>BOPP01000299.1:711349-740258 GCA_017312745.1 Gryllus bimaculatus | reverse complement strand
TCGGGTTATGGCGTGTTGTGACGGGTGTGATGGGTTTGATTGGTGTGACACAGTATGTCGAGGTGTGGTGGGGTCGGGCAGGGTTTGGACTTGGAGTGGGGCGGAGCGTGGAGGAGCGGTGTACGGAGGCGTGGCTGAGCGAGGTACGGGGAGGGACAGAGGCTTCGTAATGAGTAGCGGCGCTGGGCTGCGAGGAGATGAGGCAGTGCATGGCTGAATGAGGCGGGACATGGGCAGGACGAGGCAGCCTCAGGAGAGGACGGAGCTGGATAAACTCGATGGTAAGTGACAGGGCACGATAGCGAATTGGAATCATAGACAATGAAAATCAGAGGAGGCGCGCTTTCTTTTCTTGAAAATAATTATTTTGTAATTTTTTAGTATGATTATGTCTGAATCTTCGTATTGCTATTCTTATACGTTCTTGCATTGTGCACAATGATATTTTCTTGAAGAAATAACTGTTCACTCAAACAAAAGTCACACAAACTACCAAGTTTTGTTATTGTCCTTGGTTTTCTGGTCACGCGACTTCGAAAGTAGATTCGAGTCATAGAACATTAAGGGGGAAAACTTATACATTACTATTATTAGTTTATTACGCGAGACGATAAATACTACTTTTTCTACGAGAGATATGTTCCTCGAGCAACGATAAATGCAAGAAAATATATTTCTGAAGTAAATAAAGTAGTTTCATCTTCATTATGAATAATACTTGATTTGACTTCCGCTTTTTGTAAAAGAGAAAATAAAAATGCCAGGTTACGTTATGCCGCCGCTCGAAACGACCCAGAGAGTAGATAAAAACTAGTGGTATTACAACAGCACATACTTTCTCGCTTTATTTGTTGGTTTTGCAATTTGCGATAATTGAGAGGATTTAACGAAAATGATAAGTCATTTGAGCATCATTTTAAACTTTGTTTTATCTGAGAAAAAAATAAAGAAAAAATTTGGAGCCGTTTTTGATAAATTCTTGTTTTTAAAATTGTCTATTTTTAAACAAACGTTATGGAAAACTACTCGTTTGAATATCTTTTACATGATAAGATCATTTAAAGATCTAATTTTGAAGATTTCACTAAGAAAAATCCGTCTTCAAGGTTGCATTTTTATTATAAAATATTGGAGAAAAAAGTAAAGCTGAAATTTTGAGACATTTTTGAAAAAAATTAAAATATCGTTGAGGCTTTATGCACAAGACACCTAAAAATAAAATGATCAGTTTTCAATTCAAGGGATCATGAAATTGGATAGATCAATTGCAGAATATCAATTTCTTTGATGCGTTGAGGATGATCACAGACAGTGTCGACGATCACAAACGGACTGACATTTGCCATCAGCCAATTTTTCGGTATCAGGTATACACAAAACTACATTCAGACTACACAAGTGTTAGAGGACGTTATTTTTTAAATACAAGAGCAATAATTATCAATTATTTCGGTATCAGGAACATACAATACGAGTTTTTCTGGGGGAAAAAATCGTCGTTTTTAATGCACTTGCTCTATTCTACAATAATACGTACAATACGTGCTGCTACTCAAGTGGTATGCGAGAAAGTAAAACATGATCACTCATCGGTGACAAAGATATACTGCTACATATTATTGATCATAAAGAAAAACCTTTTATGTTATGACTAAAATCAGCGGTGTTAAACTTTGAAATGGTTCTTATTTATTATAATATTCAAAAGGTTCAACATATGTCGGACCGGATGGTTGAGATCCAGTGAGAAGGCAGTAGTGCCGCAGCAATCTCAAACCGGTGGATCGCGGGTTCGAATTCCATCTCAGGCATGGTTATATTTGTCTTCGTTCTTTCACCTCCTATCATCACTATATTATGTCATTTTCATCGTTAAAGCACCGTTAAATGCAATATTGGTCGCTAATGACCCATATGTTGATGCGACCGTAAATAACAACAAAAACAGATTCAATACTTCGATGACAGAGAAGATGTGGGAATTCCATCCTGAGGAACGAAGATACAGAGGAAGACCAAGAAGCAAGTGGGAGGAAGACGTAAGATCAACGCGTGATTTAGAAGATGATGCCTGTGGAGATCGAAATAAATGGAGATTAGGCAGCGAGAAACGGTGCCAGCTGTAGAATACTCGGTTTAAAAAAACTCGATTTGACGAAGGTGTCTCCGTACACGTTCGGTCGATTGGCCGGCTGCCTGCCGGCGGACGCTGCCTCGCCTGGACGACGCGGTGGCTGCAGGAAGCTTCCGCGCGGGAAGGGGAGGGGGAGGGGAGGGGGATTGAATGGGGCGCGGAGGGGGAGGGGTCCCGTTACATCACAGCGGCGGCGCACTCACTCTCTCCGGGCGAGCGCCTGTGGAGGCTCATCCTCCTCGCCACCTGGCACCAACTCCGGCTGAGTCAGCGGGGCTGCTGTTACTTACTTGGCTTCCCGGGAGAAAGCAAAAATCACGAAATTTGGATAAGTAGAGAGATTATATTTATTTTTTAAAAAAATCTTAGTGTTTTCAAAAAACCGTAAAAAATAGTCGTGACTCGAACCTAGAACCACCCGGTCAGTGTCGCTGCTGAGACAAGGTCAATGCTGGCCTTGAACAACAATCTCAATGCTGAACAACAACAGCTCTGTGAGAGCGTAGGCTTCCGCGGCCGGAGTTAGTACTTACTTGGCTATTCGGGAGAAAGCAAAACACACGAAATTTGGATAAGTAGAGAGTTAAATTTTTTTTTAAAAAAACAAGATCCTAATGTTTCGAAAAATCGTAAAAATAGTCGGGATTCGAACCTAAAACCTCCCGGTCAGTGTCACTGCTGAGACAAGGTCAATGCTGGCTCTGAGAAACTGCAGCTCTGTGAGAGCGTAGGCTTTCGCGGCCGGAGTCAGTACTTCCTTGGTTATCCGGGAGACACCGCGTCCGGACACAAGTGCCAACGTTTCGGTCACCATTCTGCAACCTTCATCAGGGCAGGATTTCAGACTCTACCTAGATAGCTAGATCGAATTCAGTCGCGTCTGGCGGAGAATTCTAGCGGCCGGCTGCTCTGATCGGTAATTTACAGTGGTTTCTCCGATCAAAACCAGGCGAATGCCGGAGCAGTACTGTAACAAACGGGCTACCGTCCACGAGCGATCTTTCCTTTCTCTTGCCTGTAATAACTACGCCGCGGAAGCCTACGCTCTCACAGAGCTGTTGTTGTTCAGCATTGAGAGCGTTCTTGCTCAGAGTCCAGCATTGACCTTGTCTCAGCAGCGCTACTGACCGGGAGGTTCTAGGTTCAAGTCCCGAATATTTTTACGTTTTTTTCAAAGCACTAGGATTTTGTTTTAAAAATAAATTTTAGCTCTCTACTTAACCAATTTTCGTGTTTTTTGCTTTAAATGAAAGGTATTGGGCCCCGTATATATTATTGCTAGCTAATGTTAACATATTTTTATAGAATAAACACTCATTTTTAATGAAACTAATATATCTAGAATGAACACTTACCAATAGTCATTTAGGCTGGCAGGATTTTCGGTTATACCTAAATAGCTAGATCGAATTTAGCCTGGAGGAGAATTCTAACGACCAGCTGCTCTGATCGGTGATTTCCTGAGATTTCTCCGATCAAGACCATGCGAATGATAGTGCAATACCCTAACAAACTGGCCACGGACCGCGCGCGATTTTTCTGTCCTCTTTCTTGACCTATTCTCACCCCTAACTTAGACGGGTTGGGGCGACGCCCATTTGGGAACAAGGGAGATATTTTAATGAGAAATTCGCTTCAAGCCGGCGTAGGTCGCCGGATCTCCACATCCAGGAAATCCCCTCCTTCCGCAATTGAACACTCACTGCGCTAGCGTGTCTAATGACCGTAGCAGATGGCGTGACCGGTAACTTCGATTAAGACGTCAATCAATAATGGAGCAGAAATGCGAAAAGGGGTGTTTTGCTCCGCCACCTTCAAGGAATGTGGTTCCTTATCCCAAGTGTTTAAGTACCACACTCTGAGAAACGTTTGAGGCACCACACCTTGTGTAGTGAGGTACGATTCAAGAAGATGAAAATGCAAAGATGTGTTAAAGTCACGTGAAATAGTCTATTTACCGCTTTCAGTCTGATATTATGAAGGCCTAATACTACACAGTTATTTAGAGATTCTCAGTGCATTTGTCGTAGCATGGGTGCAATTCTACAAGTGCATGTCACTGCAATTCTACAAGTAGGCAAAAATTAGGTTTCTAAATGATTTTTACGTCTTTATGACATCAATAATATTTGTTTCCATTCACATCGTTCATAAATATATTTTATTTCATGTGTTTCATTCATTTAATAAACATTTATAAAAATATAGCCCAACCTCTTTGATACGTTCTTGTTGAAGTGCATGAAGATCAAACATTTACCATTTTCCCTAAATTTTCTTATCACATTCCACAAATTCCTACGTAATACTCTTCCGAAACCGCCGGACCTCGAGAGCAGAACCTTCCAGTCAATGAAAGTTCAAACCCGGACTCGCACACTAACGGCTTGCGAATTAAATCAACATTTATACTAATGACTTGCAATAATATCACTTCATTAAAATTTGTAGGAAAATTTCAACAGAAATTTACAACAAATGCAGTGTACGAAAATTCCAAAACCTCAAAAATATTGTTTCACGTCGTTCAATGATTATTCTCCAAAACTGATTAAATGAGGGGGAGGGGGTTACATAATCTGGAACAATACAATCACTATTCAGTTTAAACAATATTTTCACAAACAATTAAAATTGTTTACGAAAAGGTAATTGAAATATTTTATATTTTCCTGGATTCGGACATGTATGTTGTAGTGGACTGTAGCAATCATTCTGCTACCCACCTTAATTTTAATAAATGACAATTCATCATATAATTATAATCATTGCGTTTGTTAGTAAAGATACATATGTTTCCCAGGATTGTAGACATTGCGTTTATAAACGTTCACTAATTCTTGCATTTAAGAACACTCAATCTTTGATAAGAGTTCATTCTAGATACATTACGATTTCATTAAAATTGATTGTTTATTCTATACAAATCTCTTAACAATATCTAGCAATAATATAAGGGGCTCAATCTCTTTCACTTAAAGCAAAAATCACGAAATTTAGTTAAGTAGAGAGCTAAAATGTATTTTTAAAACAAAATCCTGGTGTTTTCAAAAAACCTTAAAAATAGTATTTGTTGTATACACAAATGAAATGTTGCGAACATACAACGTGAGGGCACATGCAAAAACGCAGCTTGAACTAGACTCCAAAATTATTTTCGCTTTTTAATCATGGTATAATAATTTCAACGCGTTTGTAACGTCATTCGTTATGTAAATATTGGCTTATACAATAAAGTTAAACATAACAAACTATTTCCATAATATTTGTATTATTTTACAACGAAAAGCAGCCATTGATATTTTGTAAGAAAAAATCGTTCAAATCATAAGAAACCGGAGAGTTTCCCCATCTGCTATTTTTCTTTTCTTCCTCGGTTTTTTAATTCCTTCATCCTCATTCACATCCTTTTCTATCCCTCTTCTGTCGGCTCTCTCTCCCTCTCTCTGTATGTGTGTGTGTTTCATTGTGTTTTTTTGCTTGTCAAGTCTTAAATCTCTGCTCCTTAGAGTAAACGTTGAGTGTTTGGTATTCCCCTTGTGCTTCCACCTGCATCGTGTGGCTTCTGATGTTTCTTGTGAACGTCTGGACGTTCTCTGACCCCTAACGGTCCGTGAGGAGGTGCTTCCTCTTTTGGAAGAACGGAAGGGGAGGCAACAGCGCTTCGAGGGTTTGAGGCTCCTCTGGCTGGAGCCTCGGGAAGTAGGTCGACGAAAGCGCGTAAGAGCGGTATGCCTGGAACTTCATTTACGTCACCTCAAGGGCGCTGATGTTGTCGTCACAGCCCTTCCCTTTGCGCTGTATGTCTCTTCAAATTTATCTTTGCTCTAGTTTATTATCGTCATTAGGCCGATAAACATCACTATAATGCATTACGCCCTGAGGGAGGTCGCAGAATGGTGACCGAAACGTCGGCACCTTCGCCATGGACGCGGCGACATCCGGACAGCCAAGCAAATACTGACTCCGACCGCGGAAGCCTACGCTCTCTCCCGATAAACATCACATAACGGACGCAGTTGCAGTTTGTGTTCGGAAGCGATTTATTGCCGAGCTTCTCAATTATCAGTAATGATATCACTAATACCATGAGTGCTTAGTTGATAAATCCCCGACTCCAGAGGCGAGGAGGGGATTTGTCTGAGAATTTCCAAAGCACGAGTGGTATTTAATAAGTCTATCCCACGAACAAAAGTTGTCCAACAGAGCTCCAAAATGCGCCAAATATTGAAAATAACTGAAAGCAATGATAAAATCAAAGAAATTATGATATAGTACATGCGTGGTTTATTGGAAATCGACAGAGCGATCAATGAATACCGCCTCCTAACAGATGTGTAACAGTTTATGATTGGCCAGTAAGGAGAAGCGGTTAGAAAAATTGGATAGGAAAAGTGATTAACTTTTTGAGATACACTGCCGTGATTGGGGCTTTTTGTATACTATTGGTTTTAATTTCACGAGTGGAATTCGTAATACCATCTTCTTACAAGAAACTAGTGGATATACGCGGCATACTGATAGTTTTCTACTCTTATGGTTAGTGTTATTAGTCAACAACTATTTTTTATGTGCACGGCATCGTTTAAAGATCTAAAATTGAAGAGTAAATTGCATCTAGAAAGAACTATTTGGCATTATTATTAGAAGTAAATGATATGTCGAATACCGTTTACAATTATCAAAGGTATCACATTCACATAAACGAGAACAATACACTATCGAGTAAAGGTGGGAACAACAACGAAAGATTAGCTTTTTCGTTAGGCTCATTTCCTGCAAACGCTTACCACTTCTGTTCATGACGCAAAAAGGTTTTTTTTAGAAGCAGCGTTTGAAATTCCGTCTGCGCGTACAATATTCAGTGGTACAAGATAGACAAAAATGCTGTTTTCCTATAAATTTACAAAGCAATGCCATACCATTACACTAAAAAGTTCAAAAAACAAAACTTCTTACTAATTCATAACTGCCCATTGTTGAGGTATATCATTGTTGCAGCCAATGATTGATTCGTCAAGAGTCATCGTGGTGGGTCGATCATTGAGTCATCGTGGAACACTTCAAGGAATCACCATATCCATTCGAATAGTCCAAGAAACTATATTAATTCCATAATGTCCTCATACATTTTGTATTCGATTGAACTGAATCTAATATCTGGGTCACTTACGTTTCGTATTGAAAGATTATTACATGACGTGTCTTCATGTTTACATTGAGTAAGTATTGTAAGCTGTACGTTCATTGTAAATTTTACATTCATGATTATACCGTACAAGAAACAAACATTCCGCAAATCAAAGTCATACAAAACGGTTTACCAAAAAGTAGCACGCACTCTGTACAAGAACAAGCACAATACTCTTGAATCACGCTGGAATATATTAAATATTTTAACAACAACAGTATTCACGAATAGTGCTATGTCATCGTTGTTATACAAAGAACCAAAATTTTATTCTATAATGCAAAACGTAAATAGCAAATATTTAATGGCGGGAGATCTTAAGCATCGTAAGCAGTATAAAAAATTAAGTAGGTACGCACAGTGTGAGGAATGGCGAAATAATGCAATCAAATATTTTAATTTTTAAATCAAAATCGAAATGGTTTCCTTGTTTGTTTGTTTTTTGAAGTTTCTGGGTACGTATTGAACGATATTGCAGACACCTCCAACTCTCACATGACCAGAGGTTGCTTAGTTTTCCTTCAATTTCCGCAAGCATCGGAAATTAGTAGCTTTTACGGAAGAGGAAAGTGCGAGTAACCCTCCGAAGAGTCGTAGGCTGGGCGACCTAGGTTTAACTCTCGATGGTGTGCGAATATTTCGTTTCTAGCTTCATTCCGAGAATTTTCGACAAAATTTCAGAAAAATCTAAAATTAATCCATGCATAGTTTAGTCAAATCTTTGTGAAATTTTGCACACTTGAGCTTAAATAGAGGATGTAAGTCTCTGAATATACTCTCTTTAGAAGAAGCTATCCCCTTCTTCCTTTTCCACCCCTTAAAGCCAAATTTAAATGTGCGCTTACAGTTGTAATCAGAATGAAACCAACCAACCACCATTATGTGGTTCACACGTAGAATCTATCTACGTCTATTCTATCCAGAAAAACTAAATTTGATTATCTTAAATAATTATAGAATACTTTCTGTCCTACATTTAATTCGCACTCTTTTCAGTTACATTTTACGTTAACTATAGTACTAATTGCCAATTGAAAAGCACAGAAATTGAAAGAAAACTATGCAGTCTCTGGTCACGAGGAAGGTGTCTTTGGTTTCACATGATACCCAGAAACTCTGAGAAAAATCCAAAAGCAATGAAAGGGTTTCAATTTTTACTGAAAAATGCAAATATTTGATGGTGTTATTCCTCCTCTTCTCATACTACGCATACCGACAAACTTGGTATCCAAAGAACTGTTGTTACTATTCTGTGTTATCACAGTATTCGTGAAAACGTGAATTTTGTTATAATATTTAATGTATTGCAGTGGTATATGAAAGCACTTTATTTGTTTTAGAGCAGTATGCGTGCTACTTTTTAGAAAAATAGTAAGTGCGGTTTTTTCAGTAACATTTTTGATTGTTTAGGTCACTAGTTTAGTACTTAATACTTCAATTTTACATTTCCTCATGCAGCGAAGTAACGCCTTACAAGATTGGATAGAGACGTAATCTAGAAAGCGTAGCACTGGCGTTTCATACGGCGAGAGATTTTTCCCCCTAGAGACCTCAATCAGTAATAATATCTACGAAATGAGAATTGGAGAAGGGGGAATAGAATATATTTTCAGGCATTAAATGTTACAATTAGGTATAGGAAGATAATGAGTTTTTCTGCAGATTTAAACTTATCATTCGGGAATCTAGATTGAATTCTGTGCTGATTATAAGTTTTCCCTAATTTAAAAATGCTAGTTGCTGGTGATAATGATAGAGAATTAAGAATTTTTAGATTTTACGTTCATAAGAAGAAAAAAATCTCATTATATAACTATAATATCATATTGCTTAACTCATTTACAAGAACTGTACTTTAAAACATTAAGAATTATCTTTTTCTTTCCACGAGTAATACAATTGTTTAAAAACCATATACGTAATTACAAATTTTAAACCCATGTGACATCAAAATATGTTTTATACAGCGTTAGAACATGTGATACAGTGATAATAATACTTTTCATTCTCTTTGCAAGTGACACCTGAGTGTTGTTGTGCTAATCTCTACTCGGCCGCATTTGCCTTGTTTTCTGTTTGATTCTTGCTCTTTTATAGTATCATCGTCGCTGAGCCGACCAAGAAACATACGGATATCCAAAGGAAGTGAAGAAATTCTTCCTGTTCTATTTATGTAAGTTTAAAACAACGAAAATACCAAATTTTGCAAATTTTTTCTGCGGTTTTTACGCAGTCGTGCTTGTTGCCTATTAAGAGAACGAATACATTCACACCTCCAATGTACATTAATCTGAAGAAAAGAGACATTGGACACCTTCTGGTAACCCCTGCTACGTAATAACAATTGCACATCTTACCCACACTATCCACTCCTTTTGTGGCTTTATAAAGCTTGATGCATGGCTTTCTTGCATCACAGTATTTGTTAGCTTTATTATGTATTGTTTAAAAACTACCCATCTACTTTTCTTTGGTATATACGGAACTAGCGTAATATTATTCTGGTATAGGTGTTGTGGTGCGTTTTCGTTGGCATTTTTCATGAAATTATTATAAACGTTGTCATTGCCAACAATAGTATTTAATATAAGAGCAGCTTTCGATGGCTTTAGGTAGTCGTTTTGTGGCTTCCATTCAGCAGACAACTAATGATGATGGCTAAGCCATCGAAAGCTGCTCTTATATTAAATACTATATATTTCATTATTCTGGTATCCAAAAGTAGAGGATTATAATTCCCGTGTTTTGTTTAAGTAGAAACTCAGAAGGTTCTTGTTTTTCACAGTCCCTTCTGTAGTCATACCAATGTGTATAATAGCAGTTTTGACAAATTATAGCTTGGGTAGTAATTGCAATATCATGTCGTGAATGTGACATTCGATAAGGGGTCCCATCCTTCTGCTTTCTGCAGAGGTCCCACGCCTAGGTTTCAATGTCACCCTGACTCACTGGAACGGGCGCGCATGGCACGGAGTGCAACGGACTGCGTAGACTGCGATTGGAAACGGCTATCGTTAGGTTGAAAAAGATCGTTCTAACACCATTCCATGACTACGACTCTGCTGTTGGCATACTTTCTATGGTCTGCTCCGAAATATTTCGTTCAAATACTTAAGAAGCAAAAATGTATGCGTGTTGCACTCCGTGCAACAGCGCGCCCGCTCGAGGGTAGAAGTTGTGAGAAAAATGTTTGATACAATGTTCAATTGTGAGAAGATGAAACTCTCCATGTAAATGTTTGTTGTGCTCTTACGGCAGTGCGATGGATATTTTTAACGATTGGAGGATTTTTCTGTGCTGAAAGAGGAGTTCCTTCTCAAAACGTAGTTTTAAAAACGTGTGTTCGAAGCACGCGTTTAAGTTTCCTAGCCTGCTCTAACGTTTTCATTGCGAAAGAAGCAGTGGTCGGGAGTTATTGAGTAAAAATAAATTACTTGTAACGATTGCTTTGTAATTTTAGCATGCAATCATCACTTTTAGCAGAATGTACTTTTTACTCCTTGATATAAAATTACAATCGTTACTTTGTAGTAATAGTTACATTGCATGCAATCATGAATATTTTTATGTATGCCTATTAGTTCTATTCGCTCGCAAATTACCTCGAACCCCCATCCACGGTATAAGAAAGCTTCCGTTGTTCCATTCGAGCGCGCCAAACGAAGATTAGTTCGTTAAAATTAGTTCATTCATGATCAACATATCTCTTCTTTTTCTTGTAATTGAAATTGTAATTTTACTTATAACATGCTGAAAATCCCTTACGCGGCCCCAGGTTTTTTTCCCGGTCGAGTCAAGACTACAGTGCGCGTTTTCCTTGCAATGTCCCGGTGTATGTTGCTGCGTGACGATGAGCAAATTCACTTCTCAGATTGAGAAGACCGGAATATGGACGGGCCGGCGTGGGGACGGGCCGGCGTGGGGACGGGCCGGCGTGGGGACGGGCCGGCGTGGGGACGGCCGCGTGGGACGAACCGGGCGTGGGACGGCCGGCGTGAGGGACGCCAGAGGACGGCGGCGTGGGGACGGACGGCGGCTGGGGGACGGACGGCGTGTACGGACCGCGTGGGGACGACCGAGCCGCGTGGCGAGTTCTGCCGTGCTAACCTACGACAGAATACTCGTCCTTAAATCCTATGGACCGCGAGGCCAGGGACGTCCTCGCCGATAAGCCCTGAGCCGTTTCCAGCGGCTGGTACACGCCGAAGTTCTTTATATAACACACGCATCTCCAAGAGTCTCTCTATAGTATCCGCTCTGACCATAGTTCACGCGTAAACCGTGACCGTCCATCCTCCTGCTTCTAAACGGCAATTTCTATTAGCACATTCATCGTAACGATCTTAAACATACTCATACACATGAACATACAACATAAATCATACATACATACATAATACATACATTACATACATACATACATACATACATACATACATACTTACATACATATATACATACATGATGAAAATATAATTTGTAATTGCAATTGAGAATTTGACAAGCAACTGTAACCCATCCCAATTTCTTTTTTACCAAGTACTTTCCCCATCAGTGGAACGAAGCGCCGGGTCAGCGGTCAAGCGGCCGGACGCAGCCAGCACGTGAGGCCTCGGCCAGTTGGCCACCCGACAGACGGAAGGACAGCCCCCCCCCCGGAAGGACAGGCCTTTATGGCGCTTCAGGGAGAAACTTCAGCGGGGAAAACTGGAGCAGTGACACACGACGGCGGCAACCGTCATGTTCTGCGAGCGACAGAGAGTCTACGGATATTCGTAGACGAGTGTTTCAAACTCTTGAGGGGTTTCGTTCAGAATGATGTTTGCGTTTTCTGCTCATAAAGAAATTGGTGATTTTTTTTTAACGAAAGGTAGTGGTTCCACTTTCTCGATCTAAAAGGTTTTATATTACATACACACTAAATGTCTTATACACACCATATCTTAAAATTAAAGGAATGAACCCTAATCAAGCATTATTTGTCATTTTGTTGGTTCGAAGACAACTACGTTGCATAGTTGAAAGCAATTGGTCTCGGTTGTTTTGTCGACCGAATTGCAATTGAACTATCAAAAGCAGTCGATGTTTCGTACGGTTTGAATTTATATTACTTAACTAATGAGAAGTTAGAGAGGGTTTTTGAGTTCTAGATTGTTTTTAATTTCTAAGATTAGTGAGTGAATAAAAATGTAACTCCCTGCATTCGTTTGACGCGCAAGACCCATTACAAAAAAATAGTTTATAATTGTATGTTATTCGTTACGTTTTGAAATTAAAGCAGAGATCAAAATTCCCTTCTTTAGTCCACTACAGCATGCACGAACATATCTTGCTAAATACACATTTTAATTAATTTTTAGAAACGTATTTTTTTCAGACTTTGTAAACCTCTCTCATTTCAGTAGTCTTAGAGAATAAGTATTGAAAGACAGGAAACAAGAGTTGAGAGGATCGGGATGTTCCCTACATTGTATATGTCGTAATTTTCTGTTGAATCTTTTCTGTAGTTCTTCCTGTTGTGCGATGTATACGCAGACGTTAAGTTAGTTATTTTATAAATACTACCTGAAGAATCCCGCGTACCGCAAAAGAAATGAATTCTATGTTGTAACCTCGCCACGGTTTCTTCTTAAACCCATGCTTCCATTGTTCCGGCCCTGCGCTACCTCGCCTGCCCCGCCCCTGCTCGTCCTCTACTGCTACATCACCGTTTCTACCACTATCGTAACCAAGGGCAACTGAATTCAGATGCACAGTTGCGTACTCCCACGAAATTCAATACTTTTGACATAAAATTATTCAATGCGTAATGGCACTTTTAAAACGTATTCAACAGAAAATTGTACTAGCCTTTAGAAACATTTAATGTTTTTTGATGGATTTCTTCACCCTTTTCAATCGGCTAGATGGCTCAGGTCATCGAGTGACGTCACTGCAGTGCCTCTGACCGGTAGCCCTGCAAGTCGAGCCCCGACAGTGGCAGAATTGCGCACACCCGCCAGATGGCTGGGTCGAATTCAGCCGCCGCGCCGAGTGGAGGAGACGTGGCTGCTCTAATCAGTAGATTTCCGTGCTTTCTCCGATCAATACCAGGCGAATGACCGTGCGCGATCTTCCCTTCCCATTCCTTGCCCTGTCCTTCTTCCTTACTTAAGCACACTTGCATGCATTACTCCACCCCACATGTCGGAAAACACTCGGCACCACAATCGGAAGCTTAGAGATTGTCTCAGTTGAGATTAATTGAATAATCAATACTTTTTAATGCAACCAAAACGTTATATTTGACTATAATCCCCGCTAGTGGGAGTGCCCGCCAGTGGCAGTGAGGCGGTGCCCCGCTGTGGGAGATATTTGATTGGGGAAAACCCCGCTAGCCCAGCTGCAGGCAACAAACCTTGCCATACAGCCGGGGAAGAACACAGCCACCTCCCACGATAAAAAATGCATTACACTTACGGGACTTGTGACCCCAGCAGTTGACGCGGCCGGCTACACCAATCATTCATTCAATCACTCAATCTATCAAGCTTATTCTCTTCGAAATATCTGCATAACTGAAAGAATGAACTCAGTTTTTGCTCGTAGGAGTAGGGAAAGGGGAGAGGAATTATTTCATGCAGACAGTAACTTGCCTCTTCTGTTGAAGGACACATTAATAAAATTCTATTAACATTAAGTACTTATAAATTGGAATATTTATGTTGCGGTATTCTAAATAGTTTGTAAATAAATGTGCATTAAATGAAAAAAATGCACACATAAATGTACTGGCAATTGAATAAAAAATTAAATTGATTTGCACAATTCTGAGGTGTATAACACCACTGTGAAAAATATCTCCATGGAGTCTCCCTATAGCATGCCCTCGACCACGTTCACCGTAAGCCGCTGCTCCACCGTGCCGCTCCAGACGGAATTTATGGTGCATTCGCAGAAGCAATCCTAGCGGCAATCCGGTTCGCGAGTTCGAGTATGGTAAGCAACGTGACCGGGCGGGGCAAGGCTAGCTGTCCGACTTCTTCACGGAAGGCGGTTTACACAAGGAGCTGATTCACCGTGCAGTAGAGCGTGCTGCAAGCAACAAGTGAAGCGCTCTTGAGGATATCTAGTAGCAGCCAATCCAATTTCAACCCAAACGGTGGTCGCAGCTGTTATTCTGTTTGCTATTGTACGCTTGTCATTGCTGTGTGAAATACCTGTAGTGCTTTTTGAAGTTAATTTTAGTATAGAATTCGTACCTTAATGATATTTATATTTAGAATGAAAATCTATTGAGTCATAATTCCATTAGCATTCCTTTCTGTGTTACAATGAAATTTTTACTCTCTATCAAGTTTTAAAAAAAATGGAAGTTGATATTAACATCTCTTAAATTGCTAGCCCAAATGAAACTTGCAGGGAAGGGGGCATCACATCGGGTTCGATACGAAAGTTAGCGGGTTCAAATCCACCTGAGGCGATCCATAAAAGGCGAATTTCCAAAGGACGGAAAACTCTGCTGAAGTCACGCGTGCGAATTTAAAAACAATTCCGATTGAATGCCCAGTAAATTGAAATCCTCCGGCCATTCCCTTTCTAATCAGGCTCCATATTAGCTCAGCAATGGAATGACGAAATCAACTAATAAGCACGAGTATCACTAAACCTGTAATTATCTGTCTCTGATGGTAAATACGTAAGTGAAAATCTGTTGGTACTATTGGGCACTGAGGTATTATCAAAGAAGAAAATTCCCAACAATTTCTAAACTTGAGCGTTAAACAATAACAACGCGATGCTTTAGCTTAAATTAAGTAAATAATGTGATATCAAATTATTTTCTTCTACTCCCATTGTATAATTTTCATATTATGTGGATATACTTAGTTGAATATGATAATAAATATGACTCAGCTTCATGGGTATGGGTATTTGACAAATCACTGAGAAATATATATACCACGCGCAATTTATTACGCTGATAAGAAAGGACAAATACTGAAAAATGATGACATTCCTTTGCTAAATTGAATTTTAACTTGACTCACTTACTCCCAAAACCCTCAAGACAGATACATGATTTTAAAATATGACTTAGGTAATGTAATAACAACAAAGAAAAAATATTTTCTTCCGGCAACGCTTCTGAATACTAATGATTATCGATATGTGAATAGTTTGTCAAGTAGTATTCATGCGAATTTGAGTGGAGAAGACATCGATTCTTGCCACGTGAATATTGTGTCCAGTAATTCCCAAGCAAGATTGAGTGGATAAGTCATCGATTTTCGACACGTGAATATAGTGTCCAGTAATCTCCATGCAAATGTGAGTGGAAAAGATATCGATTCTCGCCACTTGAATTGTGCGTCCAGTAATTTCCATGCGAATGTGAGTGGAAAATATATCGATATTTCACGCGTGAATATTGTATCCAGTAATTCTCATGCGAATGTGGGTGAAAAATACATCGAATCTCGGCACGTGAATAGTGTGTCCAGTAATTCCCAAGCAAGTATGAGTGGAAAAGTCATCGATTTTCGACACGTGAATATAGGGTCCAGTAATCTCCATGCGAATGTGAGTGGAGAAGACATCGCTTCTCGACACGTGAGTAGGGTGTCCAGAAATTTCCATGTGAATGTGAGTGGAAAAAACATCGATTCTCGCCACGTGAATAGTGTGTCGAATAATTTCCATTCGAACGTGAGTGGAAACGTTTCATCCGCGGCTGTCCCCATTCCCCAGAGGCCCTCTCCCCCTCCCGATGCACCGCCGCGGGCTGGGGGGAGGGGGGAAGGAGGCGTGGCGAGGCATAAACCGGGGCTCGAAGCCTGGTCCCCCGCAGGCCTCTCGCAGAGGTCGTGCGTGCTAGACGGCACGGGCGCGGGCAGGCACCGGATTTCCCCGAGGAAGCCACGAAGACTCGGGCGCCGCGGCGGCTGGGCAGCGCCGGAGGCTGAGCTCAACGACGCGGTCGCACGCAGCACTTGGGAATGCCATTCAGTCGACCGCCCCCCCCCCTTCCCAACTCTCGCAGTGGACGAAATTCCTTTCTTCGACAGCCACTAGTAAAAGCTGTTCTTTCAAGCATGTATTGCGTGCTAAAAGCTCAATTTTTAACACCAGTGCTAAAAGTGAGACGATACTCACGTGTTCAGAGAAAACTTAATGCAACAAAGAATACAATATACTTTCATCTGACCACCTCAGCTAAAACTGGCCTTAATGTATCAATTAGTGTTTTGTACAGTTGTATTAAAAAATGTATGAAATAAAAGTCAATGCTTGTAGGATTGTGCCATTACTCGGCCTATCGGCCCCGTGTTCCAACCTTTCCCACTCGGAAAATAAAATGTAATTTTTACTTCTCGAATCATAAAAAACCTATTCAAGGCGGTCAATAATGAAGAGCTGATGTACAAAGTGAGATATCTCCTTGAACTATAATTTTTCAGGATTTACATTTTTTTAAATACCTTTTGTAGAATACGTATTCAGGAACGACCTGATTGTGTTACGGGACGTTAGGACTCCTTTAAACACTAGCCTTTTAGCATTTGAGAGAAAATATTCTACCCATTTATTCAGCCTTCAATTTCAGCCTCATAGTCATGACAGGGTTCAACGGTTTTTAGATAGCTTTTGACCTGGGAGGAAGGCCATTTTGAGCACAATATGGAGAATTGTCAATTTAGAAAACCAACTGAAATGGAGCTGCTTTTGAAATAGGCTTTTCAAATAAGAATAATCCAAACACGAAATTAAATATTCTAAGTTAAAATGAGAAAAGATATGATTATTTGAAACGTGTACTTTATTTAAACCACATGTGGTTTGTATTAACAACGAATATAATAAGTATAAAAATGACAATTTTATAGGGATTTATAATCCCTAATAATTCTCCAAACTTATAATCCCATTAAACGTGTTTTTCGTGCGATATAAAAGATATCGATATAGAACAGTGTAAATGTGCTTCTGATTAGGGAATTAACCACAAAGACTGCATCAGATAAACTTAAAATTTTGTAAATTATGTTAAAAAATTCAACATGGGCAGTCGCAACACACCTTCCCATCCTGAGAACTCGATAATTGTACGTCCTCGGTTCTTAAAACCCGGTTATCGTGGCCCCTCCGGAAGACGGATTGTTTTTTACACCCTGACTACAAAATGAGATCGTTTTTGACCTACTATTACACGTTTGGAGGTTTAGCTCTTCCAAGAACCTTCACTTCTTAGCATGCATGGGTGGTAAGAAACGAGCAAAAACTTGAAATATAAGAATAGTTAATTTGGCATGCCGTACGAATATGGGATCCAGTGCAAAAATATTTTCACTTTTCAAACAACGATTTGCACGCGGGATGGATTCGTGCGTGGAATGTTGGCCCCTGCCCAGCTAATTTAATATTAAACACAGAAACTTTTTTCTGCCTTCATTTTTCGTTGTGATGAATGAGAGATTAAGAACAGTAGCAGACTTGCGTAAGAAAACAAGGCGTGATTTTGCTAAAAGGTTTTTACATTTTATTGAATAGTTTGGACTTGACAGACGCTTCACAGATCTAGATTCTTAGGCCCCAGGGTCCCAATGGTAAACTCATAAGAAATCAATGATTTGTTTTAGCAAATATGTAAAGAATATTAACAAGCCTTTGTACGTATAAACATGTAAAATAATAGAAAGGAAAGTTGTCAAGTGTGGTCCGTTGTCTTAACAGGACTGGACCTACATTTTTAGAGGAAGTGCATTTGGATCATTAGTATAAGATATCAATATTGTTTGACAGCACTGCCGTGAAAATTTGTATCAGTTACAGGGGAAAAACAGTAATTTTAGCGACCATATACTAAATGACACAGTTTGAAGCTGAAAGATACATATTCAAATTTGGACAGCTAAAAGTGCCATGGAGTTATATGGTTCTATGTAAGAGCCATAATTAAGAAATACTTCTACATAAATCGCAAAGATCGAATTAAAGTTTTAAATATTTTAACTATTCCAACATGTTGATTGTTTACTTTTTTCGCATTCTATTATTTGAAAGCGTTCATTGGGAAATGCTTAACTACTTACTACATGTCTCACCATATGGTGTTTCCTTGAATTTGAAGGCTTTAAAATCTGTTAGAGAAGTTCAGTTTAAAGGATTAATTTTTTACATGTACTTTTGATCGTTTGAATGAAATGTGAAATTCATGAACTAACATAAACTTTTTCGCTTCCTAAAAAATGAAACCCTTCCTAAAAAAAGGCTTCTGAGCTCCACATCCTATTGCTAATGCTAAGAGCTAATTGTAGTTTTATCGCCAAATGTATGCTTTCTTTGGAAATCTGTAAATGAACTCCTTACTTATGGAATGTAACATGTCCATTTACTACTTGTGGATTTTTTAAATTGTTTTGGGAGTATAGACCCTACTTCTGGCGCTTGAAAAAAGCGCGGGATCACAAATAGGCGCTCGCGGTCGAAAAGATCTCAAGGCGTTCACGCCTTAAAAAGCCACGTTGCCTTTATACATACATCTTATTATTACGATTAACTAACATTCGAAAAATATTTGTATTCAAATTATCTGCACATAATTTTCAATTTATAACAACGCTTGAAAAGAATGAAATTGTTTTGGAACACGTCCTTAAATTTGTTTAGACTAGTACTGTAAACCACCCCAATGTTTTCTTTAGTGTTTTCAATCACCCAAATTATATTTTTCTCACGATAGTATTTTCACAAGGGAGGACGAAAAACTGCCTGGATTGAAAAATCAGATGATATTACCGTATTGACAAGAGCCTCTAAAAGAGTTTCAATTAATCAGTTTCAGGCAAATATCAAAATACTGCATTGATTTTTTTAATATTTTTTTTGTCAATTACAACTTTTTAAAAATATTCATACGCTCTTTCTCTTTAGAATTCACATTGACTATGTATTATATTCAGTCGTTAATTATTGTCGTAAGGCGCAATATTTGTCAATAGACTGAAGAAGAATAAATACGTGTAACAACATCAATGGAAGGGCAGCAACAATAGGCCTAGCAGCTGGCCAAAGTATCCTGATGTCAAGTTCGTTAAAAATATATTACTCCATGCCATCGACGACGAAAAAGGGGAGAGGTTTTGTTATATTGGAAACATGATGAGCACGAAAATTAAAAGTACGGTCTTTGTTCGTCTTCTTCTTAAGGTTAGCCATCATACCTAGTTTTGAAGTCGGTTGGGCTACAATTGTAGCCCGTGTGCGGAGTCTTGTTGAGGGTGAGAGAAAGTTTGCGATGTAAGAAATCCAAAGTATGTTAGAGTCATATATAGTATAGCGGTACTCTTGCCATCACTTCTGAATGAAACGGTGAATTATCAATAGATAAACAGTTGTATGTTATTAAACATAAGTAATATTTCGTATGTTATTTGACATCACTTATCCCCATTCCTTCCGGAAGAAAACACAAGTAGATTTAAATGTCTTACGTTAAAGTCACACATAATAACTTTCACCTCATATTCAAACATTTTGAGATAAGAGAGTTCTTGTTCAGAAATGTTTACGAAACTTACATTTGCTAAAAAATAATTTGAGATAGTTATCGATGGCTTAGTACACAAATATTGTATGCCCACTCACGGTCATTTTTGAGTTAATATCGTCTCATTCACTTCTTCCTAGCAAACAAATATTGTTGTATCCTTGTAAGAGGCTTTCACTGTAAGCAAACATTGCCGCTCTACAAGTAACTGCACCTTTAAAAACTTTCAAGCTTCTCGTCCACCTAGCATGCAAAGATAGCATATTCTTATAAATAGGATATTTTTTTCAAAAAAGAACAAATATTATATCTCCCCATATATAACTGCATTGCATCTTTGCAAACTTTCAAGCTTTTTTAAAAAAATAAATCGTTTCGCCTACATAGACGCAACGCGTCTTCAAGCCCTTCGGGGGAAATTGAGGGCTTTGCGCTTGGAGTAATCCTCCATTTATTTAGTGCGTTTATTAGGAGTAATTCTCCATTATGAGTATGTCATGTCACGTTTCGTCGTAGTCAGCTTTCAAGAGGACCGCCAGGTAGCATCTCCGCGTACGCGCCTCCTAACACGAGCTCCTGCGTCACTACCCAGCGGCCAGAATTGGGAAGCAATAAAGATAGGACTAAGGTTTAGGACAGGTTGGACTAGCCCCTGTGAAACAGGCAATGCCGCTTTGTCGTACCAAATTTCACATGAAGTTCTACGGGGATTCGACGGAAATCGAACCCGAAACCTCTGTGGGAAATGCAGGCGACTTCGTTACTGAGCCACGAGAGAACGTTTTCTCGGGATTATGAACTCTGGACATACAATACGTTTGCAGCAAGCCATCGGTATGTATCCGGGCGATCGTTTGCGTTACGAAACGTCGCGTTAAAGCATGTTTTGCGAAGGCTGACCTGGAGGTCCTTGATGAGCACCGTGAACTGGATGCCGCGGTCGCGCAGCAGCTGGCGCACGTCCGGGCGCGAGGTCGGCGCACTGACGAGTCAGGTGGAGCGGTTGACGCCCGGCCGCGTCCAGAACTGCAGCCCGTCGCCCCTCCTCCATGAGCGCCTCCAGCTCCTCCACCTGCTCCCTCCAGCGCCGGCACCACGCGCAGCAGCTGTGGTGCGGTAGCTCACCGCCCGCCCCGCCGCCGCCGCGCCAGGCCGCGCGCCACCTCCACCACCTCCACCGCCGCCGCCTCCTCCTCCTCCACCGCCTCCTGCGCAAAGACACAAGAGGCGTTAAGGTTTAGTTCGTTAGATCGATCATGGTGAAGTTACCCCTAAAAAGTATTTTAAGCAAAATCTCGGTTCTTCCAGATGGTTAGAAAAATGGCCCTATCCGGCCTAATGTTTTAATAAAAGAAGTTTTTATTACAAGAGGAAAAACTTTCGCAAGCGTAGGTTTTTTTAAGTTATAGAAGAATGTACGCGATGAAAGTCCTTTTTTGTCTTTTATTCAATACATAGTAAATTTTTATAGGAATCTGATGGTATTCAATGTAACGTACCTCACCGGCCATTCTAAGGAATTATTTGATAGAAAAACTGCTGCAAAATTCATCGCAAACGGAAGTCACTCTCGGCCTTACAGTTATGCTGTACCAATCATGCTATTGTCACCACTGTTTCTCTTTTGATACGAGATAAAACCACGGTTACATAAAATTTTGTACCACACACGGACACAAACTATTTGACGATAATTCAGTTTGAATGTAAACAATCTGGAATACTATTCTACGCAGAAAGATCGCCAATTACTGAAAATATAAAGTCATGCAAGAGTTTTAAATTTGTTAGTAAACATTGTTTTTCTAAAGCAACTATTCAATACTTCTGTTTTAACTATTTACAAATAGTTACAATTAAAAATAATTATTTAAATGTGCCGTCTGTTTACAAGCAGCTATTATTAATCTGTATAAGTAATAAATGTTCGAGTGTTTGACTAGTGACTGACACGAACATACTACCTTAAGGGATTAAGCAAGATAGGAGAAAAATCAGTGCCATCACCAAATAAAATTGCCATATTGACAGGAGCTTCTAAGAGAGTTTCTTTTATTCTAATGAAAATGCGAATAAAAAAATTCTGATTTGAATTTTCAACATTTTGTTGTCAATTACAAATAATATAAAATATTCATATGCTCTTTATCTTTAGAATTCATATTGAGAATAAATTCCCCCCTCTCTAAGGCAACTAGAGACGGGAATCTGAAAAAATCGTTAAGGGACATTTGGGTAGAAACGACAGGCAGAACTGTTTCATCCACTGATGTAAGTGCAGCGTCTCTAACCAGTACTTCTTAGGACTCGAGATCCGACTCCCTTATTTCTTCTATGTTCATGACAATGTTGATATATATAATTTCCGTAAGTTCCGTGATTTTGCATCTAGACCGAAATAAGTTGGAAAAATTTAATTATTGCCGCCTCTTACATGCAAGTAAAAAGGCTGTAGACTCATTTTCATTGATACGTGAACATAAAATAAACGTAAAATTTACGTTTAATATTATTTATTTACTACAGAAAAGGTACACGTAAACTTAAGACTTAATCAGAAAATTCACCAGTTACAAACGGCCATTCTCAATGAAACGTACATTATCTTGAGAACATGAACATGTACTTGTATCATGAACTCAATTACTCCATTCACCTTGTCTGTAAATGTAATAAAGGCAATACCGCATCGATATATGATGGCAATGGATGCTACGCACAAAAATTCTGTATACAATTTAACATGATCATGTTGTGATAATTTCTTATATCACGAGCGTGATGAATTACTCTACGGAGGATTTCATGAGGAATAAAGATGATGGTGATACTGTTGAGGCATGCCAACTTATACTTTAACAAAAGAGTTGGTTTCTATCGAAAACATTCTTCTGTTTCGCAGAAAAATCCACGAAATTTTAATGATATTATACATTTTATTAGTGTATCCCTAATGAAGTCATTTCATTTTTATAGATGCCATTTCCATTTAAAGATGCACAAGTAATGTAATTCCTATCATTATTTTCAGATTTTTGTAGAGTTACCTACACATTTTTGTTTATTCAATGATCAAAAATCCCAATTGACGTAAGTTCTTGCCTCTCAAATTATAAAGAAATTATTTTACAAATTCTTTATGTATGCTAGTTTGAAAACATCTTACACCAAACCAAAAATCACAAAAGAATTATTTTCGTGATATTAATAAAGTTTCCTTATTTATTCCTTAAGGAATATTGTGAATTAAATATATCATGTATATATGAATTTTAAGATAAATTTTATACACTTGTCTGTCCGTAGCTGTTCAGTGTTCATTACTTTAAGTGCATTACTAACTTTCAGTACAAAAATAAATTTTAGAGAAAATAAAATAATTGTTGTAACTATTCAAGTCTCCCTTGAATAGTTACAACAAATATTTTATATATGGTACTAATTTTAAAAACAGAAATTTAAAAATTAAATTCGGTTATTTAAGTTAGAAAATGGATAGTTAAATAATCTACCTCAAAGTACATGCACATGTAATTCTATAAAATTTCCTCAGAAAGCATTGACGCGATCCAATGATTACAATGATTTCCTGTATTCCTCTTATATTATTTAAAAGAACGACATATGTAATGAAATTGCTCAGTACTTTTGAGTAAGGGTGGATCATAACGTTATTAATGACTAAAACGTTAAAAGTCCTGAAAGACATTTTGCCGAACAAGAAGAAATACGCAAATAAAAAAATAAACAAGAGACGTCCAGTTTTCTGGTCCAAGATTGATATTTCAATAGGTTTAATATTAGATTCATAACTATGAGAAATCAATGAGAAATTTGAATGAATGTTCTTGAGCATTGTCATGAAAGAGAAAAACGTCTTTACCATATGCCTACGCCATTTCATTTATTCCACATTCTTCTGGTGTTATATTTCCGCAATGTATTAAATTGTCCCTTGATTTTGCAATCTCAGCAGTAGAATGTGATAAAGTAACGTTATCTTCAAGAACGAAAGAAAGTAAAAGTAGAAAAAGGGAAAGAAAAGAATGAGCAAGAAAAATATTACGAGAGAATGAAAGATATCAAGAGAGGGGAAGGAACAGAAAGAGAAAGAAAGAGAAAAAAATCAGGAGAGAAATAGAGCAGGACCCCCCCCCATCAATTCAAATCGTTCTCGAGTCCAGCGCGCCGAGACCGCTATGTCCGAGAATGCTTGTTCCACCACTGTCATTAGCGGAAACAAACGATACCGATACGTACTAGGACTGTTATTGGGGTGTGCTCTCCATGTCGGCGGACGAAAACGCAACGATGGATAAGGAATGAAGGAAGCGTCACCGTATCTTTCGATCTTTATTTCCCAATCGCTCCTACAAGTATCTTACACGCAATATATAGTCCACTTACAATGGAAGGGGTAACAATAGAAGGGGGAGTGCTTCTTCTCTTCTACGAAAAAAACTGAATAATATTTCGATCGCACAAGGTACATTGCAATCTTAATTTATAACATGCACAACAGTTGTTATGAACAGAAACCCTACGAAACCTTTCGGCAATGCATACCCCTTAACATGTCAAATATTAAGCACGTAATTTCTGCATTTCCTTTTCCAGCAAAAATTTTAACACATTCATCTAGCAACTTATTTTTTTACGTTCTTGCCTACAAGGTACTTGCCTAGTAAAGCGAAAGTTTCCTAAAGCTGAAGCGACTGGCAATATTTCGATAAAAAACATATTTTGGGTCCTTGTTATCGGAAAAGTGGATAACTCATACTGGTATATGAAGTGAATTCCATCCCGTGATACGTTGGGCAGTTATAATATACATTTTGTAGGTGTTTGAAACCGAAAACGTTTGCAGCAAAAGTCAGTCTCTCCGTCCGTCAGTCGGTCCGTCTAACACTAGCTTCTGAATCATTCTGACGATTTTCTCCAAAATGTCATTCCTTGATCGATCTAGCCGAACTTGCAAATTTGGAATGGATATTTCGGTTTTAGGAGGTACTTTACATGAACACTTAAAGTCATTTTCAAAATTATCTGAAAAATTGCTCCAATTAATTTCTTAATATTTTTTCTCAAATACAGGGAAGTACGCAAATAAAAATAGGTAGTAAAAATAGGTAGTATAAATGCATTATACGCCCTGTGTTACCGAAATTTTCAAAACTTCAAAATATTTTTGGGAGGTATTGAACTACAATTGTGATGATAGAGATTTTTCCTTAATGAAATCGGTTCTTCTCAGATAGATGTTTCAATAAGGTAACGTACATTTTTTCAAAAATATGAATAGTTTCCGGGTAATTATAGTTGAAATAAAAGCGTAAAAATATATAAGAAATACGTGAACAAAATTTTCTCGAAAACGGCTCCAATATTACATTATTTAAAATAAAGCGCACTTCTTAAAAATACAGCCCAGGTTCTATTTTCGTTGAACTTTCTACTTTCAAAAACAATAATTTACGAAAAGTTGTAAATTTTATTTGTGTCTTACTACAATTTAAATATTTGATAAAGTGATTTGTTTCTTAATGGAATCCGTCATCAAAATTAAATCTTTAAATAATATAATATGAGTTATTTTGAAAATGTGAGAAAGTTTCGCGTTATTTTGAGTGACCATTACAAACAATGCTAGAAAGTATATGGTGTTGTAACACCACTAGCTATTATTAAAATTAATTAAAATCCAGTGTCCAAAATCAAATTATTTTCGCCTTTTCAAAAGAGCGCATGGTGCTTATCACAAGAAAAACCCACCGTAACTGCCAACAGACGGTGCACAGAACACTCTCCGATGTCAATGCTGACTGTCGAGATCTGCCGAAAATAAGCGGTTTCGAGAGTTTCTGATTCTCGATAAATCTACTAATAGAATTCATACACAGAGTCCGCGCGGCCTCCCTGATTGGAAAAGTGCGCTTTCCCAGATTGGAAAGCTAGAATGATCGATAATATAAAGCATTTTGACCAGCTCTAGTAAGTAAGAAAGAGTAATAGGGCAAGAGTAAGAAGGAAAGAGCATGAGATACAAAGAGTACGCGATATAAAAAAGAGTAAGAGATAGATAGGGTAAGAGATAGAAAGGGTAAGAGATAGAAAGGGTAAGATAGAAAAAGGGTAAGATAGAAAAAGGGTAAGATAGAAAAAGGGTAAGATAGAAAAAGGGTAAGAGAGAGAGGGTAAGAGAGAGAAAGGGTAAGAGAGAGAAAGGGTAAGAGAGAGAAAGGGTAAGAGAGAGAAAGGGTAAGAGAGAAAGGGTAAGAGAGAGAAAGAGGAAGAGAGAGAAAGAGGAAGAGAGAGAAAGAGGAAGAGAGAGAAAGAGATATAAATAGTACGTACGAAAAAAATCGAAATAGAGAGAGGAGAAGCATACCTCCGCCTCCGCCGCCGTCGTCGTCGTTGATTGGGCCGAAGATGGGCCCGAGGAGCGCGTTCCATCCAGACGCCAGCAGCCCGAAGAAGCTGTCCACGAAGCCTCTGCCTTGCCCCGCACTCCCTGGCAGGCACGCCCCCTGGCAACGAGGTTCGGCCGGCCCCGCCACCACCACCGCCTGCGCCTCAGCCCCCGGCGCCATCAGCAGCGCCGCCGCCACCGCCACCGCCCACGCTGCACACGCCATTGCTTCCCTTCTTTGCATCTTCCACACGAGCTCAAATACAATTAACTACACCGAAAATATTCGTATGCAGTCTAAATACTTATTGCAACCATTTATACAAACATCCAAATGAAATGTCTATCCATATACCATGTCTAAATTATATGATAAAGATACCAAATCTTTTTCTTTTCTTTGGGTTTAAAACTTAGATGTCATAATTCAATGACAATCTAATTCGAAAGCAACCCTTTAAAAACCACAGGTTGTTTGGATTCGTCCTTGTAAAATATTTTTGATGTTCTTTGTCCACTCAATCAATTTTTCCTCTTCACTGCTACAGATTGCAACTAAGCAGTAAGTCACAACTCATTTATAATGATTTTGATGTAGACGTCGATGTAAAGGATCAGTTGACGAAATGTAATTTTTCACACACAAAATTGTTGCGTTGCATCACTCGTCATGGATATTGTTATACAGATAAGTCTTGGCCCCTTTAATCGCAACGTCAAAAAACAACACAACTGCGGCTGCCGCGCTTGGGCAAATATTATCTTTCTGACACAGCAAACTCATCGATTCTACTGCAAATAGTCGATGCCACGAACCATGTTTTAAGTGTCAGCGAGTTGTTGACGCTTGCTAACGAGTGACGTTTGTTTTCGAAAGGGAAACTGTTTCCTCTTATACCTGCAAGTCAGCCGCCTAATATGTTTGAAGAATACAATGTCAAAAGTCTCGTTACACTGCCAGGCAGGGGGTTTAGTGTGCGAATAAAGACGCCACTGATGTACTCAGAGGAACGTTCGTGATACACAATGTGATGATTGGCAGCCTAAGTCTGAACACGCGGGAGCGGTTTCTGCATTAGCAGGAGCAGTTACTTTGCAGATGCACTGTCAGAAGCCACCGTTTACACGGTTCCCCGTGGGTGATTTGGCAGAAGCGAAAAAGCTAGTTTCTGATTCCGCTACCTTCTTTTCTTGACTTTATAAGTTTTTCTCTTCAGTCTGGCATCAGAAAGATTAGGAACTATCCAATTTTGATATTTAATATATGCTACAAATAGTAGTCACACAGGTATTTAATTTTAAACCACACAATGAGTAAGTTAAATTTTTAAATTGCGTTATCTCTTTAGGGAGGCGGCGTTTTAATCGGTAAAAAGGCAGGAAGATCCCTTATACGCAGAAAACCCTCGTAGTTTGTACAATTTGTATGGAAATTAAACTATACCCCCGAAAAATCCTATATTTTTAAACAGACCCAATGAGAAGTTAATGATTATCAAACAATATTTCACCGGAATATCACAGCAATGCCGCGCGACGTCCTTGCATACGCTATGGGAACAAAAGAGGAATCAGGCTAATGAAGCTCACACGGTGGCAGAACAAATGGGAAGCGTTAGTACTCGTGACGATGGCTGGAATGAGTTCAAATGAACGACTGCGAAAGGCTGACGTCAGACGATAGAAGGAGCGTTAGAAACTGGGATTCACTATTGATCGCCTGCAACTAGCCCTCTTAGGTCAGTGTGTTGAGGTTCCGTAAGGTGTATAAAAGAAAAAGCCTGGTAAAGTAGACAGTAATCACCTGGAATTGTTGCTTGTTCTGGGAATACCGGGCTGAAATACGTTGCTTTTCTTATGCGAAATACTTCCTCAGTTCAAAATTTTGCCTTTTTTCCCTACTGAATAAATGATTGATGTTAAATTGACCCTCTAAAAACTCGCAAACTTAAATACACGAATTGTTTCTAGAAAATAAAGTTATTTAACATTCGTTTACTTTCATATCACAAATACTAATTTCTTATCGTCTCTACACTGATATTTATACTGGTGATTGATGTCATAAAATGAGTTTGGGTAGTGATTAACGATCTTGATATTTTTGAGACACCATACACAATTATTCAAATTGCTTCAATTAATATAAGCTCTTCATACAACTGTGATCATATGATGTCAGTTAATATCCGATATTACCACCGCACACTGTGGTCACACGAACAACTGAGAAGACAATCACGTGTTTTGAACGCTGCACATCCATTGCCAATTTGAATCTGAAGTCTTTCATTCTTCAGCTTAGTATACGTTGCCGGGTTCAGTGCACCAAAGGCTGAGGTGCGGTCGGTGTTTCCCCCTACACGCACAATGAAGTCCTCAGGAGACGATGACTTGCACGCGCGATGGAACTCCCAAGTACTTCGGCAGTCAATCAGGGTGACATCGAGACGAATCCAACTCTGAAGACAGTTCGTGTCGTACTCGCGCGTCGAAGTCTTCACTCGCTAAGTGCCGCGCCGGGCACGTGTTCGTGCCTTACCCGCGCGTCGAAGTCTCCACTCGCCGTGAGCCGCCCGATGCACGCGAACTGAGTCGGGTTCGTGTCTTACCCGGCATCGAAGTCTCCGAGTGTTGGGCGCGTGG
>BOPP01000299.1:673742-707299 GCA_017312745.1 Gryllus bimaculatus | reverse complement strand
CCATTCTCTTCTTCCTGCAAAATCCTTTACAGCCTTACTTGATCGTAGGTGATTACAGGCGATAATTCTCTGGGCTTATCCTTCAATTACTATATTTTACCATCTTTCTGGCATGTATTACGAGTATTATGTGCTGGGCCACAGTGACCTGATGCGAAGTAGTTACGAAACTTTCTTCGTGCGACTATTTAAAGGTTAAAATCAGATTCACTTTAATTAATTTTCCTGGAGGAGACGTATTATGATTTTGCAGATCCATTCGGAAGTGTCTACGAAATTTCTCTAAAAACGTTTCTCTTTGGTGTTTTAAATCGGGTTTTGGGTGACTTATGGCAGCTGCAGAGAACATCAATATTTCATTATTCCTCTTGACAAGATAAATCGATTTGCACAATTCGTATTCGCATCCCTCAAGGATATTCTGAAAAAATTCTGGAAAAACTCGTTTTCTTGGTCGCATCGCTACAAAAACGTCGGTAAAATACTGAATTACAAAACTCTTTTTCCAGTGAATTGTTACAACTTTATTACTCAGAGTGGAGATAAATATAATCTAGTTTATTCATTAGTGTGAAAATGGAATACGATCATGATGAGATGTGGAATTTCGCCTAAGAAATAGTTCCACTTTAACTTCACTAATGATAAGTTTCAAATATAATCAGATTTTTTCTTTTAACGTAGTTTCAACATAGATAATTTTTGTTTCTCCTTTGCAAATAATTTCAAATAATTATCCTATCTTGTCAGTGTTATTACTAAAGGTGGCAAAATAACACAATTGAATGTTTTTTCTCTATGATATAATCTGTCCGAACTTAAAATCTCTTACGTTTCGTGACAAAAATTGATCTTGAGATAAAACACTTTCTGTATACAAAGAATATTTTGGAAGTTTGTGGAATAAAATGAATTTATTTGCATAATTTTCAATGTTTTTAAGCAATCATATATACAATTCTTTACAATGCATTAAAAACCTTTATATCATTTTAAATTTGAAAACATTATATACTTTCATTTATTTACATTATTGTGTAAGAAAAAGGTTCATAATAAGGCACACGCATCGTACTCATTCTTTACGCTGGGCACTTTGGTATTGGTTGCATTTTAAGCCTCCCTTTTCAATATGTAGAACACAGCAAACCGGATGTGAGGCTGAATCGGTATTTGGTGTAATGGTTCTCGGAGGAGAGTAGCAATTTCAGTTATGAAGGAGTTCCACCTACTCATTCCAAAAAAACATGGAGCGCTCTACATGAGCTTATTTCAATGGTGTTCATCGTACCGTGAAGTTTCCGCCTCGAGTAATGTTGGCGCTGCACATTGATTCATGAAAGCAAATGTATATTTGAAAGACAAAAAGTAGCACTCGACTAGCTCCTCCACACACTTAAAACAAAAATAGAAAAGTTGCCTGTTAATTATTGAAGTGATAACGTTGTGTTCTACTGAGATATATGTCATTGTAATATGTTTATGATGGCAAAATTTAAGACATAGTAAAAAATCTGACACCTTAACATCAAAGAAAAAGCTATTACAAACAGAATTGACTTACATTTTATCATATTAAGTTCACACTTTAGAAGAGTCATTAAAGACAATTGACGTAGGCACTTGCTTTCTTTTAAAGCAGTAAGAGATTCGTATATCGTGTTATTTCACTGAGTGTCATAAAATTGGTGAATATACTTTATGTGATGCAGAAATGGCATTGTAGGGCTGGTTTTGCTACTATGAATCTTTGAAACAGTCTTCCTCTTTTTTTGCTCTCTAGAAGAAAGTTGACTGAGTGGTTTCGTGACATGAAACTCTCTTGATGAATTGAGAAGGAAACATTCGTAGAACATTTCATTTTGTTTTAAATGGCAATTATCTATTGGTGAAGACATCTAGTGATTATTTTTATTTCTTTTTAGAGTTGATAATTGAGGTAATGCGGACGGAACTTTTTTCTGTAAAATATGAGGTCAATATGAATAGTCAATTTCCTTTCTACCTCTTATGATTATTTATTTCTCATATCATTCTTTGGTCCGTTAAAGCGATTAAAACGAAAACGTAATAAAAAATTAAACTCTCAATAAATGTTTTGCAAAAATTCGATCACGTCTAAGGACAAACGAATATTGCAGACATTGCAGTCACATTACATGAATATGAGTAAATAAAATTACTAAAAAGAAAGCCAAATAAAATCATAACATTATACAAATACAACTAGTTTTATTTATTTTAAATATTAGTAATCGATCAAAACATAAAGTTGCAATTACAATATTCCACATGATTACGATGTACAGTATGTCTTACATGTTGGTTACTCCTTGACTCAAATGGGAAAAAAACTTCGAACATGCCACAGAAAGTAGACTACTACGATTAATGATTAGACAGATGCATTCTCACCCTCGACAAGGTGTTTAAAAACTGCAAGCCAAGATGAGTTTTAGAAGCGAAGTTTTTCTTCCCAAACATACGCACATTTTACGCGCCTTGTGTTGTTTAATACTGCTACGCTCTAAAAAGCAGCTTTGTTCCGTTTTTACTAATCAATGCGCAATGGATAGGGCACCAATGTCGGTATTGTCACTCAGTCGCAGCATCACAAAAGCGATGCCACACGGACTTGGAGCGTGGGCGAATTACGTGACCATGTATATGAAATCCTCGTACGTTGTAAATGTTTTCAAACGCGTGTTTCTTACTGTGGTTATGGCTTTACGTTTCGTTTATAATCATCCCATCATTGGGATGCATGGTCACTTTTTGTCGAAGGTTGATAAAACTTGTGACAAAAATGTCTGAAGTCTATTAATTTATTTTGACAATACATCCATTGTCGAAGCAATATAGTGCAGATGTTTGTAGTTGTGGGTTGTATTTGTACAAAAACAAGAGTTTCTTGTGTTCAGGAACAACCTACAGTAAAGTCAAGAGATTATGAACATTGAAACTTAACAATTTACAACAACATTATCCAACACATGTTTTAATTACCTTAATTATTGTAACAATGTGTATCTAAAATCGTTCTAATTACATTATAAATCATTCATGTTCACAAGATAAATAGATATATTTACAAAATCATAGTCATAATAAAGAATTAAACATATGCACACATTTTTCCCATAATAAAGCACGTTATCAAAAATAACTTGGTAATGCTAGCGTTATATTTTAATAATTTGAAGGTGTCATATTAATTTGTGTTGTAAACTTTAAATTAAATCTAAATATAATTCATATTCGAAACGGAACTTGTGATGGAATAGATTCGACAACGGGTTTGGTATTCAACAATCCGTGTTCAACATAGACAGTCACGAGTAGGAATCCTCCTATACAGCACAGGGTAATCGCGGAATAATTTATTTACAGATTATTTATTAAATCATTAAACAAATTATAATACTCCTGGAACATTTTACAAACCAATTTTTACATTAGGAGAGAATGCAGTAGGAGGTAGCAAATGGTAAATACGGTAGGCGGTATGATGTTAATACGGTAAATGATAGCGGTATGATGGTAATACGGTAAATGGTGTATGTCTGATTTTCATTAAAACGTCTCAAAATTCGAAAATTGTTAACGTTCACCCATTTTTTTATATGTAGTGGGTCATTGGAATATCTAAATCAGCACTGGTGGTGAAAGGCATAAGACAATTTATCGAGAAGCCTCTTCGCTCAAGTTGAAATCCCAGTCTCAATATAATCACGGAACGAGATTCGAGGAAGAAAGGGACTCTATTACGAGGCAGGTAGAAACACTGAAGGAATATTCACATTTTGGTCACAGAAAAAACTATCTAGAATTGCGCACCCACATGGAAAGCGCGTGAATCACATCCACAATCATCGTGCAGAAATCCAACCGAAAACTGTGTCATGACCCTATCGATAACTTGTTCAAGACCAAGTTGGTCTTGATCTGATGTATTGCGGATAGTCTTACATTCCTAATTTACCGAATTAAACAAAGAATAATCGTCTAATAAGCTGGCCTAATCAATCACTCAAGCAACTTCGACGTCAACGAGCTGGACAGTAGTTAAGATATTGTGCGTGACCAAAGGTATTGAATTGGTGTCTTATTTGAAGTAGCGATACTCAGGTCATGAGGCCTGCTCTTCCGTCTGACTACAAAAATTTCGCTACGCTCCTTTCACCAACAATCATTGTTACAAACGTACCATTATTCCAGAATGGTCTTTCGGATTTATTCAGAATTATATTTTTGTAATTTTGCTATCTCTGCAATTTCTTTCAATATATTTAATGAATGTTCGTTTTTTTAAACATAGTAAATTAATATAATATATAGATACTTTATGTTTAGTCTCATTAATTCACTGCAATTATATACTTATGAGAGCTACCACACGATTCTTATTCTACGACCACATTTACACTTACCAATGCTATTTTGTGAAAAATAACCAACACATGAACCAATAATTGTCTCTAGTACTCATTATGTGAAGTGAAATAATATAAAATAAAGTAAGGGAAGCCACGGAAAAATAATAAGTTTTATGTAGTTTATTTTTGCCCGTCAGTTTGCCAACCCAGAAACCCACTCTCAATCGGAAAGACTTTTTTATCAGCACTTTAACGACCTACATGACAAGCAGATTAATAGGTGACGGCATCCATTACTTTCATACTTACACTAGACGATTAAACGTGCATTTTGTCCGTTAGTAAATCAAATCACTAATAGTAAGGAAGATGATATAAGGATTCAGAAGGAAAATATACAAATATATCTCAGATTTTAATATCATTTTGATGCTTAACAAAGGTTTTATGTTTAACTAATGTAGTGCCAGAGTATAAACTAACAATGTCGGCGACAATACATAAACCCACATTCAGTAGATAAATTATGGGCCACTAAATCAGGCTCTCGGAGATACCTTTACCATGTACAGAAATCTGAAGGTTTTTATTATCTTTTAATTACACTTCAAACATTATTTATTATTATTATTATTATTATTATTATTATTATTACATTATTATGCATACGCTTGGAACATTTAAATGTTTTGTTTCACAACTGCAGGACTCACGAACTGAGTTCTGTTCGCGATTTTTTTTATAAAATATTTCATATATAAAATATGTTTTGAAACAGTTTTATTTTTCAAGAATCGAAATTTTACAAGTGCAAGGTAAGTTATTTAGCTCATATAGGATGTTTTTAGCTAAAAGAAATTTAAAATCAGGAATTTTGGTGGGTTTAATAAACAAAAATATTGCATATATTTTTTTCATCGGACAGAAGGCAATAATAGTTTATAAATACAGCAATCGAAATTCGCCACAAACGATATAAATAATCTACCACGTATTAAACTCGTTATTACTGGTTCACTTTAAATTTGTCGGTGGCAGACTATAGAACTACTGTTGTTTATCTCAGGTCGCAGCCTTCTGTATTTCAGTATCTTATCCATGTGTGTAAGCAAATTAGAAGGAAGAAACTGAGGAAAGAAAATTGATTATATCGTGCTCGACTTCTATGCGCGCGACGCGCTCAACTTCTATGGCCATTATTCCCAAGTGTAAAGCATGATATGTCTCGGAAGCTGGCAGTGTTCCTCGGCTTCTACTCACACATCGGATTGCGGTTTTCCCCCTCCAGGAATCTCCGCCAGCGGAACACTGCACAAACCGGGTTAGGCACTAAGGGCTCAATCGGCCTGCCAATAAGTGTATCAAAATGTATGTTCGTGCAAGCTGTTTACTTTTAATTTTAAAATATATTTAACACGCACTTTCATGCAAGCAATTGCAATGCAATTTTGTACCATTTCACAAGCATCGCAAGCTCGGGCTTGAGCAGGGAACGTGCGGCTTGTGCAACTGCGATGTGCTATTATTGCGTCAATTATTAGCACAAAACAAGCCCCATCGTTTTTGTCATTCAAAATATCAATCAAAGCTTTAACTTATTTTAATTCTAAATTAGCCATTGCTTTAACTTTTCATTTACAATAATTTGAAATGGCTGGTTTCAATGGTCACAACTCCAAAAAACCGGGAACGCCCCGCTTGCCAAAGCGAGCGGCTCCACGCCCAGGCAGTTCGTCGCCAATATTCCCGAAGTGCACCTCGTGTCGCTCCAGAGACGGGCTCACATTTTATATCACAATGTGCCACGCACGCGTTTGTAACTTTATTTCAACTATGTGCAACTGCTTCTTACTGCACCTTATGTTAATTGTGTTATGTTCAATCACAGGACAAGGCGCTACGTACTGCTAATTATACTCATTCTACTGATTTCACGTTTCTGTATTTATACGCGAATGTAAGACTGTGTTACTGCCTGCGTAGTTCAACGTGTTTCTTAAACATTGCAGCCGCAATTGTCTGAACTGTGTAACTAACAACATTTGAATTGTGTATAATTAACAATATCTGAACTGTGTTACCGTCTCTTCAGTATAACGTATTATTTAACATTGCAACCGCAATCATTGGAACCGTATAACTCAACGTGTGAACTGTGACAATCATATTGTTATAATAACAACTTTATTTGTGCCAACTACAGAGAGACACTGCATTATATGTTCTAAGTGAAGTAGTAACTGTGTGAACAAGTTTTCAACAAGAACAACATGCAACCCTACATTTCATGCACTTAGCAACATTGGCAGGTCTGCCAACCTGCCTCGCAACTTTGTCAGCAAAAACATTTCTTCATCTGGGACACTGTAGGTGTCGTGCCCACAACCAGGTGTCGTGTTTACCAGGCGTCACGTAAAATTGTGTTCTCGCTCTTTCAGCACTACATGTTCATTTTGATGTGAATTCTTCACAGTTCTGTATTTATATAACTGTTATCTATATGACTATCAATCATGGCACATATTGCCAAGGTTCAACTATATCTTCCATCACTAAATTCATTAAAATATGCTTCTATGCAGCATATTAAGCTTATTGTTATATGTAACAATTTAATTATACATCTTAATATGCATTTCTTGTGTTAATTTCTATGATGGTGACTATTTCCCTCTCAATTAGCTTTACAGCTAGCAACCATAGATTTATGGAAGGAGTGACGGAGAATCTCCTGGCTATGTATTTATTAACAACTCTCAATCTACATTCTGCTGCTTATACCACCTCCGCCAATGTAAGCATCTTAAGTGTAAGTGTGTGTCAAAGGGCAGGAGAAGGATCAAGGATGAGGAATGGACTCAAAATTGCTTTTTACCAACAAATGTCAACGCTTAGAGGCGTATATAGAAAATGGTAGACATGGGACGAGCAACTGGCGCCACTCCCAGAGGCGCTATTTAGAGTGTAACCACTAAAACAAATAACAAAAATCCTAATCTGAAGTATCCGAACAGGAGCAGGGTTGCCAGATGTTTCGTACAAACATCCGCAGTCAGATTGATGTAAATCCGCCCAATTCCGCGCAATGAGAAAAATTCAACATTGCAAGCGAGAAATTTGAATTTGTATTAAAATAATTGCAGTAGAAGCTTTTTTTGAGATAGTGACTCTATGAAATGCTTGATTATTTTTATTTTTTGCTTGTTAACATGGTAATTAAGAACTATATATGTAAAATCTCACGCTTTTTATAATAATGAGTTATATCTTAATATTTAAAAATTAGTTATGACTATTTTTATGACTACAACAGATGGGGGAAATACTTTAAGTGATACAATAATTTCCCACTTTCCCATTTTCACTCTCCTTGCTTCTCTTAAATAGCCACGCTTAAAAAGATTACCACAGAAATGCTTTCCTAAGCATGCGTATTCCCTATAGCTTAATGGAAAATTTTGCCAGTGAAACCGTACTTCCAAAAGATGACTAATAAATGGCGTGTTCTAATATTAACTCCCAACTATTGCAAAGGTGACATATACTCATGTTGTTCACGACAAAGACGCTATGACTTTTAGTTCACGTCCCCGGGACCACTAATCAATTTACATTAAACATAATTTTATATAAATAAATTTTATTTAAAGTTGTAATATTCATTGAAGAGGTAAATATTTTCATACAAATTTAAGAGTGTTTTTTTAAATTGGTCATTTTTCCTTTATTTTTAAATTTTTAGATCATTTTCTTCTTATTTTAAAGTATTTTTGTTGGTAATTTGCAAAGAAATTTTAGGTCATCAGAATCCCAGCTCCGATAATGAGTATGTATTGAAAATGTGGCAGGGCAAAAATTATTAATTCGGTAGCAAAACTTTTAAAGAGTTCACAGCAAAAGAGTGGAATGATATATATCACTGATTTTCAAGTAAATGAAGTTAATAATTTGAAAACATTTTCAAGATCAAGAGTTCGGAAACGTTTTTCCCCTTCAGACAAACGAATAATGAAAATTAACATCAGTAACAAACTGAAGTTCTTGATTCCTAATCTTTTAGCATCAGAATCATTATTGTGACAGCCAGAGTAGCTTAAAAACTTGAAAAGCAGAGTGAGGATTGTCTATTATTTTACAAGAAATACCTGCTGCAAGATAGTTTACTTATTAAGGGTCCTTTTGGTACTAATCTCTTGCAACTTGGCCGCGAAGCCGCTTGAGGTATTGCAATTTTTTAAAACTTTTTTCATTATATTAGCAAACGATTTGTAACAGAAATAGTTCACACTCATACAATAGTAACAACAGTAATAACAGAAATAATTCACACTTATCAGTAGTAAAATTACAAAATATCATTACTCTTATTATGAATGAAGAAAGCTTCTCAGATAGAAGACTCGCTCCACTCTTTAAGATGAATATCTTTGTATTGTGTCAGTGTTCTTTAATGGGGTTTCGTGATTGATGCTTCACACATTACATTGTAAAATTTATGCTTCCTCAGACGAGGATGAGTTAGGAAAATTGCATATTCTCTATTGGGTCTTGTTGTCATCGGAGTGCTTTTTATAAAAATTGGAGATTCGAATTGGGTCCATCTTTTTATCTTGAATTGGTATACATGCACAACATAATAATAAAATGGCTTGACCCATTCACTCCTAAATACATAAAATGTTCTAGTAATTCAAATGGTTCACGACCAGCACATGCCTAGTTTATGGGCAGCAGTTTTGAATACATGAATTTCAAAACGTATCACATCAACAAAAATTAATTCGAGATTTAAAATATCATAAAATATGTCATATAATATAATGTAAATATATATCATATAATATATATCACAAAAATATACCAGGGCGCGCCAGAGAAACTTAACTTACTTTGAAAGGTCAATAAAAACAAAAGTACTTCAGGTTATGTGTCTCTTAATTTTTTTATTGAGAATACAATATCCCAATTTTTTTTCACTGCAGTCTTGAAAATGACATCGGATAAAGGGCAACCTCTCATTGCGCACACACACTGATGAAGTCGATATTTTGAAATTCGTATCCAATCTTTGTAGCATATCATCGGTATGTTGAGCCAAGGCGTCGGGCGAATGTTGTTCTTGAGGTGTGCTATGTCCGTTGGTCGATCGACAATAAACCGGGATTTCAAATACCCCATAAAAAGAAATCGTCATGGGAGTCAAATCTGAGAGCGTGCCGGCATGAGATCGCCTCTGAGAGAGTGAGGCGCGTCGGGAAATGTCGCAACAAATTCATGTGTCTCGTGCTGGTGTGTTGCTGTGGCTCCATCTTGCTGAAACCACACGTTCCTAACCGTTTCATTTCCTTGACGTCGTTGAAGAACAAATTCCTCGATCAGTTCCTGTAACCGCAGCTCCATCACGGTACTCGCGCGTTTCCGTTTTCTTAAAAAAAAATTAAAGGACCAATTTATTCCATTACCGACTCGTCACACCACGACCAGTAACTGTCGCCTCAACAATTAAGTGGCTTCTGGTGAAGCTCACGCGGATTTACACCAACACAATAACGCATGTTTTGCTTGTTGACGCAGCCGGAAATGTGGGAGAGTGAGCCTCGTCACTGAAAAAAACGACGCGCGTCTTCAGGCAGGTTGCCTCAGCATTTCAACATGGCATTTTGACGGGCAACAGAAATCGCGCGTCTCAGTGTCAATTTTGTACAACAGCCAATTGTAGGATGAAATTGAAGGTCTTCATGAAGAATTCGGTCGAACAGTGGTGTCAGAAATTCCATGAGCAGCTGGCGTGGTTTGCGCCGAGACGTCGGGAGAACGCACAAACTGTCTGCCTCACTCTTCGATATTTTCCGGGTTCTGATTGGTCCGTTGAAGTTCCATTTTCTGGTTTAGCGACACTTCACAACTCCCGAAATGAAGTTTAACCCACGACAGATCGAATTGCGGCCAGGAACGAGTCTGTCGAGCGAACTTTCAAGCGGGCGCGGAAGGCACGTTGCGTAGCAAACAAGTGAGCGACCGTAAGAAAAGAAGCTGTCGACTGCGAAGGCCCGCTGCTCGCTCTAGTCCACAGCATGACTGGCAACTGACTGAAGGAGAAAAAACTTGGAACTTCCCCTCCAGGTACGCCCCCTCTCGCCCCTAACGCGGCCCAACTCACGCGCGGGCAATTTTTTCAAATAAGTTTCTCTGGCGCACCCTGTATAAATCACCATCATGTAACACTAAACTATGACCCTCCTACCCCTATGAAACGCAGCGTAACGCTGCTACAAACTCCCTCGGATCCTACATATATCACTACATAATTTATGGACGACCCCTGAGAGAAACCTAGCGGCCGGCTGTACTGATCGGATGTTTACCATGGCTTCTCCAACCAACACCAGGCGAATGCCGGAGCCTAACAAACGGGCCACGAACCACGAGCAATTTTTCCTTCCTTTTCCTATTTTTACCCTTACACACACAAACACACACACACACACACACACACACATGCACTAGCACTCATGCCGAGAGACCGGTCGTGAGCTTAGAGCCTTTCCCGGATGGGGCGATGCCCTGCTGAACGGAGGAACATGGTTTGGTAAAACGCTGCTAGCCGACGGAAAGCTGGAACTCGCCGTATAGGTGTTGTGGTGCGTTATCGTTGGCATTTTTCATGAAATAATTATAAACGTTGTCATTGCCAACAGTAGTATTTATTGCAAGAGCAGCTTTCGATGGCTTAGCCATCATCATCAGTTGCCTGGTACAAGAAGAAAAAACAAAACATTAAAACGTAAAAAAAAAGTAAAATTATTTGTAACCTTTATTATAATTTTGTTGTAAAATCAAAGGAATATTAACGTTTTAATGTTTTGTTTTTTCTTCTTGTACCAGACAACTGATGATGATGGCTAAGCCATTGAAAGCTGCTCTTGTAATAAATACTACTGTTAGCAATGACAACGTTTATAATTATTTCTTGGAACTCACCAACCAGCTGCTGAAGATCACAGTCACCTCTCGAGGAAAATAACACATGCCCACTCTTATGAGACTAATCACCTTAGCAGTATACGCGCTCAAACGACTAATGAATCAATTATTACTACTACCACAACACTACTTCCACAATATTAGTACTACAATAGTACTAGTATAATAATATTATTGTAATAATAAAACTACTACAATATTAGAATATTACTACAGTATCACTACTACTACAACAGTACTACTATTATTCAATAATACAATCCTGTTACTACTACAATATTAGTACAAAATACAACACTACTACAAGACTATTACAACAACATACTACTAAACTAGTAAAATACTTCAACAAGTTTTATTCCTCAATACCACTATAATAATACCAGAACAATAATACTACAGTAAAATCTGCCTAAATCGGAACCTGTACAAGCCGTAAACCCCCCATAATAGGGAAATTTATCTGGACCGAGGAGGTATATGTTTTATACAGCATAAAACGGAATCTTTCCAACGCGGAAACGAACCGGTTTTTGATGTCCTACAGGAGGGAAATCTTTATAAAACGAAATTCTTGTGAATTTAATGCAATTGGGACAGCCGCGAGATATTCTTAATGTAATGAATGCATCTGCAAGTCTGTATTTAATTCTCTATCCCACGCGATTTAGCCCTGGCAACCGGACTGTGAGGGAGTGGCTACTACTATTATTATAGTACTAAAATTATTCTACTACAACTATAATACTTCAGCAACAATAGTACTACAATACAATTCTACAAAATACAATTCTACTACAAATCAATTCTCCTACAACAACATAACAATGCAATACTACAACACTACTTTTACAATACTTCTAGTACGAATAATACTAATACAATACTACAAAGTAGAACAGAAAAAAAGAAATTATGTCAAAGAATTTTAAAAAAAGAAAGTAGGATTGTGATTGTGATTTGATTTCGAATGAATTCTAGACCTATTCTAAGGAAGAAGGAATTGAAACCTTATTCGGTATGATAATTGAGCAAGGGGTTATTCCAGAGGAATGGTAAAACGGTGTAATTATTCCAGTTTGAAAAAGAGAGAACAGAAATAAGCAAGAAAATTACAGAGGAATAACGCCCATCACGTTCTTGTATAGAATATGGATGAGAGTTGCTAGATTCAGACTAGAGAGAGAGGTAAGAGAGAAAGGATTTTTACCAAGCAATCACACGGTATTCAGAAGTGGGCTGTATTTAATGATCCGAAAATTACCTCCCCGGCACTCATCGGTTCATAGCATTGGATTAACTGATTTCAGCATAAAAATGGGTCTAAAAATTTCGTCGTCTTGAAACTACTCGACCAGTGAAGAAGAATTGATTGAACGATTGAAATTGTTGACTCAAATTTACATAAATGATGTCGAACATTTTCGCATTGAGCTTGTTGAACACGCGGATTTGCAACAGAAAATGTATATTTCAGCCAATAATACTATACGTACAGTTTAATAATACGAAAGGAAGTCCAGAAAGCTTTCCTAATGTGGAAACAATTTTGAAAATGTATCGTATTTTGATGGTAACTAATTGTACTGCTAAAAGATCGTTTTTAAAATTGAAAATAGATAAACACAGATTACCATATGTTGATTTAACAACATCGCAATGATTTAGCCATTTTCTGTAACAATGACAATATTCTGAGAGAATTAAGTTTCAAAAGTGATTGACGATTTTGAGATACGAAAAGTGTATCTTTAACGTAGTAAAATGCATATATTTCACGGTTTCCAAAAATGAATAAGTATTAATAATTTTGAACTATTTCCTGAAAAACATTCATCAAATGCGCCTCCACCAATTCTTCCCCGTGAGCCACCACCACAGTATACCCTGCCCTATACACTACATGAACGTGCTCATGTATTTCAACCAGCAATGTCTTTCGCGCCGAGAATCGAACTCGTGTTCCAATGTTCCATATTCACTCATCGGGCACCTTACCCCTACGCCATGGAAATGGCCTCGCTTCAGAACTCACGGCGGTGCTTGAATATACAATTGTCTCCCCAAAATTTCCAACCCTCACTTTTCTAAAACTCAGAGAGATCAACGAAAATGACACACCATTTTATAAGCATCCTATATTTTATACATGGGAAAAAATTTAAAGAAAACAATTACTTTCTCGTTCTTACAAATGAAAGAAGAGAAAGCATTGTAATCATGCGTCGGAAAACGGTAAATTTGGGACGGAAAAACGCTGGTTGTCGGGCCCTGGAAACAAAAATTGAATAAATCCTGTTCCTACATGCAGTAAATTACTTCCTCTAACACGCGGTGTATCCAGAATCCATGTATAGTAGGTCGTTGATACCGATAAATTGATTTACGGCAAAACGTTTGTCTACAATTTACATCACAATTTAATATTACAAATCATTTAATATTACAAGAAAGTCAATGACATTGGTTTGAACATGTGAAATTTTTGTAACAGAAATCATGAGATGTAAGTTGAGCGAAAACACATTCGTAGAAGGAGAACAAGTCTGATTTTCATTGTAAATATTTTATTGCTTTCTTTCGAAACGTAAAAGTGAACCGTCATATCATCAGCAAACCATCATCAACCAACAGATAATAGTATTGGCTTCAGAGATGTTAATGTAGTGAGATAAACGTCGCATGCGGGCTAATTATCAAGGTTCGCGCACCAGCTAAGCCAAATGCCCTTTAGACAGTTCTTAGTAAATGCGGTTACTTTTCGAGCATACGCAGTATGCTAAAAGTTATATTTTTATCTCCAGTGCTGAAACTGAGACGACGCTCAAATGTTCAGATAAAACTGTGAATGCAACGAAGAAAATAAAATACTGTTCTAAATTTTTTTGTCAATTCTGCCTTCACAGGGGTTTGTACATTTCTATTTTTATATAAACATAATCTTTGGTCTGATAACACTTCACTCCTGTAGATTTTAACTACTAGCTGATTATATTTATAACATACACATCTACCTAATTTATATTCAAAACACAGTCATACATTATTCCCTCTACATAAATAAATTCAAAAAATATTTTAGCACGTCTTTGGATTATTGTGAACGTAACAAAATACTTTCGTTTGATCAGCTATAAATGATATTAAATAGTACACAATTAAGTGATTTGTATACTTAAATAAAAATTAAAGGAAAGTCAGTAAGGCTGTCTAAAAAAGTGCCGCAACATTTCTTACTCGCAAAATAAAATGTTCCTTTTACTACTCTTATCATAAATAACTCTTGTGGGTTCAACAGTACGTAACAGTTACAAATAATAAGAGAATGTATGTGCTGTTGAAGCACCACTAGTTTAGGATAGTGGCCTTTGTAACGAGTAGGTGACCTCCAGGAAGTGAACGCCATTTAGGACATGGCGTGACCCCTAAAGCCAGTTTCGTACGTTTTCCTTATTACTTTACTTTCATGCATAAAGGATCTTTAGACAGCACGTTCATTCACAAAAGGCAAGAAATGTAGAGCGAATGATTCTTCCAATTACCAAAAACGCGACCGGAACCTGCCATCCAAATGGCTGAAATCGTAAACATTAACCAAGCACTTCCTTGCATTTATGTGATTTCTAGAAAATTCGTCCACATTAGGATTGCATGTTACATACAGTCTTTGGTATCATAACCGCTACGAAAATATTTTTTCAATTTTATTCGTTTGTTGCAATTCCTCGACACGCAAGAGTTTTACCTACAGTAGGAATTGAAAAATTATGACCTCAAGAAAAATGAAAATGATTGTGATAATTTAGTATATCAGTGGAGACAGTAGTCGAGTAAAGAGAGTAAGAGTATGACTTTTTTAACAAACGCTTCACAATTTATTTCACTAAAAATGTGCAAGGTCAGTCATGCGAAGAGAGAGTCGTTTGTTGGGCAGACAGAGCGGCAACTCAAGGGAGCAAAATTACGCGGGAACCGTGTAACAGGGAGTCACATAGCTTAACACAACTTCATGTATTCACAAACTACCTAAAGATATTACAATGAATATATCCCAACGTAGAAAACAACTACTATAGGCATTTTCTGCATTTATACTGTCCCTTATTTCATTGTCCCTATTCTAGTATTTACCTTTCTTCAAATATACGTACTATATTTTTAATTACCAATGTCAACAAGTGAGTTGTTTAAATCGTCACTTCAGCCTCCGAGCGGATATTTAGTCATTTATTTATTAGTAATACACTTATATGATATTGCTCATGGCTTTACTGCTTCAGTATTGTTTATTTACAGACCCAAAAATGTAATGGTAGATCTGTAGGTCTGTTACCGTCGGACATAAATTATGTGATAGAAACAGTTAAGAAAGCACGAACGGACCTTTAGAATACTTTATGCCTGCCCCGCTTCCCATACAACAAATAACATATTCTTTTTTATGTATGAATTCGATTTATGAAATAATAAAACAGTAAATTGCAATAAATAAATTGCATAGTTCTCAAATAAGAAAAATAATTTGAAATAAACATTAATTTGTTGAATTAATGCAAAAATTACTATTTTGGCATTTTCTCGTAAAATTTTCTTTATGGTTTACTAGTCATTGCTGTTTGTTTACGGACCTGAAACAAAACAGGTAACCGTTTTGGTTATACCCTTGCAGGCCTTTTTGATTCTTTATGCCCGAGGTTCTCTTAAATACTTTATGTCCCGCTCTAATTCCAACACAATATACACATTTTTATGAATTCGATTTATTATATCTAAGATACAAGCAGTGGCGGTTCGCATGTTTGCATGTGCACACCCAAATTAATTCGGTGCATTTTCTCGTACATACCTCTAAACATGAGGGGAACACAAGTCCTCTCAGAGCGTTTCCGAAACATTGAATTTCAAAACGCGCACAGTTCGGAAGCAGCGATTGACAGTCCGAGGCCAGTGCCCTTCGTGGAAGCCAGCCGGCGCACATTCGAGAATTGCGAACGAGTAGAGCGCATCGGGAGGAGGGGTAAGAGGGAACAACAGTGGCTTTGTGGACGAAAGGAGCATTTGGCTAAGTGTGCGATCGCCAATGTATCTGCTCATTGACGATCTCAGCGAGTGCCTTAATAGGTCTCGAAGATATAACACTCCGCTAGCACAAGTTTGTAGGAGAAGTACGTGTGACATTGAACGAAGGAAGTGTGAGATATCTCTCCACTGAAATGAGCTCTCATCCCTTTCAATGCAACAGTTCTTCGCTTACGCGCGACACGTGAAACCATTGCATTCATAGGAATTGTGTTAATTTAATATTATAACCACATTCTCTTATATTTTGAAGTGAGTTGCAATTACAAAAACATTTCGAATTAATGAAATCCCAAATGCATTTTGTAAACATACGTAGTTTGCTACTGTTTTTAATGCGTTTTGAAAAACCGAAGTTAGAATGATCGTTATTCTGTCAAGCGTAACGAAAAATTGGCTGAAAAGAAACAGTAGAATTGGCTTTGTGTTTCGTCACACAGTGTAAAAGGAAAATTATTTACATTGTTTTAAGTATTCGGTAACGTGTACTTTTAGCCTAAAATTTGTACAACGAGCCTATGGAAAATACTCTATAGCGTAGCAAAATTTGCGTGGTTAGACGGACGTAATGAATGGTTAGACGTAAAATGAGACGTCATGGCCTTAGTCTCGCCACTAAGGCATCAATTCAATTCAATTCAACTCAATTAAATAGTTCGATTAAAAAAGTTTTGAATCAACGTGTACAATAGAACACTTAACACCCCTGTAACAACGATTCTGGAACGCGCTGAATAGATATGCGGTAATCCGATTCTAGTAGGTAGTAAATATTTCAGAGGTGTCTTTGCCCAGCGAAGTCTAAGTAGATGATTGTAAAAAGAAATACGGGCAACCTTCACAGCTGATGAAAAATGCCATTCAGCGTGCTATCAGACTTTATAAGATGCACTGTGTTTAATTGTCATTATTTATGTTAATGAGTATAAATGTATGCATGTGATATATGCTTTTGTTTATGGATGTGTATGTGTGTATGAGAGAGAGGCAAAGAGGGAGGGAGGGGACGATGGTAGAGAGAAGACAGACTTTGCCCACCCTAATGGCAAGACCACGAGCCGCCGTTGGATACAAGCAAATACAATAAGTAAATGGCATAACACTCTACGAAGTAAAATAACTCGTTATAAACCTTAATTGGTACGAAAATTGCAATTTTGGAATGTTTCTGTGAATTTATAATTGTCATCAGTCACTCATATTTCAATGTTAGGTATCACCTTTTTTACAGACATAAATTCGCCATTCGCGTAATATTTTATTTTTATGGACACGAATTCTTCTTGTAGTGGTGCTACTAGCAGTAATAGATATATGAGGAAGGACCAGATACATCCACATACCAGATAACATGATCGAATTTTTTTATGTAATGAAATTTAATGTAAATAACATTCGGCAATAGAGACAAATCACCTAAAATTATCGTTTCTGAACTGAACAGTTCACGCAGCTATTTTGCCATTCAACTCTCAAATACACCATAATAATTTTCTTATATTTCACAAGATCGTACAGGAAACAACTGTCCGTAGCTTTGTTAGCTTTTTCGAGTTTTATTTTTTTAAATATATATTTATTAATGAATGAATACACATAGTTCAGTGTATATACGACATCATATGTATTTTCTGCCTTAATATTTAACTTATTTTTGATTTGATTTTCCATTTGACAGACCATTCATCAATTTTATTTAGATGTGTTTGAATTTGTTTACAGATTAAATAACTTGAGTGATTGAACATGAAAGGGCGGTGTCATCTGCGAATTGGGCGGTGTGCAAATGTGATGTTAAGGGAATGTCGGCTGTGTATATGTTGAAAAGCGTGAAAAACATTATTTTAATTTTGTCTGCATTATAATCTGTTGTAAGTTGATTTGTGAGTTTGTTTTTAATATGTTTATTGAATTCCGAGATATTATGGATGTTATTTACAAAAATGGGAGGAATTCTTAGATTTTCGTCTTCTTGGGACGAAGTGACATTGGCAAACTCGAATCTTTTGTTCTGATCTGATACTAGCTCTTCTCTAGCTCGGCAAATCGGTTTCCCACAGGTATATTATATTGAGTTGGTACTGAAGTGGTTGGATTCTTATTTGGGGGAAGGTCTATTACTCCTGAGTTTTGATTTCTTTTAGCACTGTTAATATTTAATAACGATTCACTGTTATTGTCGGGAATGCCTGCTTGGCCGCTAGCTGCGTCATTTGCTGAGCTGAGGTTACCAACTTGGAGGTTTCCGGCCCTGGTGAGGTGATGTGAGCTACAAGCGGCACCTTGAACATTTGCAAATTGCCCGTTTTGCATATTTGAGGCAAACTATAGGTTTTGGCAGCTTCGATGGGCACCGAATACGAGATGATTGTTGAATCTCTGGGCTGCAGGTGGTGCTGTCCATGGCACACTCTCTGCGGCATAGAGTTGCCTCATGGCTCCTGCAATGTTGTGACCTAGGTCACAACTGGCTGAAGGGGACTCACCGTTAATTGTAACTGATAAGCGACTGTTTGTTTATGCTGCACTGTATACTTGCTGATTGTACTTCACTTCACTACACAACGAGTATTTCACTGTATCACTTAGGAAGTTCACTAGTAAACTTCACTTACTAGACCGGAGCGAGCCATGTTGTCGCCACCACTGTCGGACACTGAATGAGTTTTAGCTGAAGATCGTCACAATATTCTTCCATTTTGTGCGGACACACCAGCCCAAGTACGGTTAAACACATAGTGTAAAACATATCTTGCCCCGTAATTATGCAGCACTAGATACGCTCTTTGTTTCTTTAATGAATCACATCCCAAATGGAACATTTTTTAAAAAAATAACTCAATTTGCTCAAAGCAATTGCCACATACTTATCGCATCGCATCCAAAAAAGTATTCTTATTAAAAATGACTGTACGCTTTTTTTTATAGTTTATCAAATGTCCAATGTTTCAAAAACATTTAGGGGGTACAAATTCTTAAAATAATTTATTGATAAAAACATTTCACTTTAATATTTCCCTTCTTCGGTTGACTGACTTTTAAGATGATTAGTCGATTCCCTTGAAAAAGAATAATAAGATAATATTAATAAAATAATATTAAGCCATAATATATAAATTCCTTATACTATCTCAAGTCCCGGCCTGGATTAAGCACGGAACCTCCGTTGGGGGATACCCGTAGTAATTGGCTACGTAAACTACAGAAAGGTAACAAGAAAATTTAAAAATACAAAAACGGAAAGAAAGACCAAAATAACTCGTTGAACTCTCTGAATTTTTGAAAAAGGGATATCTAGAAATAATGTGAGAAAGTATGTGCTGTTGGACCTCCACTCGTTTTAATATATTCCAATTGTCTCCTTTTGATACCCTCTTTAGGGATGCGAAATATTGAGAAAACGTGAAATAACGTAGGTGTTTTTATATGATATTCAGCATTGAAAATATGAATATAAATTCAATGAAAATTCAATTATTGTATTACTGAATATGTTTTCTAATTAATTTCTATAACATTGCCTTACTGTTTAGGGATAATAAGGACGTCATTTTTGGGTGTTACCATGTCATCAAATTATTGAATATCTTTCAGAGTATACAATGAGTGTTCATAAACAGAATATGGCATGTATGTCAGCAACCGTAATTGCCTTCCAAAATCAGGCAATTAATGAACGAACTGAAGTAAAAACAAGCAAAAATTCAATACGAACACAATATCTCGTTATTAAGTAAAATTATTTAATTAGGGAAACCTACAGATTCCGGCCGAGCGGATCACATGCATAAAATTGACAAGTATTCAGAAAACGGACGTTGGAAAATATTAAATTGCGAATCGAATTATTTGAGACTGGAACGGTATGCCTTTGACCATCTTTGATCCCTTCCCTCAAAGCCTGAGCAAATTTAAAAATACATTACTTTCCTAAATGTTGATATGTGTATTAGAAATATCTTTAATATTATTCAGTGTAAGTAACAATGTCTACTATGCAATTAAGTATTATTATCATTATTGTTATTAATATTAATATTACTAATTATGGGCTATGCAGTGGCGTGAAGTGCAGTGGCGTTGTGAACATGAAGGAAACGATTGTGTAAGAAAGACATTATAGATCAGTGATCCGCTGAACAGTGAAGTGATGTGGGGTAAGGTGGAGTGCTATGAAAGAGCGCACGGTTAAATGTTTACGTTAATTTGTAAAGTTTGTAAATCTTGTAAAGTTGTTAAGTTCTGTAATGTGCATTCTGCCACCAAGTTCCCAAACTTAATTGCACAATTAGTTATAAATCTAATTGTTATTGTGCATGAGCTTCTCCACATTTTAAATGCAATAACGCAAGCTCTTTCCCGTCCATAAACTTATTTTATAGACCATTGTCGATGAATTTTAAGTAATCAAAGAAGACTGAAATATTTTGCGGAGGCCCGAAAGACGTAAAGGGAATCTTCAGACAGTGGGCACGTGAAGACTTTGAAGATTTCCCGTGGAAAATCAAGTAAACAATGGAAGTGGAGAAACGCCGGCTTTAAGCTGTCTTTACACTTGCAAGAAAACGGCGAGCAATATTATTTCGCACGAAAAGTTGCCAATGTAAACATTACGGCAATAAATATTTCTGATGTTGGCAATATTTCTTGCTAGATATTCCGGTCGTAATGTAAACCCGTGTGTTTCCACCCTCGAAAAGATATTGCCGGCTGTTGCTGAGACTAGAATTGGAATGAAGTATGAGCAGGAAGAATGAGTTGTAGTAGTAGTTGTTTATGTTGGAATGAAGTATTGCTGGAAGAAGCCAATGTTGACCACTGTCACATGCGCAGGAAATGTGTACGGTAGTACATAGCCGTAATATTTCCATTTTAATATGCATTTTTTCGTAAAATGGGTTTATGAAAATGGTTTACGATAATAAAATAAATAGTAAATATTCCCTCTATGGTTGATTATCAAAGGTTCAAATTTTGGTTTGGCTATAGATGCCCCCTGATTATTAATTTTTTACGTTAAAAATTATTAAGATATTAATCTAATCTAAATCAATTTTAAGATTATTCTAAAATACATTAGTAGTAGAAAATGGATATTTTAAAACTTTTTACCAAATTATTGTGAATATAAATAAAATATATTTGCTGAACTGTTTTGCCAGCTTAACATCAAGCCCTCTATTTGTAGAAAAAACATAGAAGCAAAAAAATTGTTTTGGGTATATGAAAACACAAATTTTGCCCAAATTTTCTGGTTATATAGAAAATGTGTTTTGTGCAAATGGCTTTGCCAACTTTCCAGACGTGCATTTAACGCATGTGCGTGCTGGCTTGACTTGTCAAGCCAGCTCGACCCGTTCTTGCCACGAAAATACCGATTCCAATTTGTCGTAATTAATTAGCAATAAATCATTTCAGGATTTCCATCGAGCTGATCCATGTTCCGAATTTAACTTATGTGTGTGCTGGCGTTGTCATTCAAGCTCACACCAGTTTGCACTAGGAAAATTCTAGGCAATTAATTCCAAATTGTCGCTATTAATTAACAATAAATCATTTGAGGTCATCCGATGAGCTAAGATCGGAATTTAACTTATGTTAAAACCGTTTTCGTCACGAAAATACGTGGCAATACTGTATAATTCGTTTTCGTCACGAAAATACGTGGCAGTTGATTCAAATATGTCGCAATTAGCAATAAATAATTTGACATGTTTCATTTGGGTGCGTTCCAGCTTGACACACCTTTATTCGAGCGTGCATTTTCAGGTGGAACGCGCGGGGCCTTGTCCACCGGCCCACTGAGTAGAACCACGCATTCAAAAATTTTCGTTAAACAGCAATCATAAAAAAATCAAAATAACTAAAAAATACTGGCGTAATAACATTTGACAATATGTATGTGATTGGATTCGTTCCAAATAATATACTATATAAATATATATATTATATATTATTATATATTATTATATATTATATATATATACTATATTAAATGAGCTAAACCTATGTGACAACAAAGACGAATCCAATCACAAACATCAAATGTTACTATGTTATGTTGGCAAAGCCATTTGCACAAAACACATTTTCTATATAACCAGAAAATTTGGGTAATTTTTGTGCTTTTCATATATATATACATATGTATATACACACAAATATTTTAAAAAATTACCCCAATATCGCTGAAAATACAAGTGATAAAATGAAAATGCACATATGTATAAACTAGCCCTTTTCCTTCACGTACTTCTGTGAAAACTGCATAACTACGTCTTTAATCGTCCAAAAGTGCAAGAGGGGCTGAAGTTACGCGACTCCCTTTGCGTAGAAAGGATATTAATAACCCCTGCTGGCTCCCCTGATGCACCGGAGCCCGGGGCCCCGGCCGCGCAGGAGCGTCTGCCCCACTGAGCCGAGCGGCATCGAGGGCAGCGCGCGCAGTGACGTCACAGCCTTACGCAATGCAGGCGGCGGACGGCATTCCTGGAGGAGTGCTCCCCCCCCCCTGCCCCCCCTTTCCGCTTAGCCGGCAATCCCCCAGGCAACTGATCTCTACACAACTCAATACAATATGCTGTATAGAAATCAGGGCTCCAGGCTCATTGGGATAGCTATCATTTCAAGATGCCTATTTTATAAATGCTTATATGCTTCAAAATTATGCATTATTTGTGGAATTACAACATTTTACCATTATTTATATGTAATATTTTCGAGACTGTCTTCAACATTTAATTTCTGTTTCTCAGAAAAGGTAGTACTAGATAGAGAGAATAATGAACATAAATGATTTATGTACTTTGTTTATAATTTAAAAAATAAATATTGAAAGTTAATTTGTTAATTAAACAGTTACTTTCATCAATAAATTCATTTATTAATTTTATCCTTTAATATTTATAAATGACCCCCTTCAAATCCCAATCTAGATTTGTTGGCACAACTCATTATTTATGCTTCCTACGTAGGAGGTTAATGTATAGTTCGTAGGTGCGATACCACCTGGAAAAGCGTTAATAAATTTGACCTAATTTTTAATACATTTACATTTATATAACTCAAAGACGTGGTTTCAAATAGATGTTTTCAGGGAGGATTTGTACGTTTTTTACACAGGATGGGGAGAGGTTTAAAAAGAGTAAATTTTTGAACGCTTATTGTGATTGCACCTTACTCCATTTGCAATTAATGCTACCTCATATTGTTTTCTTTCATCATTTTGCGAGTCACGTATGGAGGTTCAATTAGGTGAAGGAATCTTCCCATTAGTGGCCGTTTAATGACACATTTTCATCTCATCCAGCGAAACCTCTTAGCTTTGGGTAGCAGAAATATGTCCAAAGTCATCCACGGTCTCATCTCGCTTACAACGCCACACTGCAATGGCGACGCAAATGATCACCGACAAAGGGCTTTGGGACAGGTCACTAACTACATAGATAAGTCGAATACAGTCGCTGCCTGGAGGAGCATTCTAGCGGCCGGCTGCACTGATCGGTAGTTGTCCGTGGTTTCCTCGATCAACACCAGGTGAATGTCGGAGCAGTACCCTGACAAACGAGTCACGGACCGCGCACGATCTTTCCTTCCCATTCCTTGTCGTATCCACACACCTTACGTACACGTACATGCACTACACTGCAACAAATACCGGAAGTCAGGTGGGGATCGTAGAGCGTGTTCCGGCAGGGGCGGTGCCCTCTGATTTGAGATATCTGGTTGGCAAAACCCCGCTACCCCACAGGTAGGTCGGTGCCGGATATCACATCCTGCTGGGTAAGATCACGCCACCTGTCGATGAAATACATACACAGCACTTACGGGACTAATTGTCTTAGCCGTTCACGCGCCCACAATCACTAATCAATCACATCACCACTCACCTTGGAGACATAGAACAAAAACACTTAGTACAAGTTTCACACAGACACATAGACACACACACTTGACAAATAGTTTACTGGTAGAAGACCCTGGCTGGACTGTTTATAGAGAGGCGACATCGAATGGTGACGACATTTTAATTTTCATTATCTTTGGCGCGACAACTCATGAGTCATGGCCAATCGAATGGAGTGCCTATTCTGTTTACCAGAGGGGCTTGAACAGGTGATGCGTTATCAGCACAATTCCCATTAACATAAATTTCGATTTACGAGACTGATGATGACCCCATGTTAATGGTATCTTCTCAATTTGTAGTCAAGAGACTGAGAACACAACGTTCCAGACCCAATCCTAGGCTGAAACTTCCCCATGATCAGCGGGGATTGGAACCTCCAAATCGTAGCTAGCCATTAGCTACACTACGAAGATGGTAATTTAATTAATGTTTACTACAATTAAAAACTTATTTCAGAATGTTTACTTTTACTTTTGATAGAGAGAAAGTAGATAATAAATATTCGTACTTTACGAGATGATCCCGTTAATTTGTACAGTATTTAAAACACGAAGGGTATCTACGCAATCCAATTTTGTGATTTTTGTCTTTGAATAAAAGATAGTTCACCCGTGTGGTGCCATCACGTATTTTGATTAATTTCTGTTAGAGTGAAAACCTAAATTGTATAACTTGTTAAAATGTATAGACCAAAGGCTTATTTACCGTCATTTGTTTTTTGTTTTTTAAGACCATTCACAATACAATATTTTATTTCTGTCTAGGTAGTTTTGTTTGCAAGTTGCAATCCATCTACCTAAACAAGTATATATTTACCACCATCAAGAGATTATAGTTGGAGAAGTGAAGATAATGAGTTTTTTTAAGTTCAATATCGACTTTTTAAATTCGAAGGTTAGTCAGTGGGTATACACGCAAAGGCCAGCAATCGTCTTGACACATATGTCCCGTTACAAAACATTTCAGTGATTATTATTATATTATGCTTCGGCTTACTTTGGAAATGCGTTCGAAATTATGGGTTGAAGAGACTCAAGGTTCTTTTATGTTAATGGTGTAGGCCGAAGGCCGCAGCCTCTTCGTGAAATTGGAGTATGTAGCTAGTGACGAAAATTCTGCCACTATCGATCCGTAGGTCCTCCCGGTCAGAGGCACTGCAGTGTCAGCAACTCACACTCTGAGCCTCCTAAGCCGGTGCAGAGTAGATATAGCTCTTCTGGGCGAACGCAAACAAAAAGCATAATTCTTCCGAGATTTAGAGGAGAGTTTATACGGTCTGTTCAGGGATGTCAGCGGTTTTCTGTTTCTGATTGATGACAAATCAAATTATGAGGGTTTGGTTCGTGAGTAACACGTAGAAATTGTTAGCATTCACAAATGCTGTCTCCCTTGTGCTGGAGCCGTTGAACACCTAATTTTTGTTATTCCGCTAACTAGAGAATGTTCGCACGCCAGAATGTAGAATATTCTAATATCTACCTTAATTTACAAGAGTAATGTATGCAACTGTATGGTAAAGCTAGGCAAGGGTGCAAATAAGTAACAATACATTCAGTGTACCTTTAGGACATATTTTCGGAGATTAAATCCTATCAAATATGTGATAAAATAAAACTACTTTAATATCACTAAGTGAACTAAAATTCAAAAAAATGATTGATTTAACCAACATGTCAGAACTAGAGTACATACTTTGGTAAGCATGTAGAATAGAATACCTATAGAGTAACCTGGAGTAAAAAGATTGTAAGGCGATGTGACGCTTCACTACGCGTGTCCAGTTTCACGAAGAGCCTTCGGCCTACACCATTAACATAAAAGAACCGTGAGTCTGTTCAACTGGTAATTTCGAACGCATTTCCAAAGTAAGCCGAAGCACCTGGGGCTGGCTGGGCAGCCCTAGCGGCCTGGATAGGTACTGCACTGTAATTGCCCTGGCGCTGCACTGCAATTCCGATCGCTCCACTGCCGCTGAGGATAATGACAGGCCCGTGCCCTCCCATCCCGCTCAAATGTAGGTTGCATTTCACACATTACACCCATCACACTACTTGTTGCCGAAAGTAAGGAGATTATCGCTCGGGAAGTCCTCGTTATTTGCTTTTATGTTGGTTGGCCTGTTACGTGAAGCTCTGCTTGTTATGTATGACATCGAATCTTTGTATAGGGTGACTCCAACAGACGATTTGAGACAAATTCCACTTCCTCCTTTTGGGCACAATTATTTTCAACTTTTTGTGCCCTGACCTGCACTCGACGGAGACCAGGAAGCAACTCTCTGAAATAATTGCAACTCTGATGCTCCCTCACGTGAAAAGCGAACGGGAATTTGAAGCTCCGTGCACATCTACCTCTTATTAATGAAATAATAAATGCGAGTGGAAACCCGCCAAAATTTGGCGGTAAGTGAGAAGATATCTATAGGATTGTTTGATAAACTCAAGAAATATTTTCCTTTCATAAATATTTTCTTTGCCTTTCCTTTTCCCAAACAAAATTATACTCATATTAATATTATAAATATATTATATTTCAGAATAAATTATATTTTGGTTTACAATATATTTGATTAAATTAAACCAAGTATTTTAGTTCTATGAGTTTTAGCTATTGTTGAAGTAAACAAATATTGTCTTCAGTAAAATACATTATTCTATACAATGAACTGTTAAGAGCATCACTGCGTGATTATTGTAGGTAAACTTCGGTAGCAAAGCTTCGATGGACGCACATACCTGGTATTTAAAAAAGTAGAGACCACATCGTGAATAATACATTCATTTTCTGTTTTAATGCACATGTTTGCACAGTCATTGTACAGTTTGTAAACGTAACTAATTCTTTAACATTACACCTGCAGACTTGCTGCACCGCAATCCAAAATTACGAACTATTGCTACTTGCAGAAGAAAATAATAAACAAATGACGCCATGTTCTCATATAAAGACCCAATATTCAGGGTGAGCCATTTCATGCGTGTCCCTTATAATATTAGCTGCATATAATTACTTTACACTTCACAGGTGAAGTTGAAGCCGGGCTGTGCAGAAAAGTAAGGGTTTTGAGAAACCTGATAACTAAAAATATTATGCAAATGTGAAAACTTTATTAAGTAGAAAAATATCACAAAAAACATACAAAAAATGTCAAATAACAATAGACAGAATTGCCGACAATTTCCAGGAAAAATAAATGTAATGGTTGGTCTTAAAAGCTGACCAAAGTGAAAATAATTAAGTTTACAACCCCAATACGTACACTGAAATGAAGTATATGCAAGTGTATGGTAAAGCTAGGCAAATGTGCAAATACGTAACAATAAATTCAGTGTACCTTTAGGACATATTTTTGGAAATTAAATCCAATCAAATATGTGACAAATTTAAAACTTCAAAATATCACTAAGTGAACTAAAATAAAAAATACGAATTACTTGAAAATATTAAAGGTATAGAATACAGTTACTCACAACCAATCATCACTCATTATGTCTTTATCTCCAAATGAATAATAATTATTTTATTTATTTTTTCACTGACTGATTTTTATCAAGCATTACACTAATGAAAACCAATCAGCCAAATTTGAATGTTACATTTAAGAATACAAAACATACTACTTCCTCTTCAAATATGAAACTTATTTCTAATACTATAAATAGAAAATTTGTTCTAACTTTAAATAACAAATGCAAACACTCATCACATACATTAAATGTAGTAATTCAGTATTTATCGAGTTGCAATATGTCTCTTACTTCATAATAGGTAACAACAGAAATTAGACGAGATTCATTTCACAGCAAAAAGTTTCAAGAATCTTAACAACTTAGAATCGCTTAGAGCGTCTAAAAACTACATATCTACTGTTAAGTTCAACATAACATTGCAGGGAGTAATTTACATCAGTTCACATTAAAATGACTAAATGCAGGCGCAAAGAGTTTGCTTTTTGGCTGATATTACAAGGATCACAGTGCAGATAATTCACGGTGAGTATGATGCACGTAACATGCTGTTCATTTGCTACAAAAACATTTCAGGGCAAGGCCGTGTCATGTAAAGTGAATTGTGAAGAAATCAAAATGCAAATAAATGACAGAAAAATCAGTCTAGTATTGAAATCAAACCAGATCAATAATACTGTAGGAATTTTCTTTAAACGTGACCCATAAGATTCACGCTTTCATTGTAAACACATAAAACAAATATCTGAATATTAAAAAGTAATGTGACTGCCTAAAATGTGTTAAGAGATTTGACAATGATTCGAAGATGGAAAGTTTCTTGTTTTCTTTCCTCTGCGCAAACCGTGATAATGCATAGTAGCATCGCTTTAAGAGCTACTTGGTGTAGATATTCTACAAGTTCAACTAAAATTGTTAATTACACGTAAATAATTAAAGATGCCTGACAAATATCACATTGTTCTAAACAAAATTCACTACTTTCTAAAAGCTGGTATGAAAATTAAGTCTTCGCAAAAATAAATAAAAACATTAAAGGCATTTCTTCCTAAAACTTCAAGATACATATAATTGCCTAAAAATAATAATTTACATTTCCGTATATAAGTACATTCATTGGCTTAGTGAACTAGTTTCGTAATTAATTTACATATTTTTAAGGATACCTCGTCTCCTAGTTAAATTTATAAGTTCATTTCAGATGCAAAACATCGCTCGGTGTCTTTCCCCTACATTCCTTCACACATGCGACATCCCTGCGAGTGCAACGCACACGCCCGCTGTCGGGTTGGATGCGAACACCCACCAACAGCGGTTAAGAACGGGTCGGACCAAAAAAATTCGTTTCTCATTCGCAAACGAATCCATTGACCTTCGGGGAACAAAACAATACATGACACTCCCGTTGAACCTGCCAACTAGTAACCGTCATGGAATATGGTGAAAGCGGGACACTGCGGGCAAAAAACTGCCTAGGCGGCGGGGTCGGCTTCGGTTCAGCCAGACACACTTTGACCCTGCGGTACTCGCTCCCTCCTGCACTTTCCCGCGACCAGAGAAGTACACAGAACGCCCTCCTGAGCCATTTTGTCGAGCTGATCGGAATCACTAACAAGTCACACCCTCGACCTCAGACTTCAAAACCGCATAATTGATTAATTGATTGATTGCTGTTTCCGGTCACATCAATTATTACGATTATTAGTTCCGTTAGAGAAGTGAATGTTTTATATTGAGATGTGGCGGTGTTCCTCTCGCCTCTCGGACTACGCGGCTTGCGAGGGGGGCTGAATATGGAAATGTAATCGAAGCCGAGGGTATGGAGTTAATTTTTTATGTAGCATAATAATTAACAAATATAATGTAGTTAAAACAAACGCATGCCATTACTTTGGATATAGAGATTTTGAAAGAGTGAAAGAGCATACTTATGAAGATGGCTGTTTAAGCAGTTAATATTTTAAACTTCAGTGTTCAAGTCAATAAGTCCGAACCATACCCACCCAAAATATCGATACCCAATATTGTGCAACATGTCCATGCTACATTTTGGAGAACATTTTTAATGACTACTACAATCGTATAGCAATAGTATACTACGTATACTATGCACTCTACAGCCAACTAATGACCCGCAAGGAAAAAAGGTCCTTTTATTCAGACAGAACGTTTTGAATGGAAAAATCTTGAATCGCTGTTTCTGCGACGAATGATTTGTGTAATGGATCTTTTCGCGCGGTTCCGAGCGTCTGGGCTGAAAGGTGTCCTTTTAAAATACAATGGAACCTCTGAGAGTGCAATGAGCAAGTTTCCCAAAGAGTACTTCGTGATGCAGTCCATTCAAACAAAACAAAGCGTTCAAATATGTTTAGTTTAGAAATGAATAACTGTCTTGACAACATTCAAAATTCTTCTCCAGAGAATTACTGAATCCCCTCTTTCTATTTTAATTGCATTTTTTATTGTTTGCGTTATTCAGGATGACTATTGACGATGGAAAATCAAAACCAAAAACAATTTAGTGGATCTGGAAAGGAGTTATGAACTTTATCACTCTGTGATTTTTGTTTTTAAAGTAGCAGTAATAAAAGAACTCATTAACTTTGCGTCGTTTAAGGACTTTTCTATTCGTTTCAAAATAGTGAAATGTCTCATTGTTTTGTTCCAGTATGAATGCTGATAATTCATAACTGCCACTTCATTGGAAGACCTAAAGGACAATAACCTCACTGAAGGTGGAAAAGATGCTGCCTCCTGGCTCGAACACATTCCAAGATCCAATACACAAATCTCACGGGATTTGCGGTAGACTACGATGAAAAAACTGGCAGTCGCTGATCGAAGCCTCTCAAATCCTCTGATCTTAACCGCTGTAACTGCTTTGCGTTATTGTACCACAAGAAGAAGATGAAACTTGCGAAAATATTGCTGACATTCCGCGTAATTTGCAGCACCTATCGGGGACACGAAAGCGACGACACGTTCACGGGGAATGTTGACAGTCAGCGACAGAGGTCGCTGCGAGATTTTGCGGTGACCGATAAAGTGAGTGTGTTGCAGGTAGTGAGTGTAACTCAAAAACCGAAATGCACTGGGCATTACATTTCTCATTAAATTACCTGCCTGCTGGCCATGCACACGAAGTCGAAACGCCTGGCCACACACAAAGTTGACCCGAAGGTGACTTCAAGTGTTTGTTCCCCGGGCAACAGATCCAAGCGCTGCAGCCGCAATAAGATGCGCGCGTAAAAGAGGTATTCAAATTAAGATACTATTAACTATCTATTCGTTTTTTGAAAATTTGCTTTACATATAATGAGATGATTATATGCTACATGGCCACTGCCAGCTCACTGAACAGAAATGAATCGAATGCACTGCAAATTGCAGGTGTAGGATGCCACGGCCGTACCCAATGAATTCTTGGTAGTCCGTTATAAGCCGCATTTCATCACACTGCGACATTTTCAATTTCGTTCCGAAAAAATCTCGCAGTGCAATGAGATGTTGGCAACTCTGCCTAGGAAGCGACGTCTCTCGGACAACCAAGAATCCTATCCAACATTGCGTAATATGTAAGTTGAGACACTCTGTATAGCTGTGAGCAGCCAATGGGAGAGCGCCGTATCCTTTACCCTGGGCCCACACAGCAGCGCCCTTTGCTGAGGCAGACGAGTGCATCAACCCTTTCTTCGTGAGCAGGACCGGATTTGCCTGGAAGCAAAATAAGCAGTTGGATAAGGCATACACATCCATACGATGGGCAGCTTGTCAAAAAAATGCCTAAAATGTTTGAAAAAAATATGTTGTATCTATAAAGTAACAGCTAATCATATTATTTACTGCCCTAAAACGTTGGTAGTTAACAATCGTATACCGATGGAAAGGGTCAACGACGAAACACACTGAATTTTTTTTTCTTTGTTCAGGTAACATTTCAGACACCTTTTTAACAATGTAAATATTAGAAGAATTTTGTATATAAAAGTGTTCCTATTTGATAATTGCAACTGAATAGTCTGTCATATTATATTGTAAATTGTGTGTTAATTTGTGGTTCATTGTAGCAAAATTTTTGTTTTTCTTTTTAAAAAAGAAGATGCTGAAAATGTCGTGCGAGGCTATGATGAATTGTGAAACGCAAAAAGCAAAAATATTATAATATGAATTTGAATTGAAAGGCAAAGTAGTGAGGATTTACAAAAAAAATATAACTAAATAACTATAAAATACAGAGACTTGTAATAAACGCCTGTGAGTATAATTTTTTCTGTTGTGTTGTTGTGAACGTATGTTGAAGCCTTCTTTGGTCAATAATACTTTAAATTACATGTGAGTTGATAAAAAGACAGACGGAACTGTACTGTACTAAGGCTCGAGTATTGCGCTATGAAATGTTAAAGGAATTGTTGTTTCCGCACTTACGACTTTTGTAATTAAATTTCTAATCATAGGTTCCTAACAGTCTTTCACGCTCATCAAATGTTTTCTAAAATGTCCGAAACCGTCGCCAAGCGTAATCACCTTATGGAAACTCCTTCGTTCTCTTTCAGCTAGCCCATCCTCATTAACACGTTGCAATTTTACTTTAGTGTCTATCAATATAGAGTCCAGTTGTTAATGTTGATCTAGTTCTTAGAAATGAAGTCGTGATCTGTGAAGCTGCGGAGAGTCGCAAAAACAGATAATGTTCAAAATATATGTGCCTTTCCTATGCCACAAAAAATGAAAATATTTTAATACACAGTACATTACAATAAAAATTGTTTCTGGGAGTGGTTAATGGTTGTTGTTGAGGTTGAGGTTGATGGTTGAGGTTGAATTCACAGACCACATTATTAATTCTAGGAATGGTTCATGGTTGCTGGTCATTTCATTGAAAGACTCATAGTTTGTCATCTTTATTGTTCCCTCAACTGGGCTATGGGGCACATTGTTGTTGTGTGCAGTAGGGCTGTGGAACACGATTAGCAAATTAGGTTGGCAAATTAGGATTTTCAATGAAATGACCAACAACCATTAACCATTCCTAGAAATAACAGTGTGGTCTGTGAATTCAAGAGCTATAAAAATTATTGTAATCTATTGATTAATACATTTAGGCTTTACAAACATGATAAATACATGGTTGCTTTGTTTAGCATGTAACTTTCTTCTTCAATTATTTTGAAATTTATTTTGGGGGTTACTGTTGTTCCCCTTCCATCCAAATGGCTTTCTTCGAATACCAGAATTAGCATTTTGGATGACGGTTAAAAATTACGTAGTAAATCTGCAGGAAATATCTTAAATGGGTAGGTCTGTAGAATTTATCTTCGGAGACAGACCTCCATCAACATAACGTGCTACAGTACTTACATTCTCACAAATATTTTCAGTTATAACCTTTAACCAACCTCATTGTTTTTTTATCAACACTTTTTCAAAACACCCGAAATACACACAAATTATCTCCTCCAAGACTGCCAAAATCCTACACACAAAACCCGTATTAAGAACAAATTAAAGTTTCTCACTTCCCTAAACAAATTCATAGATCTCGAATCAAAGTATATTGCAAAGAAACCTTCCCCACTCTAGTAGTAAGTAATACTATGGTACCTAAATTTTCAGTAGATTTCAGCATTCTTATCAAATGTAGTTTTATACATTCATCTCTGTATTGTACAATTCCAAAGAATAAATAAATAAATAAATAAATAAATAAATAAATAAATAAATAAATAAATAAATAAATAAATA
>BOPP01000299.1:649269-664840 GCA_017312745.1 Gryllus bimaculatus | reverse complement strand
GCCCGCCTCGCCCGCCCCGCCCGCGCCGCCCGCACCGCCCACGCCTTCCTCCGTGAACGCCTTCATCTTCTTCAGCGCCTGCGCACCAACAGTTTATCTCTGTTACTAAGGACCGAATTACAGAGGTGTGTAAATTATTAGACTAAAGATGTAGCGTTTCAATTTATGGATTTATTTTCACACTCTATGATCTCTGAATATTTCTCTATGAATATTCCTTTTTTTATTTATGAGGATTCTGACCCTCTCTGGCATCTTTTTATCAGTACCATACACATTTTAATGTCTGGATCGGTTTGCCACATTTCCTTAAATTTTATCACCAGACATACACATGTTATCTTACTTTTTTAGCTTATTTTTAACTATTGACAAAATATTTTAAATTGGGTTTTTATCTAGACTGTTGGCTGACCATGGCAGAACAGAATTGTTTAATGCCGGTAACTAAGACACTATGCACATTGTGGCGTAAACAAATTAAATAACAGTTGTACCAACATCATGAACATGAACACAAACAATCATGTACATGAAACATAAACAAAAAAGGAGCAGACGTCGCTATGTATAGTTTTGAACCCAATAGGAGTGTTGTAAGTTTTATTTATAATTTCTACGACGAATTTAACGAATTAGATGTTGGGGAGTAACTCGTCAAAGTAAAACCTCTACTAAACTCTCGCATTAATAATAAATAAAAAGCCAATATTTATATTTGTTAAAAATTAAAGAACAATACGAATTAGTTTTACGATTTCCTGTATTATAAATTTTTCTCGCCAAATTGCTCTTATTAATACTAGTTTTATTGTGGAGGGAGCTTCGTGAACATTATTTCAGTAATTCAAATATGTGACGTTGTTTGCCCATAAAAATTACCTGAAATAATTTGGATTGGAATATGAAGAATAAATTAAAATATTTGTCGACAATTGAGCATAAACAATTAAGTACGTACTTAATTTTCGTCAAATTATTTGGTTTACTATTGTAATGATCCAAACTCAAATATTTTAATTTCTGAATCCTTTTTTGTAAATTGTTTTAAAAGTGAAAATAGCTTCATACTGTATTTCAATTCTCAACAGCTAGTCCCTGCGTTGTACGTTAAATCTTAATATTCGGAATGTACAGACAAATTAACATTTTAATAAGTATTACTTAGCATTTATTAACATTTAGCATTATATACTTTCAATTCAGTTAAACAGAATAACAAAGAGTCAATTGAATTCCACGTGGAATTTGTTATTTTCCTCATTTCTGGTCGTGAAGGCAATGGAGGGTTGAATCAGAAAATCTATATTTCCAAAAATGTATTCGATAGTCCAGTAAAGGCTCAGCGTGTAGATAAAGGAATATAAAAAATAGGGAGACATCTATTTGTAAAGATATTGCCATGGCTTGCTTGTGACAAGACAAAGGTCATTTCAGGTGCCTGGTATAGATATAAGCCGTTAGGGCGATAATCATCAAATAATCAACCGTGTTATTTGTGTTATCTGCCATGATGCGTTCTATACTCTGTGAACTTAAAATGAAAAATAATATAAACGAATGTCATTGCTTTGAATAAGTGTACTCAAAGCCCAGCTTTAGCTTCAACTCATTTGTTTGAATTGTTTTTCACAGGTGGCGGACTATTCAATCCTTAACGGACGTCGTCCGTTAAGAGTAGCTCTTCATTCCTCTGTTTGCGTTAAGTCGATAAAACTGTTTAGTATTGTGGAAAAAATAAAACACGTTACAATACATAATGTACTAATCCTCATTGGATATTAATATACAGCTCTAATAAAAAATCTTCTATTAAATCCACACACGCGTCACTACAATCCTTTAGCGGAAATATTACATAATTCAAAGATTTTACATTCTTCCGAAACCAGTAAAATCTGTTTTGAAGACAATAGAATATTAATCAATACAATGAAAATAAACTTAATCATTATAATGGAACTTTATTCCAAAGAATCCGCGAAATAATAGAATGAATTAATTAAAATTGGATTAAAATATTTTAATAAGAAATATCACGAGATTTCAGTTACACGAAATGTCAATTTCTAAGGAATTGCAACGATTTTACTATATCTATCCGACACAAATAATGCGTTAAATAATTGCCCATTCATTTTACCTTTCGGAGGACAACGAAACGGAAACCGCAAGTTACACTAACGGATAGACAAGCTATAAACGTACGAGAGGATAATAACAGCCACTTGTAGCTCGTTATTTTAATTACTTTCTATATACAATTTCTATATACTATTTCTATATACTATTTCTATGTACTCTCACCTCTCCATAAAAACCAATAACCTCAATTTCACCGGAAACGTCGTATACTATTATTTACAACAAAAAAACTCAAATATTCTTAGAAACATAAGGATAAAGTTCTCTCTCGATCGGATTTTCAACTAGCTTCCTTTGATATTTAGCGGAAATGCTGGCAAGATCCCATACTTTGCTTCAGGGCAACTATACCTCCTCAATATCAAACGTCACCTCCGTCAATAAAATACATGTATTTTAGAAATTAACAATAAATAAGTAAATAAATAAGAAATCGTGGTATAGCATGAACTTTAAGGATAAATTTCCATGGAGCAAATCCTGTTAACGGTTGAGGGAATCAGACATGTGTATCGCACTTCCCAAAATGACCGTTCTTTTCTACCTGAATGGCTTTCCGGTTGAGATCCTCATCCATGGCCATCTCCGGATCCACCACGGCGAAGTTGGGCGCTGGGGTCGTGGTCGTCGTCGTCGTGGTAGTTGTCGTTGTCGCCGCACTCCGCGCGCTGTCGCCTGAGTTTCTGGAAGAGCACACAGATAGCGCTAGTAGTAGCACACACATCCATCCACTGAACAAACACATCATCCCGTTGAACAAACTTTTGTTGCGATTAAATTCCCTATTAATATAGTAGAAATATGGGAGTACATTACGTAAAGTGGTGCATAACATCCCAATAATCGAAATTGATTATAATTTTGAGATAAGATGCGGAAATCAAAACAGGAATGGCTTTCAGAAAGTTGATATTTATGAAGAGACTACTATTCAGCAAAATTGATTGAGAGCTGTAAAAAATATTAAAAGCATTGTGTTTTGATGTGTGAAGCGGAAACACGAACTATGAGGAAAATACAACAAAGATTATGTAGCTCTTTGAAATGTGGATGCGTCGAAGAAAAGGAGAACAATAAGTTGGAAAGGCATTGTGGAAATGAAATTATGTAATAATAAGGAAATTCATTAATTGAAGGTAATAAAAAAGATAAAATGGACCATTAGGCTATATTTTTTAGAGAAAGGGCAGAGTCTATAGGAAGTCATAGGGGATGCAGGCCCTCTGCTATCAGTCATAAGTCATTAACTCATTACATTGGTCATTAGCCAGAATTGAAGGAAACTCACTTCCAGAAGAATTAGTGAGAAATGAGAAAACTCATGGAATACGAAGAGAAAGTCCACAATTTCAGCGTGAAAAGAACAGTTCCATCAGTTATTAATGTTTTTATAGCTATGATTTAATATGAAGAGATCTGAGTCTGTAGCAGCCATTGTGACGGACTAAATGCCATGCTAAGTCGCATGGAGATCTTTCTTTCCCTTAACATAAGGTTCTGGAACTGTTGGTCGACGTCAGTCTAAGGATCCTGGCTTCACCAATCTGACATTTGAATCAGAGGAACAAAAAATAACTTAGCTCGCGCGCCTACTCTCGAAATCCACGCCTCGAAAAGAGAGAGATAAAGAAATAAACTACTAGGATCATTTGTCCTGTAAATGCAGTGTGTTATATCCTAACAGATAGCGGTATGTGTTTTAATCGTATATTTAGATTTATTTAGTCAAAAAACGGTATGTGGCGTATGAGGGAGAAGATTATCTACCCACGTTTTCTTGAGTTACAAAATCCTTTCCCATCATCAAACTATAAATAGATGAAAGATGGGAAAAAGTTAAAGATAAATAAATAAAAAAACACAACATCTTTCCCAACAGCAACGTGAAATCCGACGCCAATCTACATGTCGACTTGTGTCTCCATATTCCTCTCCAGGTATCTCCGCAAGTGAGACACCACTATAGCTGCTCTTAGTGCTAGACAGGTCTCACAGGGTGTGTGGTAGAGTAGTGAATCTAAAGTGTGTGTGTGTGTGTGTGTGTGTGTGTGTGTGTGTGTGTAATGGGTTCGTGAGTGAAGAATGATGAAGGCAAGATCCTACAGAATCTGTGGCCCGATTGATAAGCAACTTTTTTTCATTTGTTATTGATCCGAGAAACCACAGAAAACAAAAAAAAATTATAGCCGCCGGAGGCTAGAAATATCTTTATACATATTTCGACCTAGCTACCTAGCTAGCGATCCCCCTGGACTCCACTTCTAGGCCTTTTCGTTCTGACAAACTGTAATGGCAACGATTCTTCCCCCGAACCATCCAAATCGGTCTATGGGTGTTGACCAACGTCGAGGAGCATTGAGGAAGAACTGAAGAGTTAAAAAATGCCTTAAATGAGAGTCGAGTAAGACTCGAGAGAGCGCTGAAAACGAATTGAAGGAGCATTGAATGTGCGTTAAGGGGACGTTGAGGGAGGGTTGAGTGAGCGTTGAGGGAACGTGTAGGAATATGAGTGAGCGTTGAAGGAAGGTTGAGGGAGTGTTGAAGGAGTTTTGAGGAAGCGGGGAGAAAATGTTGAGCGAGCTTTATGGAAGCGTTCAGGGAGGGTTGATGGGGCATTGAGTAAGCGTTAAATGAGCGTTGAGGGAGGGCTGAGGCAGGTGTGATAGAGTGCTGAGGAAGAGTTGATGGAACGAAGATGGTGCGATAAGGGAGCATTGAGTAAGCGTTGTCGGGGCGTGTGGGAATTCTGAGTGAGCGTTGAGGGTGCGTTAAATGAGCGTTAATGGAGCGTTAAACGAGCGATGAGGGAGCGTTGAGGGAACAGTAAATGAGCGTTGAGATTGCGTGTGGGAATACTGAGTGAGCGTTGAAGGAGAGTTGAGGAAGCGTTGAGGGAGAGTTGAAGGAGTTTTCAGCGATCGTTGAGGGAACGTTGAGGGAGCGTTTAGGGACGTAGAGGAAGCGTAGAGGGAGAGCTGAGTGAGCGTTGAGGGAGGGGAACAGATGGTGTGTCGACGGGACGTTGTGGGAACGTTGAGAGAGGGTTGAGGGGCGCTAAGTGAGCGTTGGGCGAGGGTTGAGGGAGCGTCGAGAAAGCTTGAGCGCTGAGTGAGCGTTGAGGGAGGGTTGAAGGGGCGTTGAGTAAGCATTCAATGAACCTTGAGGTTGAGGGAGCTTCAAGAAACCTTTGAGTGAGCGCTGAGTGAGCGTTGAGAGAGGGTTCAGAGAGGTGATATGGAGCGTTGAGTGAGCTCTGAGTGAGCGTTGAGAGATGGTTGAGAGAGGTGATATGGAGCGTTGAGTGAGCGTTGAGAGAGGGTTGAGGGAGGTGAGATGTAGCGTTGAGGGGGCGCGAAGTGAGTGTTGAGGGAGGCTTAAGGGAGCGTTGAGGGGACGCTGAGTGAGCGTTGAGGGAGGCGTGATAGAGCGTTGAGGGATGGCTGAGGGAGGTGTGACGGAGGGCTAGGTGCGCCACTCACCGCGCGTGCGGCCCGGTCGCGGGCGCGGGGGCGTCCAGCTTGAGGAAGCGCCGCTCCACCTCCTCCATCTCCCGGCCGTAGAAGCTGCGCACGCCGAACGCCCAGAAGAAGTGCTTGACGGGCGTCATGCTGTAGCAGGCGGCCACGGGCGAGCGCGGGTAGTACAGCACGAACGCCAGGCACATCTCCTGCTTGGTGGAGTAGCCGCCCTGCAACGCAACGCACACTCACTCACAGGGGCGGAGCCAAGGGGGGAGGGCCGTGATGTACCCCTTACAACACCAAGAGTATGTATGAGTTTTCATGCAAAAGAGTAGAAAATATATTTTTTCTGAGAGAACTTATTCTAACTACAAGGTATTTGCCTTCTAAATTATAGTAATTAACAGAAGGAAATTGAAGAGATGGATTCCATCATAAGGCACTATGCCAATTTTTAATTTGTTGTTGATAAATCTAATCTATCTAATCTAATCTAATAGATGCATCTAATTAGATAGAAATGTTTTTCAAAGATTACTGAATCGCGAAGTTATGAAGCCGAAAAGAAAGATGTTTTTCCAAATAATAAATTTGTTGAAAGATATAAATACATTCCACCTTCAGAAAAGCAATTTATGCGCTTTTGTATTCCACCTATACAATGTTATTGAAGACTCTGACGTCAGCGGCCTCGCGCATCGTGACTCACGAAGGTGGGTAGGTGTGGGAGCAGTTGCCTAACACTCAGGGGCAAATATCACTTCCACCTTTGGGATGACAAACTTCCAACAATTATCAGTACTTTTGCGTCAATGATAGTGTTTTGAGTCAATGATTTTGATGTCAAAGTTTCACCTCGTTACCTTTTCGGTCATCTCTACACAGCAGTATTTTTTACAATGATATTTTTTCATAGATTTTATCACGACAATGTTCTACTTCATGCGGAAGTTAGTAGAACGTAATCACACTAACATTTAATTAATTCGAGTTTGACAGTCGGAACTCCGTCATTTCAAAGGATGGACATGTGTAGCTTCGCAGTTTATTTTGAGACAGCTTGTATTCAATTATTTCGATATGCTGTACAAGTTATTCTGAAACGGTCTGAATTAAATTACATCGAAAGGACATGCACATAATTATTATACATCTGTATTCAATTATTTCAAACTGCCCTAGAAGTTATTCTGAGGCAACTCGAAATCAATTATTCCTATATGTCCTAGAAGTTACTCTCAGATAGACCTTATTCATTTATTCTAAAATGTCCAAAAATTTATTATGACACAGCTTTTATTAAATTATTCCAAAATGCCTTAGAAGGTATTACGAGACAGCTGTATTAAATTATTCCGAAATTCTCTAGACGTTATTCTGAGACACCTGTATTAACTTATTCCGAAATTCTCTAGAAATTATTCTCAGACACGTGTATTCAATTATTTCGAAATTCCCTAGAAGTTATTCTGAAACACCTGTATTCAATTATTTCAAAATTCTCCAGACGTTATTCTGTGACACCTGTATTCAATTATTCCAAAATTCGCTAGAAGTTATTCTGTGACACCTGTATTCAATTATTTCAAAATTCTCTAGAAGGTATTCTGGGTCACCTGTATTCAATTACTTCAAAATTCTCTAGAAGTTATTCAGAGACACCTCTATACAATTATTTAGAATGCCCTAGCAGTTACTCCGAGAGCCTGTATTCAACTATTCCGCTGGTGGGAAGGCGCGCGGTGACTCACGAAGGTGGGCAGCGTGCGGTGGCGCGTGTCGTAGGCGCACTCGGTGACGAGCTCGTCGCCGGGCAGCAGCTCCAGCTCGGGGCGCAGACGGCGCGCCTGCTGGAAGCGGAAGTCGTAGGCCGCGTCGCGCGCCACGTCGCGCAGCGGCCGCCCGCCGCGCAGCTGGCGCAGGCGCAGGCGCCGCCCGGCCAGGTGCGAGTGCAGCAGCACCGACACCACGCGCACGCCCCCGCGCGGCAGCGTCTGCGCACACGAGGCGACTTTTGTCATTGGGAATGCCACACGTCAAATTAAAACCAATAGCGTTTAACTATACATACAAAATGAGCCAATCGGAGCAGTGTATCTGAAAAAGTTTATCGCTTTTTCCTTTAACGATTTTTCTTACCGCTTCTACCAACTGCCCAATCATAAACTGTGACTCATACCTTAGGACACGGTATACATCGATCGCTATGTCGATATCCAATGAACACCGTATGTACTGTAACATTTCCTCCGATTTTCACATATGCTTTCAGTTATTTTCAATATTTGGTGCGTTTTGGAACTCTGTTGGATACAATTTCACTCGTGAAATAGTTCTATGAAATATCACACTTATTGACAATTCCCGAAACACTCGAGGTATTATCATAGTTAACACCACGAAGGAGAACAGAAGGAGATTTATCTGAGAATTTCCAATGTACGAGTGGTATTTAATAGTACTATTTCACGAGTGAAATTACATCCAACAGAGTTACAAAATGCGTCAAATATAAAAATAACTGAAAGAATGTTAAAATCAAAGAGGTTATGTTATATTATACACGCAGTTAATTGGACAACGACATAGCGATCGATGTATGCCACCTACTATGATACACGAGTCATAGTTTATGATTAGCCAGTAGGGAGAAATGGGAAGAAAAATCAAAAAGGAAAAAGCGGTAAACTTTTTAAATACGCCACACTGATTGAGCAAGTTTCTATTTACAGTTAAACACTATTAGTTTTAATTTCACGAGTGGAATAGTCAACATTAATATCAACATTACAGCATTCCTGCTAGTTTAACTCTAGTACAGTTGCATTTCCTTTACAAAAAAATGACAATAACATAGGATTCCTCCTAATTTAGCTTCAGTTCTGTTGCAGTCCCTTTACAATCAATACCCATCAATACCAATGCTCCCTTGCGTTATTACTAATTTTCGTACCTACCAATTACAAAGTACGCTGTCCATAATATTACATGGAACTGTTTAGCGAAGAATTCTAGAAATAAAACAACAAAGAAATGTTCACTTCTATTTTTTCACTAGTACTGAAGGACATGTTATGATATTGTTGGTTGCTACAGAGGCGAGTTTGTTTGGGAGAGGCTGGGTAGACTTCGACGCCTGACGATTAAGTCGAGATATTTAAAGTGAATGTGTGGTAAAATACCCAATTAGTTGCGTCTTCAAGGGTTTAGAAAATTGGCAAAACCTTGGGGAATATATTTGATATAATTAATCGGTGGTTCAAAAATACGGAACAAAATATTCATGAAAGCGAAGCAAGTAAAAATTTACCGATTGATTAGCTATCCAGAACATACGAACAATATTTTTTGTTTTGTTCCAACTTTAAGTGTTTTATTTGACATTACTTTAAGACAGATGGGAACAGTCTGCGATGTTGAATTAGAGAAAAGCAGCAGCAGCAGAATTATATTGGAAATACCCACGATTGCGGGTGCCTAGGGGAGCATACACTGTTACGGGACGGAAGTACACGATACGTAACAAGAGCATTCGTTCTAGTTCAGTTTCTGTAAAGCTGCTGTTCCTTTACAATCAATATCAACAATACAGCATACCTTATAACTCAGCTTCAGTGTAGATGCAGTCCCTTTTCAATGAACGACAACAATTGATATGGCATTCATATTTACATCGACTTTTGACTCTTTCCTAGCATACCAACAGCTTCTTTCTGACAAACTTAGTTGAGCTTTAACATCGATGTATTCCCTAGAATTATTTCTTTCAATATACATCCAAAATACAGAACACTCTTTCAAACCAGCCTCTTGATTCTGACTTGCCACAGTAGCTGCTCGTTTCTAACAAATTCTCTACTTCAGCTTCAACACTGATCAAGGATACATCATCCCTATTCATATTAATCTCTTGATTATGCAATGAACAGCAGCATAATCCCTAACTAGCGCATCTTCTAGTGCAGCTTTAGAAAAAATTCAGTCCATTTACAATCAACATCAACCACACAACATTCTCCCAAGAATTTTCCAATAAACCTCATCACCATTCATTTCATTTAAAGAAACTATCCCGAAATAATCTCAACTCGAACATCATCAATCAACTGTATGACTCAATTCCAACATCGCTCTCTCTCAAGGCGTTGTCCCCGCCTCGTTACTGCGCGGCTCACCCGCTCGGTGCACTGCGCGCTGCAGTAGCCGGCCGTGCGGTAGTCCTGCTGGCCGGGCGGGATGACGTGCAGCGGGGAGACGGTGACGCCCGTGGCCAGCACCCCGGCGTCGTGCGCGCGCAGCTGGCTCGTGTGGAACAGGCGCAGCCCCGACGCGTCCACCGCTGCCAACACACGCACACGAAACCATAAAAGTACAGAACTATTCGCAATAAATGTTACTTAAAACGTAACATTTATTATATGTATATTTTTGGCTCACGAATAGGCTGTCTTGAATCACGCGTGCATGCACCCTGCATTTATCGGGGCTCATGATCTCGGTGGCAGATACATGTACTCGTAACTTTGTCAGGGGATCAGCATTTAGTTGGATCCGATACTTATCCCTCAGGGTTGCTACCCCTGGGGGAGTATAGAAGATGAAATGATGATAGTGAGGGGTGAAGGGCCAGAGGCAGGACTCAAACTGGCGATTTTCTGGTCCGAGATCGCTACGGCACTACTGCCTTGGCGATCTCGGCCATCTGATCGGCTTTTATACAACATTTATTGTATATATTATATGTACTTCAGTGGACCTTCAGTGGACGAATATCTTATGATAATTATCACGCTAACGAATGTCTTCAGCTCGTGCCCAAACACGGTAAGTGAAAAACCAATCATTTTGAGAAAATAATGTTTCAGTATTGCTCTTTGGCCTTAAGTGTGTAGATACTGAGTTATAAGCTAGAGAAATCATTGAACCTAATAAATATATTCACAAGTAAATCTCATTTAAAGATTCGCCCTATGTAATACCGCACAGTATATGCAAAAGTGAGCATAAGATATTTTTGAAAAGAATGATGGTTACTCTTTTGGCATTGAGCGGCTGAAGTGTTCGTTTGTACACAGAAACAATATGCTATAGTTTTTCAGTGCGTGTATGGATGACTGAATATTTGTGAATACAAGCTTTATCATGACTAACTTTACGACATAAAAATACCAATTTTGAAAATGGTTGCTATAGCACATCATTTTTTTTAAAAAACAGTGACCAGAACGCAAATCTATAGCATTAGTCCACCAATTTACTTCGAGAACAAGCGCGCTTAAGCTGTTGGCCTGCAGGAAGTAGTACTGATTTTATTTACTAGATTTTTACAGACTTCGCAAAATAAATGTTACAAACGTTTAGGAGCTGCAGGATAGTCGAAGAGGTTCACTGGTCGAAAATGATCACCGATGAAATGTGTTTGTTATCATACAAGTATACCTATGTATACCTTGCATACCTATGTTACACATCTCAGTTACCCCTGTTAATTAGGCAACATGTCGTGCGATACATGATGTTTATCACGTATCGGTGTGTGTACACACCAAACAGCAGTGTAGCTTATGTATAACTTTGTTATAAGTTTCCATTGCATCGTAATTGACAAAAGTTATCATCCTCCGACCAGCCCTAATTTCGTAACATTTATTCTGTAGTAATGAATAGAACCAGGCGGATGAAGTAGTGATGTGATGAAGGTGTTGGGACGTACCTGTGCGTAGCGACGGGTTGTCGTAATGTACTTCCAGCATGAAGAAGCGTGCCTTGTCTCCCATGGCCAGTGGCAGGCCCACGTGCTCCGGCAGCATCTCCCCTGCGCATGCGCAATACACATGGTACACAGAAATTGCAAGTGAAGAGAAAAATGAATCAAGGAGTAGATTTCAATAAATTAACTGATTTCCCAGTATTGTGCAGGTTTCTATTCATAGCATACAGAGATCCCCCACAGCTTACTCGGCCCTGTCAATCCCCTCTGATACATCTTCGGGTACCCATGAAGTGTACTCTTTGCCACACTAGATGCCCATTGATACGAAGTCTTATTTAAATTAGTATTCAATGAAGTGGGTCAAAACCCCATTTAATATAAAATAGGTTAAATTCTCGGCTATACGCGACGTCTCCCGGATATCCGAGAATTCATGGATTCGAGCCGCGGAAGCTTACATGTTCAACTAAAATAGGTTAAGTTTAAGGGCTTTTTTTAGTACATTCAGAAATTCATAATCATCCCAATATGTTTCATTGTGTTATGCCTGGTGGGCCTGACATCACGCATAGTTCCATTTTCTCCACCTACCCACTCCAATTAATGAAAATATGGTCCGCAACCATATGAAAGGTTTTGGTTGTGGCCTTTGCGGTCTTGAAAGTTGGACACCCCAGGTTTAATTGCACGGGTTTTCAAACTTTTTTCGTTCACGGCTCCCTTGACCTAAACGAAACTTACCGAGTTTCCCCCAGCAACAAGTTTGAAATATCAGGATTAATATAGGGCTACTAAAGTTTGAACACAGATGAGTAAGTGATATACGTTACAACATATATTTGAATTGAATTGAATAAATGCCTTATTTTATGTGGCGAGACTCGGGCCATGAGGCCTAACCACGCAAATTTCGCTATGCTCCTTTCACCAACTACTAGAGAAAGGAGGTTTTTCTTGGGCGAGAAACAGGGGATTTGAATTTCGTAGCTCAGAGGCTTCCGTTAGGCTTCAGGATCTTTTACATGCAAGTAAATCTACTAACATGGGACAGCCAGCTTTACTTCCCCTCCGAAGAATATTTTTTCGCCCTTAGAAATCCACGGCTTCGATCCGGTTTGAACCCACCAACTTGGGTACAACCGTCCGATACGCCAACCATTAAACCATCAGTGTGATAGCACACGCAGTGTGATAGTACAAAATTATTTTGTAGCCATAAATATTAAAGTGAGTGGTACGTAAAGCTCATTTCTAACGAGCCACCGCGCCGCGTTCGGGTTGGGAAAGCCGTGGTTTGGCGCGTTGGCTCACCGTCGGAGCCGACGGCCCAGGCGGCGACGGGCGTGAGGCAGCGCTCCCACGCGGGCGGCATGTCGTGCGCGTAGCAGGGCCGGCCGCGCGCCGCCGCGTGCGCTTCGTGCGCCTGCCGCTCCTCGGCCGTGGCCAGCGACCAGTCGCACTCGTACAGCAGCATGTGGTGCACCAGCGCCTCGTTGCCCGCCGTCAGCACCGGCTCGAACTGCAAACCGCGCGCATCCGCCTTAGAAGAAGTGGTCTAAACCCATGGCCTCGCAACGCTCCTTCAAAACCGGGGACAAAGAAGGAGGGTGATACTACACGAAGTGTACTAGTGGGTGGTCAGGTGCAGTTGCAGGTTTGGCTCGCCAACTTTCCCGCATACAAATTGGCTAAGTTGTGAGAAATACGAAAAGTGTCGTATAATGTTCAATTATTCCTAATATATACATATAAGAAAGCTCTTAAGAAAGCTCGAGCACCAATCCTATCTTTTGTGACATTATGCGTTTGCTTGCTTCTCGCGAACACACACACGTTGCACAACAGACTTCGAAGAAATGGTCAAAACTGCGGGGGTAAAACCTAGAGCCTTGCAACTCTCCATCAAAACCGGGGACAAAGCTGGATGGTGATACTATACGATGTGTACTTGTGTCGCCGGGTACAGGTTTGGCTCGCCAACTGTCCTACATACAAATTGGCACATTTGTAAGAACTACAAAAAGTGTCTTAAAATGTTCAATTATTCCTAATATATACATATACGAAAGCTCTCAAGAAAGTTCCAACCCTTCCACCCACCAACTCACGCAACAGTTACGCACGTTGTAAATATCGTTGGCAGTAGTTCGTATTTTGCAGGAGGGCGCGCCACTGTAATGGTTTCCACCACTTTATATGGGAGTTGAAAGGCTCTGGTAAAACCGATCGCAGTTGCACTAAGTTTGACTATACAATCCAAATGGATTATTCGTTTTCTTCTCAAGTGAGATAGCTTACTCCCTGATATGACACTTGAGAGGTAATACTTTCATTTAGTTGCATCACTTGCTCTGTCCTCTTGCCTAAGAAATGCCTGTTAGTCATAATAAAGGAGTCATAGAAGAAATGTTAAACACTTTTAATAATACTACATAATACTTTTTACGAAGTTGATAAAATTTTCGTTGAGATAACCGAAATGGATAAAAATTTGTATCTTCTTGAATAAGATATTTCATTCTCTACAATGTTGCTTGAGAGGTGTAGAGCGTACATAACATACCTTTCTTCGGTTGATAAGTGTCTCCTTTTCACTCGTCTTGTCTACGACATACATGTTATTCATAACAGGTGGTCACACTGGGGTCAGCAGTACAAATGTTAGAAATATCTAGGATATGTTGGGGAGGTCAAAAATGTTAACTTTTTCCTAATTTCATTTATCGAAGCCATTCTCATAATATTTTTTCCGATGTTGAGAAGTAACCCATCATGTTTAGGTGTTGTGAAGGTCACGTCCTGACAAAATCCAACCTAGTTTGGACACCCGCCAAACAGCAAAGACCGATGGGTTGCCTATCAGTCAGGGGATAAGTGTTACTTGGTTATATGAAATTCCCCACCATATTATCACTGAGAAAAAATTATCATCGTTTACCCCGCACATCCTACTCTAGTCATGTGAAACATTTATTCTGTGATATTCGGTATTATGAATAACAGGCATTTCTTACACAACGTTAGAGATGAAGAGAATTATCAACAAAACAAAGGAATTGTTACCCAAACAACATTGCAGAGAATTAGACATCGTATTCGAGAAGATAATGTATCCATATCCACATTGTTTATATAGTCAGACTTAACGAAATTATGATCAGTTTTATATACGTAAGCAGTTTTATAAGCGAGTTTTATATTCGCAATAATATCATATTATATTCATGCAAACATAGCACATTTGTATTAATTTCTATACATTATCCAGACATAGATTTTATAACTGGAGTGTAGTATATATTCATCATTATATTTATCTACTAAAAACGGGAAAATTATTTTGGGGACTCCAGAAAATGATATGGAATAACCGAAATCATTGTTAAGCTTAGTAAAAAGGTCGATTATTTTCATCTGCAAAATGGGTACTACATATACCATAAAACTGTAAAAAACCGTTAGGAACGGTAATGTAAATGAATGCGTCAACACTTTTGTAGCACTTGTCTGGATTTGTCGATTGTCTCAACGAGAAGATGTTGCTAAACTTTCTCCTGCACCTCACCTCTTTCGCCTGTGCCCTGCGAATGGGAGGCAACCCGCTGTACATGGATGTACTGAGGGTTACGTTGGGCAGGCGCTAACGCTTCCAAGACGGCACACAAGTGAAAATGTAATTTCTTGCGCCGTGATTTGCAGTGTAGACAATATCTTACGCTATGTTAATGAGATTGAAAACCCAAAATAATTTTTAAAGAATTTCATCATACTTCTATTTATGTAGTCTACAGATACAAATTTCTGTTTCACTGGAGTACGTCACACATTCACTGCAGTTTTCACACAGCACTAAATGTCAATTTAATTTTTACGGTATTGTAAAGTCATTATGTGTTCGGACTCGTTATGAACTGACGCACGTATTTATCTTATTTAACCTATTACTTACGAAGACCTTGATACTAGAAAATTACTTTGTTTCAAAACATCCAGGATGTCCACTTGCTTCTCCGTCTGTGCCTGCGAACCCATTCGTTCATCCGCCCGTCTCTCCGTTCGTTTGTCCGTCCGTCCGTCTCTCCATTCGTTCTCTCCGACCGACAGTCTCCCCAACCCGCCATCTATCTGTCCTCTACATAGTTAGCCATTTATCTGTCCTCTACATAGTTTTACTTAATAATATTATAAACGACCAATTGTCATTCAAACTTCTAGAATTTCAAAAATTGCAAAAAGTTAAATTTGTTTTCGA
>BOPP01000299.1:627272-648640 GCA_017312745.1 Gryllus bimaculatus | reverse complement strand
GCATGTATCAGGATTGCATCACACAGCCAACGTTTCATAAGCCTCTTCCCATAAAGGCAAAGTCCGATTGCATCCCGGGGTCATCTTTTCACAAGCCGTGTACTTACCCTCCCGTACAGGCAGAGCCCGATTGCATCCCGTTCGGTTGGACGTATCAGGATTGCATCCCGCAGCCAATCATAAGCCTTATATCTATCCTCTCATACAGGCACAGCCCGGTTGCATCCCGTTCGGTTGAACGAATCACGATTCTACCACGCAGCTAACTTTTCATAAGCCTCTTCCCATAAAAGCAAAATCCGATTGCATCTTGGGGTCATCTTTTCATAAGCCATCTTCACCTACCCTCCCGTACTGGCAAAGACCGATTGCATTCCGTTCGGTTGGACGTAAACATGAGTTATTCAGAATGGAAACTGAATTATACTATTTCCTCCTTCCGGCTCCGAAAACACCAATTGAGATACAACCGGGATATGCCTTCTCAAAAAGCCAAAAGTCAAAGAGGATTAACTGGGAAGCTAGTGAAATGGAAACGCAGACGCTGGATGCAATCCGACGGTTCCCACACCACACATTCGATGCCAAGAGTAGTCAAGGTAGTAAAATAGCAGTTCCATTTATGTCAATTAGCATTCATTATGATTCCCCAGAAAAACATATAAAACGTTTAGTTTCCTGTAAATGTGATTAGCCTCCTGATCGGCTTCCTGTTAAACGATCACATTAGTCAACCACGAGTTGACCAAGAGAATTCTACGACCACTTCCCCATCGCCACTTACGAAATCTGTCGCAGGTGTAAACGAAAAGAATTCAAAGAACATGTAAGTGAAGTAGACCACGAACTTTCAGCTCAGTAAACAATATTTTTATCAATACTATGAAAACAAAACAAAATACTGGAACTACCATAGTCCATGCAACCAACAGTTCCTCCAAACTGCGCAACCTGCGGAGTTTAACAGCCACTTCACATAGATCCATTGAGCAGCGCTTCCGAGTGGCGCGTCCGCTGGCAGAATGTTGGTTTCAATTAAGGTAGTCCCGCATGCGGCGCAGTAGCGCTGCTGCGGTAGTCAACGACGCTTTCCTTCCACCAGCAGCGCAGGAGCACTACCTCGTCACCGCCAGTAGAACTGTTATAAGTAGCACTAGCCTTCACACTAGCCCACTCGGCCACGCCACTGATATTATCTTCATGACTATGGAGCGCATTTCTATCATTTCACATATTAATGAGTCTTGCTTGAGTGAAATGTCTTGGAATTTTGATAGAACTGAATGCTAAGTAAATTAATATGTTAGTGCGTATTTGGCAGAATTTTCCTTAATTTCTGTAATTGAAGGGGATTATTTATTATATTTCAGCAAAACAGAGACTAAAAGAAGCAAGACTTGTAGCTAAATGCTCTGCGCTATTTCAAGAATGTACCTCTAATTTTTCTTGGGTATGGAAAGACGCTTTTCGACATTCAAGACCCTGTTGGCAGAAAATCTAGTCTTTTACGTTTGACAATATGCCTATGGTTTTTGTTACACTGCAATGCAGCACTGAAACCGTAAAAATAAAGTAAAATATAAGATGAAAATACACTCACGTTAAGCATTTGCGTTTTTCCCCTTCTAAAGATGATAAAATATTTGTGCAAAACTAAGATATTTCTGGACGTATTTTTTTAAAACCAAGGAGAGTAAATGCAACAAGACTAAGGTGAATTAATATTTAATACTTCACTAAGGTGAATTAATATTTAAATAATTTGTTCCGAAATGTAAGGTATTGTATCATGTTTGCTCAAAATGTACCTTTTCATTCCAAGCATGTTTCTCCTGATATATTTTCAAGAAAACTTTACTTTAAGTTAAAATACTTTTTATTTTAAGTGTATATTAAAGTGCATATTTCAGAAATTTTAGATCATAAAAGCATATTTTTAAAAACATATATCAAGATTTTAGAGCATAAAAATCCTCTCCCTATTAATCACTATGCGTCCGCCCACAGCGGTGACGCACGAATCCTTCCTTTCTCACGCTCAGTGGCGCTGGTCAACGTGAAGTGCGTGAAGACTGTCGTGTCTTCTCGGTGGCGCAGCCGAGTGGCTCCATGTGAAAAACAGTGAAGCAGCAGTCGAACGCGCAGCGCGTCGCACTCACCCCGAGCGGCAGGTCGTGCTGCGCGTCGCACGTGTCCAGGCGCCTGCGCAGCACCACCGTGGTGTGCGTGGCGTTCTGCGCGGCGCGCAGCAGCGAGTAGTCCTGCGACGCGTCCACCAGCGGCGCCGCCGCGCGCTCCGCCCCGAAGCAGTCCTGCGCACGGGGGAGACAGGGTCTGCGCTCAGCACCGCGAGCCACTCACGCGCACCCTCCGCCCGGCTCACCCGGAGAGTGAGCCGAAACTCGGGGCCTCCTTGGCACGTTTAACAACAACAACAACAATAATAATAATAATAATAATAATAATAATAATAATAATAATAATAATAATAATAATAAAAGATTATTATAGCCGGCACCCGTGGCGCAGACGGATGCAAGAGCTGTCGCCTGCTCCGAGGAGGCTGCAAGTTTGAAGTCTTGTGTAAGGCATGGTCATATTTATGATTGTTCCCTCACCCCTCACCATCATCCAATCACCTCATAATTCACATTACAAGGAGAAACAATCTTGTACTCAGGGATGCTGCTGAAAAGGCTGACCTTAAAAGTTAGACACTTTAATCGTGTAACGTAGTCAGTAACGGCCAATAATAATAATAATAATAATAATAATAATAATAATTATTATTATTATTATTATTATTATTATTATTATTATTATTATTATTATTATTACTATTATCATATACAAACACAAGAATGAAAAATAGAACATGAACAATATTTGTAAAAATGCAGCGAGAACATTGAGGCGAAAAAAGAAAAAGTAACTTCTCCAAAATCATACAAAGCTTAATTGCGTCCCTTAATGGGCGTAAAGAATGGTACAAGAATAAAGTTCTCTGCGTTTCTAGAATACGAGCATTTTTGTAAAGACCCCTCAAAAAATTTAGGAAGTGGGCAATTTTTTTTTTAATATCAAATATCAAATACATCTTCATATTTCGAAGACCTCCATTTTTAAAATTAGTTTTATGGGCGATATATAAGATGACATCGCCACAAAACCTAGTGCTAGATTGAGTACTCCCCTCGGGCACGTCAAGCAGACATGAGACAAAAAATACAATTTTGGATGTTTAGTTCTTCTTCAGCACTTCGTAGCTCAGAAATTCAGAAATGTGCAGAATATCTAAATTCATGTAAAATCAAATTCATGCATCATGCTTTGATAGTGCGTGCTATTTAATGGTGAGGGTGTGTATGTTTGATAATAAACATTTGGCATCAGATTTATGTTTCAAGTATACCTAATGTAAACACTTTTACATACTTTTTTAATTATTTAGTTTAGGTCGCCTGAGAAACAGCTAAGGTCATTAGCGATCACTATAAATTTACATTAGAGATACATTTTTAAAATTGTAACAAACAGAAATATTAAGTACAATATATTTTTACAATAATTGAGATCATTTTATTAAGATCAACAATATTACGATATTTTATAATTTATTTATAACCTTTAATTGAATTAAGTAATTCATTTATATCGTTTTTAATTCCAAAAGAGTTTCTTAGATTTTGAAAGCTGGAACATTCAAGTAAAATGTGAGAGGTTGATAACATCCCTTCACACTTCGGACAGGTGGCTGGGCCGTTTTTTTTTTATTTTTTATTTTATTTATCCCTAATATTGTGATTATAACTTATATTCTTCTTAATGTAGTGTTAGGGATATTTGAGTCGTACCGATTTTCGAACAACGTGGAGGTTCGTCGGTTTTACAGACATTGTTTTGTTCTTAATTCAAATATAGGATACATTTGAGCACCCAACACAAAATACGTTTAAATAAGAGCAGGAAAGGGATCAAATTGTATTTCGGGGTAAAGAACAGTCCAAACCAAAAGTTACAAGGCGAGTACTCTTGAATGAATGGCAGTAGCGACGATTACATCAGTAACATATCCAACAGCTTGATTTGTTTATCTGAATGTTTTACGTAATTTTTCTTTGTTTTTAGGGCACACTGTCAGAAATTTCCGCATTAATTTAATGTAAATTACGTTAATGTAATTATCGTGAACTCACATTAAATTTAATAAAAAAGTGCATTAGGAGTCAAAGCTTTATGGTCATATCTCGAAGAAATGAATGAATAATCTTGATGGACTGGTGATTTTGAATATACGATATGAATGATGAGGGGTAGGGTAAACAGAAGAACTTCTACATTAAATCTACACTGATGTTAACTTGTGCATTCATTGAATGTACAATTTTTTTAATGCATATTGTGTTTCATGTCCAATACATTAATCTACATATCATTTAATGGCGTTTCTGACAGTGAATTTTTAAAACTTTTAAGAGCGTTTCGTCGATCGTTTTTGGCGATGTTTTGGGTCCTCGAAACCCGCCCCCTCGTAATGCATCCCATCGGTGGCGGACGCGCAGGAAGCACGGGGTCGGCGAACTCGCCGCCCGGCCGTGAGCAGCGGGGCAAGGCCCGTCCAAGGCCCGGCAGCGCAAGGCTGGGAACGCGCTTTAGCACTCCCGCTTCCCACAGGCGCCGCACAAAGGCCCAATCGCCCAGCGAGCGGACAAAATTCGATTTTCACACAGCCACTAGTCAAAGCGGTTGCTTTTAGGGTATGCACACCGTGCTAGAAGTTAAATTTCCGGCACAGGTGCTGAAGATGAGATAATGTTAGCGGCGGCGATGGTGTAACGGTTAGCGTATCGGACTGCTATACCTGAGTTGGCGGGTTCTAACCCAAGCTGGACTTTTAAGGGCGAAAAATTCCTTTGTACGCCTTCCTTCGGCGGGGAAGTAAAGCCGGCTGTCCCATGTTAGTAGATTTACTTGCATGTAAAAGATCCTCAAGCCTAAATGACGCCTCTGAAATAAATTCAAATCGCCTATTTCATCACCCAAGAAATATTTCCTTTCTCCGCTAGTGAGTGAAAGGAGGGTAGCGAAATTTCGTGGTCAGACGGAAAAGCGGGCCCGATGGCCCGAGTCTCGCCACGTAAAATAAGGCATCAATCAATCAGTGATTAAATGTTCAAATACAACTTGGCCAGAAATAATACTTTCATATTTTTTTATTATATTTCCACCTGCTCGGAATTACTGCCTTTCAGGGATTTTAGCATTTCATTGACATGTACAGGAATATTTACTGACATTCACTGGTTCACCCAGACGTGTAAAATTAGGTAGATATGTTAACACTTGTTATTCAGTAATGAACACAATAACTTTTCTCTGATAAATAAAAAGTGATCTTAATATAACAATGTATTATTAAGAAATTTGTATTATTGGATTAAAATAAGTCTTTTAAGACAGTCTAAAATATAGTGCATCTCACACGTGGTAAAGGTGATTTCATTTTACTCGCAGGATTGCAGCATTCAGTCTACCCACCTGGTGTCACTCAAAGGAAGCTCTTAACTGAATTCGACTGAGTTCGACAGGGCTTCGCAGCTGGGTATGAAAATCTTCCAACTTAGAACTCGAATCCCTCCTACCCATCGAAACTTGTTCAACTTTCACATTTATAGTAAACGTTCAACGAGTTTCGTAGTGCGGGAAGTCCTAGTTTCGAAACCCCGAGTCTTTGGCCGGAAGATCCTAGGGTCTGAGCCTCACGGTAGCAGGATTTTCGACACTAGCTTCATAGCTAGGACGAATTCAGCCGCTGTCTGAAGGAGATGGTTGCTCTGATCGGTAGTTTTCCGTGATTTCTCCGATCAATAGTTGGCGAATGCGAGAGCAATACCCTAATAAGTGGGCCACGGACCGCGCGCGATCATTCTTTCTCGTCCGTGCCCTATCCTCACCCGTTAGTTCCATTTACGTCCACTACACTACTATCCAGTCGAAAGCTTAGAGATTCTCCGGCTGGGGCGGTACCCCACTCGTGGGAGATACTTGCATGGGGAAAATCCCCTAAGCTGACGTGCAGAGCGGCGCCGGATTTCGTATTTCTGCGAGAGAACACCACCTCATATTGTGATAAAATCATGTACTACATTTACGGGATGAATTGCCTTAGGGCATATTTTTGTGACAAACTAAATAACTAAGTCGAAAGAGACCTTCGACTAAATCGTAATTCTAAAGGCCAGAGTCCTTCAACGACCTTTTCACAATTCCCTCAAAGTATTTCCAGAGGAATTCGAGAGGATTACATTAAAACAGGGGCGTCCAACTTGCAAGGCCTCAAAGATCACAACTAAAACATTTAATATGGTGGCAGGCCTTTTTCACTTCCCAGGCCATCCCCACGTGACCCTATATTGTTGGTCTCGGCACTCAGTCCGCCTGCTCTGACACGGGAAACACTTTTGACGAATTACTTTTTGCGGGGCACAATAAATGGCACCGTAGGCCGCCAGTTGGACAAGGGGGGGGGGTGATGGAACCATGCATGATATCAAGCTCTACCAAGCATAACGCAGTGAAACTCATTGGGATTTTTAATTTATGAACTAGTAAATTCCCTATATTCCCTCTTCATTATGAACAAAACTTTTTAAATCGAAACTTAACTTATTTTTACATTAAGGGGTGTAGAAGCCGGCAGAGTGAGTGCGGTAAGCGCAATATTTTCGCTGGGCATGAATGCAAGAGATTTTCACGTTTGTGTAATATTAGGGGGTTCTTTTAACTTTTCGCAGGCCGTATTAAATGGCATTGGGGGCCGCATGCAGCCCACGGGCCGCCAGTTGGACAGCCCTGCCTCAGAGAATGAGCAACGGATTGCGAATGATCTCTCCTTCCTCCTTATCTTAGTCTCTGTATATCAAATATTTAGTCGAAGTTATATTGTTGGCAGAACTTGGAAATAAAAACTTCATAAAAGTATTCCTTTCTCTTTATTGTAATGCTAGTAAAAAATGTCCATACTATAGTTACTGTATGATTAAAGAAAAAAATATACGCAGATACAATGACTCGGAAAACTGGGTTTTAAGAAATTTTTTTATATATATGTGAAAACTAATTCATGAAAATTGGACCGATTCCAGAAGAACTGATAAATCGTTTGTATAAATGGAACACCTTAGAATACTCTGTTTTAATGGAAGTTACATATACACGCCGAGCACTTGATGGAGATATGGGGTTTTCTAAAACACTGATTCATTTTATCATTCGCTTCCGGTTTTTATTTTCTCGCACTGTCGAAGTACAAGAACTATTCGTAACAAGTACGTAAGTTATGTAATCGTGCGCCAGGAAAAGGCGATTTTTTAGCCGAAAAACTACGTGTTTAATTTTAACATTATTACTTCCGAAGAGCGACAATTTCAGTGTGTTACAGCGGAGACAATTCTCTCACTCGAGACAACTTCTGCTCTGTTCTAGAAACGTACTGCCGAGAAACACCTCCTAAAAGGCCACCAACGTACTACACACACGATTCACGTGTAACCGACTAATGGTTTCTTCCATCTACAAAACGACTCCTTGAAAATAAGGTTCGCAATCTCACACTGCTACCAAGAAACCGGCTCAGATGACACATCTATCGCAACTGCAGCGTCTTTTATTGGGAGGTCCTGGGTTCTAGACCCGGTGGCAGATTTTACACACTAGTTAGCTAGAGAGAAATCAGAGGCGGTCTGGAGGAGAAATTTAGAGGTCGGCTGTGTTGATCGTTTGCTTTCCGTTGTTTCTCCTAGCAGTTCTAGGAGAATGCCCGAGCTGTATCTTAACAAACAGGACAGGGACTGCATGCGACCATTCCTTCAGCTTTGGACCCCCCTCCCCGCTCCCCATACACATAAACACATCCTCTACACTATCACACATGTTGGGAGATCAGACAGCTTATACTTAGATTTATCAGTAGGGCCTAGTGGCCGATGACATTAGGTCATTGTTACACCTCTTAACTAATAAAATTAATCTTTTTAACAGTGGTAATCACATTTCTGAGGCCATGAGCCCCGCTGAGAAGGACGATCGCGAATTGATTAAAAATATTCATTTTCAAAGGCCACTCGGCCACTATATAAATATCTAAGAATAGAGCTTGTCCCATCTGGTTCGGTTCCTCACTTGGAGAGATACCTGGAAAGGGAAAACCGGCAATCGACATGTGGGTCGGCGCAGGATTTTTCGTTCCAACGTGGGAGGAACACCGCCACTTCCCGGCTAAAATATGCATTATACTCACGAAACTAATGACTACAGTAATCGACGCTCCCGGAAACATTACATACCAACTCACTCCCCCGCTGCAACACACAAGCAATAATACTACGTGTAACGAGTTTACGAGACTTTACGCGGTTCCACCAAACGATTAACCTCCCCCTTCCCCAGATTTTAGAGGCGATTCACGTGGAAAAAGGCCTCGCTGCTGGGCGGCCAGCAGAAAGACTCGAGTCGCGGTGACTGAGCACAAAGCGGCGTGCGTAGAGAAACACGCCGCGAGCGCGTTCACACGGAAGACGCCAAAGTGACAAACAATTGAACGCAGCCCTGCGTGGGAGGACGCGGAGCAAAGGGACCGGGTCTGAGAAACCGAATCAGTACAGGCCCGACCACACGTCCCAACCGCCCGGATTTTTATCGGGCACCCAGCAGACCGTTTTGTTGTTGTTTTGATTGTTTTTTAAGTAATGTCCTGCACTTTGAAATTTTCATTTTGTCCCTATCTCGCATGTTTTTTTAAGAATCCACAACTAGAGGTGCGGAATGCAGACCTTGGTGACGATGGACAACGGCTGTCGCGTCATTTAAAGCGCTTCTCACAAGAACCATGCGAGTCGCAGCGGAATTTCACTGCGTAATGTTCACATCAGAAAATCTGTGAGGTGTTTAGCTATGAAATTGTTTCATGAAGGGATACAAAAAAGTACTATTTTTAACATTTTTATATTCCACACGGAGAGAAATGTTTGGGTAACTTAATTGAGGGAAAAGTAAAATCTTATACGTACCACGGGCGTTAACTAGTTCTAATAATCTCGAGCGACAAAGATCCCTGGGACCATACGCCCTCGATCATCTGATTTCAAACCCTAAAGAGATCAAATTTAACTAGCACTAGTAAACTTTTAATTATCCACTGGCAGATGTTTCTCATTAATTTCCTTATTTTACAATAGCGATTATGATAATTACATGTGATTGACACGCTTCAGTCACAAATATATGTGTTTGAACACGTAAAAAGAAAGTCAGTTAACGGTTGTTGTTTTTTAAGTAAGAAATGAAAGTTGTAAGGTACTTTGTGATGTAGGTAACTATGTATAGCCATTTTACTGTAAACAAAACCTGTTAAAGCATTTATGTATTGATATCCGCCCTTTTCGGCATATTTCGAATTTTATTGAATATGTTCGAGAGTTTACTGTACCTATTCCTTTATCCCAGTCAACGCGGTAGGATTGATTGATTTTCTCGTGTATTTGGGCGCCTCAACCGCCACGGTCATACGTCACGTAACTACACTGCAGGTTTTTATCACGAGAGGTGGCGGTGTTCTCCCCACGCTCGTTGGTGAGATGCAGCGCCTACAAACACATCGGCTCGCGGAGTTTTTTTTCCGTTGAGAGATCTCCCCACGCGAGGCACCGCTCCATCCGAGACGAACTCGATGCAACCGACTAGTCTAGTGACACGTGTAGGGGACTATAACTGTAATGTAACCGTTGTAACATGTATGCGATGGTTTGCGTAAGTAAGGGATGGAGACAAGACAAGGAATGTCTGTTCATAACGTCAAGGAAATGTGATATTACATTCTTAATGAAAATATCCATTGCTTGCACTGCCACAGCCTTGTTTTCCTACAAAATTTTGCACTGATTCCCACATTTTGCACATCTCCTTAATCTTATTTAAAATTCAAGATTCTTCGGTCTTTTTTGTCCTCTTCCTCCTTTATGAGTTGTCCTCCATTATCTCCGTCTATTAGAGTACTTCTCCAGCATTCTCCCAGTTGATCGGAGAAACCACATAAAACTACCGATCAGAGCAATCGCCCGCTAGAATTCTCGTCCAGCCAGCGACTGAATTCGACCTAGTTATCAAGCTAGTGTCGAAAACCCTGCCACCGTCGGGGCTCGAATCTAGCGCCTCCCTTCCTCTTCCTTGTCCTATCCTCACGCTAACGTACACATCCTTACACTTATACGCAATACATTGCCACACACGTCGAGAAACCAGTCTTCTCAGGAATGCTCAGCCTCAAGGCGGCTCCATACGTTCGACACTCGGCGAGAAGCGAGCGACTGCTCGCCCTATCCGGAGTAACCGAAGTGCTCGGCGAATAGTCTCTTCCTACCATCGACTGCTAGATGTTTTCGGATATATCAACTGCTATCGTCATTATTCCCTCAGTGTAGTGAATATTTGATCCCGGGTGATGGCGGTTTTTCCTCTCCCTTGGATAGTGATATCCTGCGCCGCGGTACATGTACGATTTCCCCCTTCCGGTACCTACCGCATAAAACTACCGATCAGAGCAACCGGCCGCGAAATTCTCGTCCAGCCAGCGACTGAATTCGACCTAGTGTCGAAAACCCTGCCACCGTCGGGACTCGAACCTAGCGCCTCCTTGTCCGAGGCGACCGTGGGAGGGGGTGCACCGTGCGGGGCCGCGCGTGTGAAACGGGTCCGAAGAATCGCACTTCCCCTCCGAAAGTGGGGCGCTGGGTGGCGGCGCCGTCATAAAAGTTTCGCTTGGAAAGCGCTGCGCCCGGCGCGAGCGCGGAGAGACGGCCGAGGGGTTCGTCGGACGCCACCGCGGGGCCCGTGCACTCGGCGACCGCGAAACCGGCTCAGGGCTGAAGCCGCTGCGGTGCCTCTGGCCGGGAGGTCCTAGGAGTGGAGAGCAGGCGGTGGTAAGGTTTGCGACACTGGCTAGATAGCGAGGTCGAATTCAGCCACTGCCTCTGGAGGACACTTCGAGCGGTCTGCTCCTCTGGTCGATAGTTTTCCGTAGTTTCTTCTGTCAACAACAGGTGAATGCCGGAGCAGTACTCTAACAAATGGGCCCGGCACCGAGCGCAATCTTTCCTTCCTCTTCCTTGTCCTATCCTCACGCCAACTTACACTCCTTACACTTATACGCAATACATTGCCGCACACGTCGAGAAACCAGTCTTCTCAGGAATGCTCATCCTCAAGGCGGCTCCATACGTTCGACACTCGGCGAGAAGCGCGCGACTGGTCGCCCTATCCGGAGTAATCGAAGTGCTCGGCGAATAGTCTCTTCCTATCATCGACTAGTTGATTGTTTCGAATATATCAACTGCTATCGTTATTATTCCGTCAGTGTAGCTAATATTTTATCCCAGGTGGTGGCGGTGCTCCTGCTCCGTTGGGTAGTGACATCCTGCGCCGTGGCGCACGTAGGACTCCCCTCCTTCGAATTGGGCAACATCTGAGACGAAAAAGGAGAGAATAAGGAAGGGCATGGAAGAGGAAGGAATGACCGCGCGCTGTGAACGTTTTTTGGGGTATGCTCCAGCAATCACGTGATATTGATCAGAGACTTAACGGAATACTAACCAAAGGAGCAGCCGGCCGCTAAAATTATCCTCCAATTTCGGACCTCCCGGTCAGAGTCGCTGTAGAGACAGAGGTGACGCTTACTCTACGATAAACTCTGCTGATGCTTCCGTTGAGGTGACCAAAAGACCGTCACACTGCGGGTAGGGCGAGCATTGACTGTTTGGCGCTCGGAAAATACCAACCTACCCATCCACACATCCACACTCGGGATTCGAAGAGTGGTCACTCGCTACTCGCCGAATACCGAATGTGTGGAGACGGCTTGAACGGTGTAAGATAATAGGTATGTCAACTTCCAGTACAAAACTGAAACACATATAGTCAGCGTTTGCAGCGCCTAGGAAGACTTGGGTGAGGGTGGCAACATGGGCAATGAGAGCAGCTGATGTGTTGTTTCCTTCTGAACACGTGGACGCGTAATAATACGTTATTGACTACGTTATAACCAGAGTGACAAAATAAATATAGAAGTTTGGAAAATTAGTCGAAGGTGCTTTGTTACATAGTGTGATAGTGGTAGTGTTTCGTATATATCTTATCAAATAACTTCGTGTTCAATTTCGAAGCTTGACGATATTTAAAACTAATGTGTAGAAGTTGTGCCACGGTAAAAAAAGGAAATTTAACAGCAACATTTTCTCCTGTGTAAAACACTTCAGTAGTGAACATAATATTGTTTAGATAAATGTAATAAGATCAAATACAAAGGATTATTCTTACATTATCAGAGGGTAACGTGTAAACTCATAAAATAAATGACCCAAACGAAGTAGTATTCCATACCTATATAATGTCAAGTATAAAAAAGTAATAATTGGATTTAAATTATCTAATTAAATAATACAAACTGAACCCTTGTGATTATATCGGAAAAATTGAAGAATTGTACAAAAGTTACTACATAAAAGTAATATACTATTTGCAAATTCGAAAATCCTAGCAATCCTATTCCATACCGTTCCTATTCTCTTTTGGAGGAATTACAAATTTTGGAACAATACAATCGCTACTCTTTCGGAACACAGTGTTAAACAGGTTTCTAAACATGTACCTGAAATGTACATTTATTTTCGAAGATATGTACTTGTATATTGGAAAGGACATTTGAATCCTTCTATCTATTGTAAATAAAAAAGGAATATATATCTTATAATTAAAAGCAAGTTTTCTGAAATACGACCCAAGTGTATGACGATTACTAGGCATTGCGGTTATGTGCACTCACTAACCGTTCCATTTAAAAATCTTCGAACTTAAAAAACGCTATCTTCGCATCGCCAACATCAACCTGATAATACAAGCACATACTTATATTGTATTGCAATTGAATTGTAGTGAATCTGGAAATTACGTAATGAACAAGTGATAGTAGATAAGCAATTATTGTATTAATTTTAGTACATTATTAGAATTGATCGTTTGAAATATAAAAGCAATAATTAGGAGTGACTAATAACATATCTAGAACCCACTAGCTTTCATTGAAAGAAAAAATTACCTGGTAAAGCTATGGTAAAGCTTTCCTTTGTAAACAAAAACCCTTCGTGTTTTAAATACATAGATAATATAAAGATAATATGTTTTGTATATACAGATTTTTTCATAAAATTCTAGTAATTTTCTATTGAACTCTTGTAAAAAAATGTTCACACTAAATTATTACAAAGTTTGCACAATGTACGTGTAAAAAAGCAACAAATATCATGACCGCGTGACGCCACCATAAATCCCAAAGTCGAGTCCAGCGCCCCGCACGTAAAAGTGAGGAACGAGCCTCAAATCGGTTTCACAACATCCGAAACTAAAAGCAGCACGCTGACGCACCTATTGTCTCACATCGCGGGTGTAGCACAAAGAAGATCGGTTCGCGGTCTATTGCCGGCGCGTTCCGCCAGGGCGGGTGGGGGTGAGGGGGGAGGCGCGTTCCGCCGCGTTCGCCCGTCGGCCGCGCCCAGCCGACGGGGGGCAAGGTAGGGAACGGAGCGGGCGGCAGGCAAGCCTGGCGTCCGCGGACGCAAACGACCGAGGGGGCGGCGGCGGCGGCGCGTTTGCCGAGAGGAGTTGGCGGGGGGGAGGGGGAGGGGGAGGCCCGTCGCGTAGCAAGCTTGCAGCGGGAAGAAAGGGGGGCAGGTCCTGGCCGACGGTGCCGAGCCCGAAATGGAGGGAAGGAGACGACAAAGAAAGGACGAGGGGTATTTGGGCGGCAAGTCCAAAGGGACGCAATTAAGTAAGTTCTTATTTTTAGTTTAGTGTTAGGATCAGTAAGGCACGAATCGAAATTCCCCAAATGCAACAAGTTTTTATTTTTTAGGCTTTCGGGAATATGACCCTTACACCTTGGTGGGATCGCTGGGGGCCCCGAATTTTTTAACGCGGTTTCGGGCCGCGGGGCTGTCCAGTACACTTAGGGGGGGTTCGGGGTAATACCGCGGAAATTGTTCCCCTATTCGTTTACGTCTGGTCCTTCTGCCTATTTAGGGAACACTTCCTTAAGATTAGGCTACTGAATTTTATTTTGTATTTAGTGGACCTTTGACCAATGCCTTCAGATATTTTTCAAGATGTAATTTTTACACTTTCACATACGTACTTGTCACGTGATTGGTTACTCACGTTTTTGACGCTGGCGCTGTGCCAAAAATATTCCTTTTTAATGATGAAGACTTTCTCCGGGCAATATGGCACCATGTCCTGGGTTCGAAACATTAGGGTTGTCAATTATCCTTATTGGCCTAGAACGTTCTTCCGCTAATCTTTGCGCATTGCCTTTGCTAAAAAAACTGCGCAACGAACTCAAATGGGTGAAAATTTGGAATTAGATTGCCCGAAATTGAACGGAAATAATTCCGGGGCCGATAAATTTCCGACAATCACCAGGGGCAGAATACCTTGTGTTGCAGTGAGACGAGCTTTTAATCCTCTGCCTGTGCGGCGGTTGCTTTACAGGTGGGCAGGCGCTTGAGCATCAATAATCGAAATTAAATACATCAACAACGCCCCCCCACATGACGGTTAAAAATTCAACACCACTGCTTATATAGTTTTCCTTACTACATAAGAAAAAGTTGTGAAAAATGTTTAGCGGCAAAGAATTCGGGTTTCGATGTTAAGTATTTTTTGCGGTCGTATCCGCGTGTTACAACACATACGCACATTCTCTTTCTTATTTATAATGGCGGATTTAGATACGTAAAAAATAAAATAGGGTCCTTGTACCATAAACTCGGATACTTTTTGTAACGGTTGGCCTTTTTGTAGGTGCACTTTTTTAAATACTTGTTCACCTTTTTTTTAAATTTTATTGGATCCTAAGTTTTAAATTGGACGCAAAACAACGGTTATCGGGGACCTCCACAAGATATTAAAAAAACAGGAATCTCCTGCAGATTACAACGGGTTTTGAAAACGAAGTGGTTTTGGTTTACACGGGAATACCTAGGGGGGAATAACATTAATAATGCACAAGAATATCTGAAGGCAAGAATGAATTAGTTCAAACGGGTCTTTCGTTTATTAATTAATGCTGATAAACCACAATTCCAGAAAGGTAAGAATAATTTGACGGGCTTAATTTTTCTTTTTACAATTAGCAAGAATATGTTAAGAATTACGAGCTCGTAGTTGGCAGTACACATGACCCAACGTATTATCTTTGTACTATCGGCTGTGGGCATGTGCTGTAAATTATTTGTTAATGTAATCTAATTGGTTCCTTTTTGTTTAAATAGGGCTTAATTAATATAACACACACAAATTTGTTATATCATTCAACAAAATGTATTAATCCATCAATTCCATTTCAATATAGTTTTAAGAAAAAATTTTAATAAACTTCCTTAACTTTTGAACATCGACAAAATACGCCAAAAAAATAATATAAAGTTCATTTAAATTTAAACCGAGAGATATAATTCACAAAAAACACAAAAAATGTTACCACACTGTGAATTGGGACTACATACGGGCCCCGTTGTGCAAGTAAGAATTTTTTCAAGTTTTGGAGATTATTGGTGTTCTTAAAATTGTCGAATTCCTGGGATTTTGTTTTAAAATTCATGTTTTTTTAAATTTGCCATTGGCCTCCGCATTACAGTGTTCACCGTATGTTTTCTTTTCCAGGTTTGTATATTCAAATTTTAAATATAATAAAAGTAAATTAATTCCATGGAACATTAAAAATTTGGGTTTTTGAATTGCCAAATAATTGCGTTAAACAATCAAGAAAAGTTAACCCCTGTTTTACGTCTCTCCATTTCCCGTCCTTTCCGTTTAGAGAGCACTATAGGTTTCTGTCAGGGGACTTTTCGGGCGGGAAGGAAAAGATAAAACTACTTGCAAGGACCGGGCGGATTATCTTGGCGCCAGCCCGTTGCATAAATACGTCCAGTCGTGTTGACAGGCTCGCACGCTGCATCACTTACTAGTATTTCATGGGCATATTACAGTTTTCTTTACCCGGATTTTCCGAATTTTGAAGAATCCAAACAGGGAAAACTCTGCGGCATTTAGATTTTTGGTTTTGGAATGGTTGATGCTAATTCCGGACACGTCAAAAGCAACTTTTTCATTTTAGTCCCGTCTAGTATACGTGGTTTTTACCCATTGCACAGAACTTCAGGCGCCCGCTCTTACAAGTCGATTTTGCAGGAATATCGTCCTTCCTAGGTCTCACAAGCCGAGGAAAGCTCTAACTTCCGACTGGCCTCCCCCCGTCATGTCTTAGTAGTTTGGCAAGGTGCTGCCACACGTCTTGTTTTCATGTGAGGAGATGGGAATAGACAAAACATCAGGAAGGATAGGATTTTGTAGCCCGATAATATTCTGCTTTGGGCTTGCGCTGGTATGTCAGAGAAACCACGGAAAACAACCGATCTGAGCAGCCGGCGCTGAATTCTTCATCTGTACGCTGATTCGTCCTAGCTATGTATCTAGTGTTGAATATCTGCCATCGTCGGGCCATTTGGATTTCGCTTTCACTGCCTATCGTGTAACTGCAGACGAAAGCGTTACGGAAGCTGGGCTGCCCCAGGAGGCAGGCGGGCTTGCTAGCTGCGGGAGCCCTTGGAGGGACGGTGCACGTGAGTGGGGGGAGGGAGGGGAGAGGGAGGGGGCAGCCCTTAGCGCTCCGTCGAGCGCGAGATGGTGCGGCGTGACGGCGCACGCGTGCCAGGAGCAGCGGCCGCCACCGAGGAGCGGGCAGGCGCCTTGAAGGCGAGCGCGGGCGGAGAGGGACCTAATGGAACGGGCCGAGGTGGGATTGAGGCGAGGGCGGAGCGGGCGCGGGTGGACAGGGATGCCGGTGGAAGGGGCGGGGGCGTGCGTGGGGAGTCTGAGCAGGGTTAGGGGGAATTGTAAATAGCCGTGGCCGGGGGTGGGGAGACTGAGCGGGGGGTGGAGACGGGATGGGTGGAAAGGGGCAGGAAGGGGGGAGAGGGATGGGTGAGAAGGGAGGGGCGTGGTGGAAAGGGATGGACTGCAAAGCGGGCGGGCCGGGTGGAAAAGAGGAATAAATGGGAAGGGGCAGGAAAGGGTGGAGAGGGAATGGGGTGGAAGGGGCGGGGCGGGGTGGAGGGGATAGTTCGGAAGGGGTGGGGCGGGTGGAGCAGGGATGGTGCGGAACGGGGCAGGAAAGGGTGGAGAGGGATGGGTGCGGAAGGGGCGGGGCGGGTAGAGAGGGATAGGTGGTAAGGGGCAGGAAGGGGGACAGGCGATGGTTAGGAAAGGGGCGGGGCAGGTGGAAGCAGGGATGGGTGGGAAGGGGGCAGGAAAGTGGGGAGAGTGATGGGTGGAAGGTGGGGCGGGGCGAGGTGGGAGAGGGTGGGGTGGGAGAAGGGGCAGGAAGGGAGGAGAGGGTGGTCTGGAGGGGTGGGGCGGGGTGGAGAGGGATGGGCTGGGAAGGGGCAGGAATTGGCATGGAGAGGGATCGGTTGGGAAGGGGCGGCGGGCATGGGGTAGGCTGAGCGAGAGCGTGCAGAGTGAGGGCGAGGCGGAAATGACAGGGGCACGGGCCCGAGCAGCGGTCGGCGCGGGGAGGGAGGACGTGAAGTGGCCGGAGCTGGCGCGGTGCGCCATGCGACAGTTGTTACTAGCACACGCGACCACCGATCTTTAGTCATTACTCACCCAGTGCGCATGGGCGTCACGGAATACAACTGCAGAGGCCTCTGCATAACTCGTTGAAAAACCAAATGAAAAGAAAAATTCAGGTTCTTGTATACCTTGAACATTAAAATTATGCGGATGCACAATAGTGAATGCCAGTCTAATATCCACTTCTTTGCGCTTTATTTTTTTTTAAAAATGTTCTTTGGCATGTATTTGTTTCAAAAATATTTTTCCCTAAGCTTTTGAAATGTACCTTTAAGATGTTACGTCGAAAAACTACGTGAGTTCTAATTACATTTCTACACATAATAATGTAAAAGTTTTTGAAATATCTTGTAGACTCGTAACCCAGTGTACCTAGAAGGGTGGACAATTCTGGTCTCGTCTGCGGCCCATTTTCATAAAAATTTTAATTAAGATGTGCCATACTTTATGGGAAAATAATATTCACACTAAAGAGCATGAATTACAAATTTAGTGATAACAATATATAAAATACATTTGATTTCATGTTAATCCATTCACAAAGTTCACAGATCGTTCGGAGAGACCCTTTCCCAAATGTTAACTTTCACCCTAAATTGTCAGCTTCAAAAAAAGAGAAAAATAAGGAATTGAATTATTTAACAGAATCAGTGTGGGTTAATAGAAAGGCTACTGCGCAGTTTGAAAATTTCGAGGCCTAGACCGTCCTCTGCGAACACGCCTATGAATGAAGTTAGGGCTTAACCTCTGCTATCATGCGCTTCCGGTGCGCTATGTGTGTGTACTGACACACAAGCGGACCACGGCATAGTGAAAATCAGCGTCAGAGCTTTTAACGTTTTCCAACAAAATTTCCCACAAATTGTCCATGGCTGAACGGTTTACTGCCCGTTTCGGCTACTCGTTTTGGAGAAATTCATGACTGATACCATTTCAAATGGGCCAAACTTAAATAAGTCGTCCCTTAAATTACCTAATCTTATTCCAAACGTCCATTTTCCTCAACGAGTGGGTCATTGCAAGCAGCTACAATTGCAATTTGAGAAGACACCTGTTTCCCTTGAATATGTTTCTCATTTTGACTTCCTCTTACGGCCCTCGTTTTGTTTGCTCTATACGGCTATCACTTCTATGGAAGATGCTTTTGGAAAAATAGTTTCAGTGATTGCATCGCACGGCAAACAGTATATTCGTTGAGAAATCAGTTAACAGGGACTGTTATTGATGACGGGAAGTGGCGAGTGTGTTGGACTGGTAATCGCACTGACCAGGAGAAGAAGACATTCGATGTGTAAAGTGTACTAGATGCTCTTTTAGGGAAAATTATTGAAACTACATCCTTGAAAATAGCTAAATCTACATTTAACACGTTGATTCGATTCCCCACCCATCACTGCGCTTATAGGAAGGACTGCTGAAATACATTTTCTCCGCTAAGTGCGGTTTTCTCCTACAACTTAATTTAGTAAAGCGCACTAATTGCTTACGTCCGTGTGACTCATTCTAAGCCGGGCGGTTAAGTTTTCTGTCGTGGAAAAAACTTTGAGTCGATTTCAAGTTAGAGGTCAAAATTAGAACTGACATTTTTCATTACATTCCTATTTGATTTCCTATAGCTGTGTGACGAAATAAAAAAGCTCAGGCGGTCAAGTACGCTGATACATTCAATGCGTCACGCCCGCCGACACATTCCCCCTTCCCTTGATAATTAAGAACACACAGGGCCTGGCCTGGCAAAGGCTGGGTTATAACGCCCAAATACGTTAGATGCCGGACATACATAAACCCACTGCTTAAGAATTTCCCCGCTTCCTGCGCGTGCCGACCATGATTCCCCCACGCCCACGCGCGACCGTCGGGGACAGCACAGCCGTGGCCTTGCTGGGCGTCTAACCGCTTGGACGCACCAGCTTGCGCGCATCTGGTCTCTTCAGCCCTTCTCCTGCTGTCCCCCTCCCCGCTCCCACCGGGGGGACGGGGGGCGCCGGAAGCACCCGGCCGGCCCGCTTCGCCCGTCCGACGCTCCCGGCGGCTCCTTCCGCTTCCTGCTTTCGGGCGGGCCCGAGGGCCGTGGGGAGGGGGGAAGGGGGAGGGGGCAGGGGCTCGCCCCACCACTAATAGGCGCACGCCAGCGGCGCACGGGGCTGCCTCCGCGCTCCGCTCCGCGCAGGGCGAGTTCATGGATGGCGCTTCTAGGTATAGAGCGGATTTTTATAGGGAATGGCGCTTTTGGACAACTAGTGTTGGCAACACAACTGGAAGGTTCCTGTGTCGTTGTGATCGTTCAGCCTAATAGACTCTCCGTCCTGCCATTCATTCGTTTGCGTTCTGGCTAACTGTAAATGGCTTCGACGCTTCCTTTCTGTGATGTCCTCGCCGACGAAAATAATAGTGCGCCAGCGGAGACATTTTTAAGACAATTTTAAAATCTTTTCAATACGTAATTATATTTCAATAATATTCTCCGAACTCACGTCGTGGGCATGTCCCTGACCGAAACTCTTCGACTTCTGTAATATTACGGGAGCCGAAACCAAAGACTTTACACAAGAAACGAGGCTGCACAACTGTGCGGCGAAGGGATTACCTCTCTGGGGAATACACGTGATGTTCACTTGTTTAGAAACTGTCCTTTGGCTCACTCTTATAACAAATTGCTCTACCATGGAGGAAGTTACTGGAAAACCCTCGTACACACCTAGCAACTAGTGCGGGAGTTTGTCATGAGGAAGTCTTCGAGAACACCTGTCTGTCGACTGGGTTGCGAATTCAAATTGTTCGCGCATCCCGCACCTAGAGAGCCCACTTGCACCACCAGAAATCGGCGAAGATGGTGCAACAAATTGCTTTATGCCCGTTGAAATATGCGCTTAAATAACTTAATTTAGTTGAAGAAATGTTTTAATAAAGAAGTACTGGAGGAGTAGAGGAAAACTTTTTTCGGGAGGCAATTGGCGTCGACACTAATCTCTAACGACTAAATCTTCTTTACAAGTACGTAATTAGAAGATAGCGAGGGATTTCGTATTTTTTAAGGGCGGACTCCACCCGATTTTGAAATCCGTTGCAAAATGACTGGAAGAAAGATTTCAAAGAAAACTGTATTCGGGATAGCGTTTCGCAGCATCTATCAAGGCTGGAGGACCACGTCGCGATTTCTTGCCAAGTTGATGAATCTTTACCGCTTAATTTAAAAGCCTTTCGAAATTCTTAAACAATCATTTAATGTTTCGTTCTAGACGTCTGCTGAGATCTTCTCTAAAACGATGAGTAGATGGTAATAGTCGGACTTTGTTTGCTTGGTGTGTACTTACTTAAGAAGCAGTGCCGAGCTAGAACAATTTTTTGACCCGCAGCAATGCTCAATCGTAAGCCCCCCTCACATGCCAAAACTTTTAAAAATCTGAAAGTTGGTTGTGAAGAAACTATGAGTTATTTTATTTATTTTTCAACAAAGAACAAAAATTACAACGCTTCAAGCCAGTAAAACGTTTTTTGGAAATATATTTTAAATAATAGACTGAAGTAGTACTTGATTTATAAATTTTAGGTTTCCGGAACGCCCCCAAATAAATGATAATTCACTATAAAATTTAAATATTTAAATTATATTTAATAATTCATTATTA
>BOPP01000299.1:615999-627247 GCA_017312745.1 Gryllus bimaculatus | reverse complement strand
AGGCCGAATGGAGGGAAGGAGAGACAAAGAAGGACGAGGGTATTGGCGGCAAGTCCAAAAGGGACGCCGTTAAGTAAGTCCATTTAGAATTATAGGAAATGAAGTAAGACTAATCGCATTCAATCAACAAACATTTCATTTAGGGTTCGGTTACGTCCCGTAAAATGTGGGATCGCCCCGAGTTTAGGCGTTCGCTCCCGCTTCCCGAAAAACTTTTTCGGAAAACCAAAATGTCCCGTATTCGTTTCGTCGGTCTTTTGCTATTGGGAACCACTTCTTAAAAATAGGCTACTACTTTATTTTGCACTAGTGAACCTGACAATACTTCACTATTTCAGTGTATTTTACGTCACATACTACTGGTCACGTGATTGTTAATCACGTTTTACGCTGCGGTGTGCAAAAATTCTTATATATGAAAGACGTTCTCGCAAGTATGGGTTTGTTTTACATCCTGGTTTAGACATAGTGCTCAAGTATTATATTTTGAAACGTACTCCCTCAAATTTGGGCATGCTATGAAACGAACTTGTAGAAATTTGATTAACTTGTCCGAGATTCAAGAAATAATTCCGTCCGATATTTCACAATCGCAGGGGCAGAATACTTGTGTGCAGTGAAAACGCGCTTAATCCTTGCCTGTGCGGCGGGTTGCTTAGAGTTCGGAAGCGCTTGAGCCGTCATAAACAAATAGATCATCAACAACGCCCCCACATGACCGATTTAATTCAAACCACTCTTTAAACACTTCCATGAGAACAAAGTGTGAAAATGTTAGCGAAATCGGCCAAGTATATTTTTGCGTCTATGTGTGACACGCATACGCACATTCTCTTTTATTTATAATATATAATAAATTTACAGTACGTAAAAAATAAAATAGGGTCCTTGTACGTGACCTTTGTACCCGGATACTTTGTAGGTTCGGCTTTTGTATGTAGAACATTTTAAATATGTCGTTTTTTTTAATTTAGGGAACCTAATTTAATGACGCAACAACGTTTCGACTCCAGATATAAAATACGAATCTCCTCAGATTACACGGGTGAAAACGAGTGTTCGTTACAAGAATACTGAATTAAATATAATTGCACAAGATATCTGATGCAAGAAAATGAATTAGTAAAATGTCCTTCGTTTATATATTCTGATAAACCAACATTCCAGAAAGATAGAATAATTTGACGTTACATTTTACAATTAGCCAAGAAAATGTTACAGATAGAGCTCGTATGTGCTGTACAATGACACAACGTATTATCCTTGTCCTATTATATTAATTAAGCACATTTTTCACCCATATTGCCTGAAGGCTCATTGCTGCGCCCGTTGTGCTGTAATTAATTGTTAATTAAATAATTTAATTCGAATTGTCTTTGATTAAATAGGCTTAATTAATAGAACACACCAATTTTTATACATTCAACATAATGTATTAACTCCACAATTCATTTCAATATAGTTTGAAGAAAAATTTTAATAAATTCTTAACTTTATGAACATACAAAATACGCCTAAACAAATAATATAAAGTTCATTTAAATAACCGAGAGATATAATTACAAAACCAAAAACTATTACATCATGTGACATTGGCTACACTACGTGACCAGTTGTGCAAGTAAGATTTTTCAGTTTTGAGATGATTGTGGTTCTAAAATTGTCTGAATTCCTGATTTTGTTAAAATTCATGTTTTTAAATGCATTGCTCTCGCGATTACAGTGTTCAATATTTTTCTTATAGATTGTAAATATTCAATAATATAATACAGTAAAATTAATCCATTAAACATAAAAAATTGTTGAATTGCAAATAAATGCATTAAAATCAACAAAAGTTAAAACTTTTTCGCTCTCCATTTCCGACTTCGGTTAAGACCTTTTCTGTTAAGACCTTTTCGCGGAAGGAAGTAAAACTACTTCAGACCGCGATATTGCGTCAGCGTTGCATAAATACGTCAGTCGTGTTGAGGCTGCACGCTGCATCACTTAACTTAGTATTTCAATGGACATATTAAGTTTATTTTACCGGATTTCCCGAATTTTGAAGAATCCAAACAGAACTCTGCCGCATTTAGATTTGGTTTGATTGGTTGATGTTTCCGGACACGTCAAAAGCAATTTTCATTAGTCCCGTTAGTATAGTGGTTTTACCCAAATGACAGATCAGGCGCCGATCTACAAGTCGGTTTGCAGGGAATATCGTCTTCCAGGTACCTCACCAGCCGAGGAAAGCTCTGAACTTCCGACTGGCCTCCCGTCATGTTTAGTAGTGCAGTGCCTGCACACGTGTGTTCATGTGAGGAGTGAGGATAGGACAAACATCAGGAAGGATAGATTGTAGCCCGATAATATTCTGATTTGGCATTCGCCTGGTATTGTTCAGAGAAATCACGGAAAACAACCGATATGAGCAGCCGGCCGCTGGAATTCTTCATCTTGTAGCTGAATTCGTCCTAGCTATGTAACTAGTGTTGAATATCTGCCATCGTCGGGCCATTGGATTTGGCTTTCACTCCATCGTGTAACTGCAGACGAAGCGTTACGGAGCTGGCTGCCCAGGAGCAGCGGCTGCAGCTGCGGAGCCCTTGGAGGGACGGTGCACGTGAGTGGGGGGAGGGAGGGGAGAGGGAGGGGGCAGCCCTTAGCGCTCCGTCGAGCGCGAGATGGTGCGGCGTGACGGCGCACGCGTGCCAGGAGCAGCGGCCGCCACCGAGGAGCGGGCAGGCGCCTTGAAGGCGAGCGCGGGCGGAGAGGGACCTAATGGAACGGGCCGAGGTGGGATTGAGGCGAGGGCGGAGCGGGCGCGGGTGGACAGGGATGCCGGTGGAAGGGGCGGGGGCGTGCGTGGGGAGTCTGAGCAGGGTTAGGGGGAATTGTAAATAGCCGTGGCCGGGGGTGGGGAGACTGAGCGGGGGGTGGAGACGGGATGGGTGGAAAGGGGCAGGAAGGGGGGAGAGGGATGGGTGAGAAGGGAGGGGCGTGGTGGAAAGGGATGGACTGCAAAGCGGGCGGGCCGGGTGGAAAAGAGGAATAAATGGGAAGGGGCAGGAAAGGGTGGAGAGGGAATGGGGTGGAAGGGGCGGGGCGGGGTGGAGGGGATAGTTCGGAAGGGGTGGGGCGGGTGGAGCAGGGATGGTGCGGAACGGGGCAGGAAAGGGTGGAGAGGGATGGGTGCGGAAGGGGCGGGGCGGGTAGAGAGGGATAGGTGGTAAGGGGCAGGAAGGGGGACAGGCGATGGTTAGGAAAGGGGCGGGGCAGGTGGAAGCAGGGATGGGTGGGAAGGGGGCAGGAAAGTGGGGAGAGTGATGGGTGGAAGGTGGGGCGGGGCGAGGTGGGAGAGGGTGGGGTGGGAGAAGGGGCAGGAAGGGAGGAGAGGGTGGTCTGGAGGGGTGGGGCGGGGTGGAGAGGGATTGGGCTGGGAAGGGGCAGGAATGGCATGGAGAGGGATCGGTTAGGGAAGGGGCGGGGGGGCCATGGGTAGGCTGAGCGAGACGTGCAGAGTGAGGGCGAGGCGGAAAATGACGAGGGGCAGGGCCGAGCAGGGTCGGCGCGGGGAGGGAGGACGTGAAGTGGCCGGAGCTGGGCGGGTGCGCCATGCGACAGTTGTTACTAGCACACGCGACCACCGATCTTCAGTCATTACTCAACCCAGTGCGCATGGGCCGTCACGGAATACAACTGCAGAGGCCTCTGCATAACTCGTTGAAAAACCAATGAAGAAAATTAGGTTCTTGATATAACTTGCATATAAAATACGCGATGCACATGGTAATGGCAGTCTAATATCACTTCTTAGCCTCATTTTTTTAAAAATGTTCTTTAGGCCATTGCATTTATTTCAAAAAATATTTTTCCCTAAACTTTTGAAATATACCTTTTAAGATGTTACGGAAAACGACGTGAAGTTCTAATTACATTTCTGCAACATAATAATGTAAAAGTATGAACTATCTGTAGACTCTTACAGTGTACCCAGACCGGCACGCCGTGTGGATAAGGGTTAATTCATCAATGAAGCCTTAGATGTCTGCAGTCTAAAACAAGAAGGGGGGACCACATTTCTGGTCTCGTCTGCGCCCCATTTTTCATTAAACATTTTAATTAGCATGTGCCATATTTTATTAGGAAATAATATTACACTACAAAGAACACGGAATTACAAATTTAATGCTACAATTATTAAATATATTTGATTTTATGTTAATCCATTCACAAAGTTCACAGATCGTTCGGAGAGCCTTCCTCAAATGTGTTTTACTCCCTAAATTGTCAGCTTCAAAAAAGAGAATAATAAGAAATTGATATTTATAGAAATAAAGTATGTTAATACGAAAGGCTATGGCGCCAGTTTTGAAATGTTCAGGCCAAGGCCGTTCTTCCGTCATCGGCCGACACGCCTATGAATGAAGTTGGGCTTAACCCTCTGTCATCCTTTCGGTGGCTATATTTGTGTACCTGACACCTCGAAAATGTTTTAGCGTAGAAGCTTAACGTTTTCCATCAACAATTTACCCATAATGTGGACGCTGGAGGAAGTTTACTGCCCATTCGGCTACCTCAAATTGGAGAAATTAATGACTGATATTCACAATAAATGAGTGTCCCTTAAATTATGTAATCTTATTCCAAACAGTCCATTTTCTCAAACGAGTGGGTCATTTGCGGGCACTCATTTGCATTTAAGAAATCGCCTGTTCCCTTGATATGTTTCTCATTTGACTCCCTCTTATCCCGTTTATGTTCTTCTACGGCAATCACTTCTTCTATGGAAGAGGATTTGGCAAAATAGTTTCAGTGATCATGCCACGCAACAGTATATTCGTTGAGAATAAGTTTAACAGGGATGTTCTTTGATGACGGGAGGTGTGAGTGTGTTGGATGGTAATCGATGACCAGAAGAAGAAGACATTCGATGTGTAAAGTGTACTAGATGCTCTCTTTAGGAAAATTATTGAAATACTACATCTTGAAAATAGCTAAATCTAATTACACGTTGATTCCCGATCCCACCCAATCACCTTGTGCTTTATAAGGAAGAACTGTGAAATACATTTCTCCATAAGTGGTTTTCTCTACAACTTAATTACGTAAGCACTAATTGCTTACCCTCCGTGTGACTCATTATCAGCCAGTAAGTTTTCTGTCGTGGAAAAAACTGAGTTCGATTCTCAGTAGAGGTAAAAATAGAACTGAATTTTTCCATTACATTCTATTTGATTTCTACAGCTGTGTGACGAAATAAAAAGCTCAGGCAGGCCAAGTACGCTAGATACATTATGTCGTCACGTGCGACACATGTCCCCTACCCGTGGATAATTAAGAACAACAGGGTCCTGGCCTGGCAAAGGCTGGGTTAATAACGCCAAATACGTAGATACGGACATACATAAACCCACTGCTTAAGAATTCCCCGCTTCCTCGCGTGCCGACCATGAATTCCACCACGCGCCCGTCGGGGACAGCACAGCCGTGGCCTTGCTGCGCTAACCTGCTGGAGCACCAGCTGCGCGCATCCTGTCTCCTTCAGCCCCCTCCCCCCTCCGCTCCACCGAGGGGAAGGGGGGGGGCGCCGGAAGCACCCGGCCGGCCCGCTTCCGGCGGCTCCTTCCGCTCCTCTTTCCGGGCGCCCCATTCCGGGGGAGGGGGGGCAGGGGCTCGCCACCACTAATCACGGGCGCACGGCCCAGCGGCCACGGGGCTGCCTCCGCGCTCCGCTCCGCGCGGGCGAGTTCATAGATGGCGCTTCTAGTATAGAGCGATTTTTATAGGAATGGACCTTTTTGACAACTAGTGTTGGCAACACAACTGAAGGTTCTGTGCTCGTTGTGATCTTCAGCCTAATAGACTCTCCTTCCTCCATTCATTCGTTTGCAGTTGGCTAACTTGTAAATGGCTTCGACGCTTCCTTTTGTGATGTCCTCGTCCGACGAAAATATAGTGCGCCACGAGACATTTTTAAGACAATTTTAAAATCTTTTCACATACGTAATTATATTTCAATATTTCTCGAACTCACGTACGTGCATGTGCCTGACCGAAACTCTTAGACTTCTGTATATATTTACGGGAGCCGTAAACAAAGACTTTACAAAGAAACGAGGCTGAACAGCTGCCACGGCGGAGGGATACTTCTCTGAAATACACGTGATGTTCACTTGTTCAGCGAACTGTCACTTTGGCTCACTCTTATAAAAATTGCTCTACATGGAGGAGTTACTGGAAAACCTCGTACACACCTAGCAACTAAGTGGCGGGTGTTTGTATGAGGACAGTCTCGAGACACTGTCGACTGTTGCGATTCAATGTCGCGCATCCACACCTAGAGAGCCACTTGCACCACAGAAATCGGCGAAAGATGTTGCAACAAATTGCTTTATGCCCGTTGAATATGTGCTTAAATAACTTAATTTTAGTAGAAAGAAATTTTTAATAAGACGTACTGGAGGAGTAGAGGAGAAACCTTTTTTCGCGAGGCATTGCCGTCGACACTAATCTTCTTAACAGTACGTAATTAGAAGATAGCGAGGGATTTCGTACTTTTTAAGGGCGGACTCACCCGATTTTGAAATCCGTTTGCAAATGGTTGGAAGAAAGATTTCAAAGAAACTGTATTTCGGGATAGCGTTCCAGCATCTATCAGGCTGGAGATCCACTCCGATTTCTTGCCAGTGATGAATCTTTTACCAGCTTAATTTAAACCTTTCGAAATTCAAAACAATCAATTTAATGTTTCGTTCTAGAAGTCTGTGAGATCTTCTCTAAAACGATGTGTAGATGTAATAGTCGGACTTTGTTGCTTGGTGTGTATTACACTTAAGAAGCAGTGCCGGAGCCATACAATTTTTGACCCGCAGCAATGCTCAATCGTAGCCCCCTCACCATGCCAAAAATTTAAAATCTGAAAGTTGTTTGAAGAAACTATGAGTTATTTTATTTATTTCAACGAAGAACAAAAATTACAACGTTTAAGCCAGTAAAAGTTTTTGGAAATATATTTTAAATAATAGACTGAAGTAGTACTTGATTTATAAAATTTTAGGTTCCGGAACGCGCCCCAAATAAATGATTAATTTCATATAAATATTTAAATTATAATTTAATAATTAATTATTTTTCAGGTAACAGAACGCTGGTCCGTCGCGTTCCGTCAGAAATCAAGCCCTGGTTTTAAGTAAAAGTATTTAGGGATCAAACACGACAATTTCCACGGTGAGCTTAAAACACTAAAATATTTTTTATGTTTAATGTTTAATAAAATCACTCGTTAAATTCATGAAATAATAAATATGAATTTTAGTAGTTTAATGTTCGTGTCATTAGATTTATTTCATAGAGTCCGTCCTTATAAGTAACGACTATAAATAACTATTTAAGGTGAAAATTAATTTGACATCTTTATGAAATATCACACTACTGTACCGGGACTTACAAAACTATGATAAACGATTTTTTTGAGTTTTAATTGTCTTTTTCTATTTTTTCTACAGGCAAGCCCCATCATCAGGCCCCTTGATTTGCGAGGTCTCGGGCGATCGCCCGTTCTGCCCATGAATCTTACATTCTCAAGAGATTTATGTTACGTTAAGTAAATTATTTCCTCGTAATAGGTTGTGTAATGAGAATAAATTTCTTTTCGTTGTCATTGAAAAATCGATCGACGATGTTCCTGTCTATCCGTCCATCTATAATCAACGCTAGTACCTAAACCAAATTTTTGGATTAATCTCTGACTTCGGATCGCGTCGGGAATGTTCAAAAGAATAGCGCCGGTCATTGTCCTTGATCTCTATGGATTTTTGGGTATTACAAAAGATAGAAATAATACGAGAGGTTATGTAATGTCGTAACATGACCAAAAAATATTCGTATTAGGTTATTTCTAATGCTCGTGAATGAAGTTATTAGATTTACTCTACATTCTCAAGAAAAGCCGTTTCCAAATTCCAGATTGCATACTCCCCGCGCAGGGCCGGAAAATATTAACTTTTTCGGCAATGAATATTTGTTTCCTCTCAGATACCATGGTTCAAATTTCTCACCAATTGTCTTCACTCTTTGGTATATTATTCAGCTTCTTTGTTCTCAACTTAGAATGCTATTTTTTTTTTAATTCATAACGCCATGTCGCAATTGCTAAAGCTTATCTGAGCGTTGTTCCTTACATTGCGTAACGTTGTTAGTCACGTGATCAATAGAGTTTAAGAATGTCTACTTACGTCTGGCACTAAATCTATTTACGAAGAGATAAAGTCTTACCTTAAGCTTGTTTTACACGATCATTTTTTCATCATTTTTGGCAGATACAGAAAAGATACAGACCATACTGTATGTAATTTGTAAAAATTGACGAATGTTTAATTGCCCACTGCGCCACGGCACAGTGAAGGAGGTGCCGCTTTGACAGGTCGAGAAACAAATGAACTTCATGCAGGGCGCACATGACTTTGCAAGAGATAGTGATGAAGCCATTTACAAATGAGTTAACTGTAAACGAACGCTCTGACAAAATGAATACTTGGGCATAACATGCTGTCCTTTTTTGGAGCAGTGATCAAGCAGTAGCTGTCAAAGCGGTTCCTTCTTATAATAATCTCTCTAAAAGCGGCTACAAACGTTCAATTTTCAGCGAGCAACGAGCGACCGCTCACTTAATCCCAAGTAGTGTGGATGGACGCTTGCTATTTGCCTAGCGACGAATATTTGCTGCTTACCCTACTCACCGCGTGTCGGTCTTTTGGACACATCAAAGGAAGCGAACATTCGCTCAGCACACCAGCTGTTCGGGATTGGGCGAGAAGTAGTTCGCTATTTGAGGAATGTCGAATGTGTGGAGTCGCCTGAAGACAATCCTTGCGCAATAGGGAGTTTTAGCGACGTTTTGCAGGAACAGAAACGTGATGAATCTTGAAGTTATAATGTCTTACCATAGGGCTAAGGTACGACTTAATCTCTTCGTAAATAGTTTTAGTGCCAGGCGTAAGTAGACATCCTTATTATATTGTCTGGCGAGACGCCTAATCTCGCTACGCTGAAACCACTAGTGTTTACCGGTCGGGTAAATAGCCCTGGCCTTACTAGAGACAAGAGCCCCCGCGTGTGGTTGACTATTTTTCGTCCGTCCCCGCGCCTCCGCCTTCTCCCCACACCCCGCCAGCGCAGCCGGGTGGCGGCGCGTGCGTGGCGTGCGTGGCGTGGCAAGGCGGTCGCCCGACGCCTGGCGGTCTGCTGGTGAACGGGCAGGACCCAGAGGAAGGACTCCGCGCGCCGCCGCTCGCTGGGAACGAAAGACCGGTGGCGGGGAGAGGAGCGAGGGAGCGCGGGGGAGCGGCGGCGGCGACCGGGATTCCCCCCACCCCCCGCTCTTCGGCGCAATGGGCGCATCGCCAGCGCGTCGTCCTCCACGGATCTCCTTCATTACCTAATAACTAGCTCAGCCTGCCTCCTGCGGCGGCGGGTGCTTTCAGGTTGACCACTTTTATTAAAGATCGTTTTCTTACCTTCATTAACCTACACTTTATGTATGTACACTATTACGTCCTACGTTCCGAATTTAACATAGGTAGTCATCTTTGGTTTATAAAATAATCAACGGTATCACTTTATGTTATTTATTAATAATAATTTTTCATACAACGTTTCGGAAACTCCTTTTTCCCACATTAGGTGCAAGCTAAAAAATAATTGTATTGTGATACCTTAATGTGTTATATATTGACCATTTTTGGGAGATTATTCAAGTTCACATTCATAAAAAAAAATTAACAGACTAGTCGACTCATGGACACAGAGTTACAATAAAAATATCGATAAAATATATTTTTTTCAATTCTGTTTCAGTAGGTGAATACGTATAATTTCGTCAATATAATGAAAAACTATTGTCAAATAATTAATCACCCGTCCTAAAGATTCACGTTAGGCCGTATAATCAGTACTAGTAATTGACAACGTTTCAGCACTGCAGATTACTTGAAACATTCAAATCATATTTTTCTTTAATTCTTCCAAAATATTCTGAAATGATATAATTTGAAATAGTCGATCGATTCGTCTTGTCGAATGTTCAATCATAAATCGTAATCATATCCGTAGGTGGTTTTAAAACTCCCCCAAAACTTGTTCTTAGTTCAAAGGTTTTTAAACTACCTAACATATAATGATAAATCATTACAAAATTAGGTTTATTTATTGTCACTCATTTGAATCAAGTGTTAACGATTCATGTCTAATTATTGGAAAGAGAGAATAGTAATTCACAGCGTTTTATTAATGTTTTTATAGTTGCACTGAAACCATCAAAAACATTGTTTATTGAAGAATTATTCTGTATATTCTAAAGTAAACCTGCTAAAAATTTTGCCAGACTATTTTTTTCTTGGCAAGGGAAATTCAATGAGCTATTAATCATATCTGTATACGCCACCCAAACGAAGTTTAAGATGTTAAAAAACAAGAAATATATTTTTTAATAGTAATCTTTTAAAAAATTCTGGATGTATCGGTTCATCACCAGGAGACCGGGACGCGTCGAATGACACCTCATTTACCTCGAGTGTTGGACCGGAAGGGGTGTAACCATGAGTGACGGATGGACGGACCGATGGACATTCATTATTAAATAATCTGTAAGGATGTAATGTCTGCACAGTCTTCCTGCAGGTATTGATTAGGCGATTGTTTCTTTCTGATGTCTGCACTGTCAGTAATATCTGACCGCATTGGTCAGCCGCACTGATATTCGACACTTAAAACTACTATTCATCAAATGACCAATTTTTATTAGACGCTATTTGTACAAAAACTGTTTTGTGTGGTGGCGCAGTTTTAGAACATTCTTAGCATGTTCTGAGATGTATTCCTGTTTTACGTCTCTATATTTCTCGGTGTCTACCGCCCCCCTCTCCCGACGAGACTAACGCACGGTGCGTACACCGTAGCACCTACCAGCCTCTCCATCTACTGCGCGGGACAGGTGTAGGTGGCTCAAGGCATCCTAGCTCAGGAGGTCCTACGGGTCGAGCCCCGACAGATGCAAGATTTTCGACGCTAGCTAGATAGCTGGATCGAATTCAGGCGCTGTCTAGAGGAGAATCCTAATCGGCTGGCTGCTGTGACCTACGATATTACGTGATTTCTCTAATATACGCTAGGCGAATGCCGGGGAAGTACCGTAACAAACATATGCCAGGCCACATAGCGTCTGAATACGACCTAGATATTTGGCTATTGTCGAAAATCCGCCATC
>BOPP01000299.1:574912-609113 GCA_017312745.1 Gryllus bimaculatus | reverse complement strand
ACTAACACACTAGCCAGACATACCAACCACTCCCACGCCTCCTTAGGCACCTGCGACAGACACACACTCACACGCTAGCCAGTCACGACATCAGCAGGCGCCTGCAACACACACAACACACACCACCCATCCACGCCCACTGTTCTCGCGCCTCCTCCGGCATCTGCGACAGACATACATACTCGTCTCACCCAGACGTTCCTACCTCATCCGCCACCTGCAACACACATCACACCTCACCCAGACATGCCCACCTCATCCGTCATTTTCAACAAACATCACAAATCGCCGAGACATCCCCCCCCCACTCCTCCTCCAGCACTTGCAACTGTCATACATTCACACACCACCCAGATATGCAACACACATCCGTCACTTGCAAAGCTCACATCACACTTCGCCTAGAAAAGCCCACCCCTCCTCCGGCACCGGCAACAGTCGTGCATTCACACGTCACCCAGACATGCCTACCTCATCCATCATCTGCAACACACACGTCACTATTCACCTAGACATGCCCACCGTCCCGGCGTCTCCTCCGGCACTTACAACTTATTCGCCTTCATAAGGCACATTTCACCCCTATAGACATGCCTACCGCTCTCACACCTGCTTCCGCACAATTTACACACTATTTCACATACCATCTAGTCACGCCCACCACTTCCATACCATATCCTGCACCTGCGACATACACGTCCTCACATGGCTCACAGCACGTCTCTAGATATGTCTACCTCTCCCATCCCTCCTGAGGCACCCTCGCCACCAGGCACGCTCACAACTCTCTCGCATCCAGAAACACGTGCAACACACACATCGCACACCGCCCAGCCACTCCTCCGGCCATGATCACCGTTTTCACGCTTTCTCAGGCACCTGCAACGCTCACCGCCCACTCCATGCATCCATTTTCACCCGGCGTCCTCATGTCTCCTTCGGTATTTGCAGAAAACCTTCTCTCACACTCAGCCTATGCATATCCTCCAGCCTCCCCCAGCTCTACCTTGCTTCCTCAGGTACCTGCAAAACATACCTCCTCACTCGAAACACGTCATTTCTCCACCCACGCCCACGTCTTGACGATTTTTCAGGTTCCTACAAAACACTTACCCTCACAAATCTCTCAGGCAAGCATCTATATATCCCCACTACCCTCACGTATCCTCTGGCACCTCGTTTCACACTGACCACTCCAAGCCAGCAGTTTCGCCCACTGCCCGCCACCTCCTCAAAACACCTTTAACCCATACACACACACACGTTCATACATTGTCCACGCACCCCCTTCTGCCTTACACGCCGCCAACGACACTCATGCCCTCTCTCACCATCCTAGTATAACATCAGCCACTCCCACTGTTCCGACACACGCAACACCTATGCGTTCATTCACACAGCAATCTCATCACACCTTTTCTGTCAGACATATCGAAGTCACGCCCCCTCAGGTACCTGAAATACTCACCCTCACACACCACTTACAGTACTTGCTTAGTCAATATGCATCGCTTATATCATTAATGCAGTCATGGTTTCTTCTCGAGCACACACATAGCATAGCATACTTCATTCAATATTTTTTGAGTTATCTTACCGATGTTTTTACTATCAAATATATTCCATGGCTATTTATGTGATATGAAGATCTTTGTAGATTTCTAAGTTATACATTTGCACAAGTAAAAAACAAATTTAAAAAATTAAAAATAAAAATGCGATCTGTAGATCTTTGTTAAATATCGCCGATCATGGAACATCGGTAATGACTGAAACTTGCATCGAAGGTTCTTCGGAATGCGTGCAGAAGTGTAGAAAAAGTAATGAGGATATGGCACGTACCATTGCGGCTTCGCCTTCTGTTGCTCTCTGCGTGCGTCGAACACTGTCGCCCGAGGCGTGGGCGAAGGTGGGCCGGCCTGCAACACAGAAAATACGTGCGTCAATGTAGACTGACCCTGCAAGACCTATGCGAGAGTCTAGGTATAATGTTAATAACAATTTTATATTCTCCTGATCGGACACTCAAAACTACCTGTCAAAACTAGCGAGCAAGGTTGGCAAATCTTTGCTTGTCCGGGCAATCGTACCTATATACCGAGTCATAAACGTGATATCATTTTGGGTCCCCTGATGTCCAAACAATTACTGTTTCTTTTTCATAAACGTCCGTCTATCTGTCCGTCTGTCAGTCCGCCTATCCGTCTGTCACTCCGTCAAATTCGAAATGAAAAGATATTTTTCACAGAAAATATTTGTTTTCGAAAAACCTAATTTTAAGTAATTAAAAATACTTTATCTGACAAATACAATAGTGCTGAAAATGTGCATATCAAAGGCGTGAGAGATCCTTTAAAATATGTACATTTGTGTAATTTTAGAAGAAAAAAAATGAAATGAACTTAACGTCAAATTAAAGGGTGCAATTATCATTATCTCTTCGATATGTTTGAAGAAAGCATTTGGAGCGGTTTTTGAGAAAATGACATTTAATCGTTTCTGAAAATGCGGATTTTTCAGCTAGTAAAACTGTGGTTTTCGAGACACCTTATTTGACATTATTTAAAGCATATGTACTCATAAATACAATAATGTGAACAAATTGCCGCTATTACAAATATTAACGACATGAGAGACAAGTCAAAAAAATATATTTTTGTAATTTTTGAAAAAAACAAAAGAATAGAGCAATATGGTGTTTATGTCATCTTATAGAATAAATTTAACACTATCCCTACCACAAGTTTAAAGAATAAATTTTGAGCGTTTTTTACCAAAATCTTGTTATTGTTATTTTTTAGACTCCCGAAAAATTTTGAACTTTTGAAATTTTCGAAAATTCAGTGTTAAATCTCAAATTCAGACGTATGCCACCTTTATAAGTGTATTTTACTCTATTCTTGCAAGAAATTAAAGAAAAAATTTGGAGCCGTTTTTGAGAAAATTATGAAAACGTCCGGGGGCTTCGAGTAAAGTACTCCAACATTTTAAAGATTTTTTTTCGAAATCTCAAAGATTCAACTCAAGCGAGATCGACCCAGGTTTCTTCAATTTGGAAAAAATCCTAATCATGGTTTAGGCGCTAGTAGTGTTCATAGGCACCAAACAGATGGACCGTCGTTTTAAAACAACACTTTTTCGGTATCAGGGGACCCCAAAACTTGTATTTTCCTTGAAATCTCGAAATCGTTTTTCCGAAGCATCACATAACTTTCCCTATACTACGTATATTACGTACATACTACTATATACGTACGTATACTAGAAATAAAAAGACAAGAAGGGTAGTACAAGCTAGAGTGGCTCTCAAAGGATTGTGTCGCAAAACGTCATGGGTGTGCCGCAAAAATAGTTTAACAAGGAAATGTGAAATATACTTATAAAACAGGTTGCGAGTAGTAAATATTTTAGTAATGATTACTACAATTAACGTTGAGGAGAGACGAGGCACCCTGCCCACACATTGAAGAAAGGTACACGAAGAATGTTAGTAGAATATACAGAGGCCCACGTAACAACTGTCGCCAAACATGGTGGGTGCGCCGCAAAAATAAAATAACAAGGAAACGTGAACACATGTAAAAGATACAGGTAAATATTTAGTAATCATTATTACTATTAACGTTGAATCTCTCCACACAACTGAGGTACGAATTGGCCAATTAAAATTGCTCTTTCGAGAACTCATCTGCAGTTCGTGTACAGCACGTGACTCCCGTGAGATTCATATCCCAACGTCGACCGTTTTCTCATACTCTTCGGATGAGCCGCAAAGTACTCCATGAAGAAGGGATGTGACACGATTCAAAAAGATTTGCGAACCTACAAAACTCATGTTCACAATTTACGTTCTTCTACAATTTTTAATTTGTTTTTTGTGTGGAAGGCACATGTCCACCAAGCTAAGCTGCCGCTGGGCTAGAAAGGGGGAGAAAATTCAAGCCCCTGTCGGGACTCGAACCTTTGGACCTCCCGGTCAGAGACATTACAGTGGCAATGGTTGTTGCTCTGAGCCATTTTGGTCGGTTTCAAATTGGCGGTAATGCACGTTTTGAATTAATGAACAGATACATTTATATGATACTCAAGCTCCCATGTACGAGATAACTGCAATACAGAAATGACATAACTTAGACAAATTCCTGTATTCGTGCTGCTTGCCTAACCATTTGATTTGAACAGACTTCGCAATTAATTACTAGTAAAACAACCAATAATGTGAAGACTTTTAAGATCGCGGAGCAAATACAACTAATCTGTCCATGGTCTCCAGGCGTTCTTCCCGAGCTACTTGTCTACACTTGCATTGGAGTCACCTGCAACTCTTTCATTACATAGAAGACCGTATAAACTGTAAACTAGGACTACTGTAGAATAGCACAGACGTTCTAGCATTAGTAAAATGTCTAATCTCTTCAGTCTAGGCTAGCCTCACCCCCTCCGTAGCTGCTACCTAACGCTTGTTTTCATATTTATCAATTTTGTCGGTCCGCGAACAGAATTGCAATACGACTTGAGGAATATTATGGAAGAGGAAACCGCGGTCCATGCAAATTTTCATCGAAAAATTTGGAGCCATTCTTGGAAAATGTTATTTGAGCATTGCTGAAAATACGCAATTTGGAACTCATTTTTTTTTTCAGAAATTAAGCTAAGAAATTGAACTGAAGTTAAGAAAAATAAACAACGTTTTGATATATCCTATTAATTTTTCAAAAATTACATAAATGTAATTTTTTATATATTTGATTAGGCCGTTAATATACATTACGAATTTTCATTATTGTACTGAATGTGAGTAAAGTTTTTCAAATGTTTTTTGATGAAGTTTCTCAAAACCTCTCAACTTTTCTGTGAAAATGAACTTAAATTTTCGTATTTTCAGAAAATCTCAAAACGGCATTGTCTCAAAACACGCTTAAATTTTTTGTTTAATATTTTTGTGGAGATAGTGCTAAATGCTCTAAATAACATAATATAAACGCCATTTTTGTTCCATACTGAGTTTTCGAAAATTATACAAAAATGTATTTTTGAAAAATCTCTCACGTCGTTAATATTAACATTACCGGACTTTTATTCATTATTGTATTTGTAGGTCCAAATGCTTTAAATGATTTATAATGAAATATCTCAAACTTTTATTTGAAAATGAGCTACAATTTCAATTTTTTGGAAACGCTCAAAGACGTTTTTTCAAAAACATCTCAATTTGTCATTGAAAATTTGCATTAGAAGATTGTTTTAGGTTTCCATAATATCCTTGAAATGATATTAACTCCACTAATAAGGGACCTAAAAATTGGGGGCGGCGACAATATTTTAGGCGCCCGTAGGTACCAGCTGAGAACAGGTTGGAGCAAAATCGAAAAGTTAGCCGACACTAGAAATGTTAGGAAACTAGTGCGAGAAAGTATGTGCCATTCTGAACACAATTAGTTTAAACAATGGACGATTTTTGTATAGTAAAGCATTTCTGATTTCATGTTCTTTAAATCATTTTTGAAAAAGTGTCTCAAAAAAAAATAAGTACCGTCAACATTAGTTCAAAATTACGCATTTCAGAATTGCTAAAAGGGCATTTTATGAAGATCGTCTCTAAATCTTTAAATGAAAATCTGCGTATAAGACCATGTTTCACTATTTTATAATAATCCTTAAATGATAATTCAATTCTACAACAAGGGAAAAATTGAGAAAATATTTTAAAAAATTGTTTTGGGGGCCGATCGTACCAGCTGGAAAAAGAATGGGGCAATAACTAATCGATATCCTAAGATAGTTCATACTTGGATATTTTAAAATACTAACAAAAACTAAAATTTAATGCAAAAGGTTTATTGAATTTTGATATAATACATAACACTTTATTTGTAAGGGATACTTTTCAAATACTTTCCACTTAAGTTCTCACAATTACCAGATTATTATTCATTTATTAGGGGTCTTCTTCAACTGATGTACTACTAAGTCATGAATTACATGATTTATACTGAAGAACTTATTTGAAAAGAACCTAACGTTTCTGTACGCAGGAGCCTTTTACTCTTATTACATTCCGCTCTATCCGCGTCGCTAACAATAATTAATAGAACTAACAATAAATCCCTAAGTTCAAAGGGGTTCAATTCGATATATACAAAATTATTATTAAACCCGTATGACATCATCGTCATTATCATTAATAATTATTATATCTTCATTATACTGATTTATTATTATAATTGTTGCACATTTTGCAAAAACGCATACTCGTCCCAGGCAGAAAAGTCACTAAGAGCTATTTGTCTCTTATCAGACGCTGGCATTTTACCACTCCTCACAAGCAATGGAAGTTATCTGCGGGGCGTGACTTGAGCTTATCCCCTCGCGAAACATCACTTGAACCGACTTGGAGACACCTACTTGTCGAAACGCTGCGCTAGAGAGTTAACATCTCAGACCCTTCCTTGGCTCGCATGGCACGATGGCAGACACACCCCTTTCGAAAATATTGCTTGAAAGTATGAAGTTCAGAAAAGGGTTATTAGTAACATTTATTATTGTTTAATTCTGTACAAATATCTCCTTACAGTACTATATTTATGTCGAAATAATAATTACTACATGCTACATGCTCATTACTACATGCGGAAACTTTGCACTTTGAAAATAATTGATTTAACAGTTAAAATTACTTCATAGTAAAACCCAACGTCGAACGATCATCCCCTGAACATTGCTTTTCAGCCCCGTACTGTGCGAGAGATTCTAACATTGCTATATATTGAGATTAAATTTTAGATAAAGTCAAAAACACGCTCATTTAACGTGGAAGATTGTTTCTGTCTTTATTCATTCAATTTAATTTTATAATGACTGAGTTTCTGCTAGATTCTGACTACCCCATGCCATAGAGTGAGGGCATCCAGAAGAGCAAAATTCCCCATAAATGTGGTAAAAGATTCAATTAATTCTCATTTTGTAGAATACTGCTTTGGAACCATAACTCAATCCTCACCTGTGTCACCTCATGAATCTGGAAATTAAACGAGGAATTTAGACACTTATTGTAAGTGGGTATTTTTCCTTCTTTTTTACGATATACTTTTCTGAACTTTCCCTGTCGAATGAAGAGGGAAATTTTGAGCCTCTAGTTTCCCGACATGTGTGGTAGGTAATGTATGTATGTGTCAGGAAAGAAGAGTGGGACAAAAATAAAAAATGAAAGATCAGGCGCGGTCCTTCGGCCATTTGTCATTACATTGCTCCGTCATTTGCCTGGTACTGATCTGAGAAACCACGGAAAACTACCGATCAGAGCAGCCGGCCGTTAGTGTTCTCCACCTGGCAACGGGTTGGATTCAAACCAGCTACATAGCTAGTGTCGAAAATCCACCTTCGCCAGCACTCAAACCCTAGGATGACCCGGTCAGAGACCCTGCGGCGCCAACATTTGCTGCCCTGAGCCACCTCAGCCGGTGAAAACGGCTCGACTTGAACGGGCCTTCCCCCTTCCCACAGCCTTCGCTTACCGCTGTCAGCTGTCGCGTGCCGCTCCAGCTGATGGCCCCTGGCTTCCGCCGGCGCCGCGGCGTCGAGCAGCAGCAGCACCGCCACCGCCACCGCTAGCGCCTTCGGGGGGCAGATGGCGCGCATGGCGGCGGCGCGCCGGCGCACCGCGATGCTGCTTTGTCCGTCCAGCGCCGCGGGCAGTGCGCGTGCGCACCGACACGCGCGAATCAACACTCCAGGCACGACACGGGCGGGCGGGTCGCGCGTCACCCAGCGGGATCCGGTCGGCCGTCCTCTTAATAACCAAACCAATGGGGAGTTGGGTGAAAACTGCACGATCTGAATGACAGTTCCCGCTCGCGAACCAAGCAGAACAAACCAACTGCAACTTAAGATTAGTAAGCAACACAACACAATTTTGGTTCACAATACACACTGATAATATACACTAGTCCCAGCAGGATCTGGTCAAGCGTGGTTTTCTTAATAAGCAACACGTAGGTGATGTGAAAACAGTATGTCAGTTCACGAATATTACAAAACAAACCGACTTAAGATTTGTAAGTAACACCACGGAATTTTGGTACACGAAACACCACTGCTTATAAGTATTTATTGAGATCTCACACTAGTTTATTGAGATTTATTTAATACGGTTCGTGGTACAAGTAGTTCTTGTATAATAGTTACAATACTAAATACTGATACCAGAAACAGGAAACGAGAAAAAGATTGTAAATCTTCTTCCTTCGTAATATCACTAAACGCAAACAGATAAAAGAGATGAAGTCACTTATTCAAGGTACACAATGTTCTTTGTATCTCTTCAAACCAAACTTCAAACGACTAGAGAGAAGTGTAGTATTACTTCAGCGAGACATCACCACTCCGTGTCGGGGCATTCCATCCTCCAGGCATGCAATTGTTCGCTCGCACATCACTCGCGGCTCCACAATGACGAGTGCAGGCTCCCCGTTCGATTTCGGGAACCGGTTTCGCGTCTGGGATTCGCGCGCACAGCTCCAAGGCCGCTGCACTTGCGTGAATCAGCCACCAGCGCCGCCCCCACACACACACTCCGCTCCTTAGAGAGCACGCCCCTTGTCTCACTCGCCGCCGCCGGCAGACGACAAACTCTCCCGCACAACGATGTCGCGCTGTCGATGTGATGCCAGGCGTGCAGCTGACGGATATGCACGGTATTTCGTTCCGCAGTAACAAGTCGGTTCCGGGCAGCGATTCGGTGCAGTTTCTTCCGCCGAACAAAGGAGGCGCCGGTTGCTGGAGTCGCGGTTCGACGTCCGGTCGCGAGCACGCACACTCACTCGCCTGTCCGTCTGGCACGCACGCCACACGCGTGCGGGTCCCGTCGAGTCGGGTGGGGTCTGGCCGGCGCGGCGACGCACGCGGCGTGGAGACTGGACAGGTCGCGGAGCGCCCGGTGCAGGCAGACTGGCGCGCTCCGTGTCACACAGACCCTCCCTTACCCCTCCAGCCACGGCCCCCTAGTTTGCTCCCCCCTCCACGGCCACCTGGCCCCGCCGCGCCGCGCCACGCCGCACCTGCCGGCAAACAGCCCGGAGCAGCTGCTACCAACCTCCTCGCCGCCTTCTTCCGTCCTCCCTGCCCGCGGGCGCCCTGTCCCGTAAACACATGCGGCATCTGCCAACACTAGAAGTGCGTGCCGACAATTTGACTTCTGTAGTTTTGTAAAGAAAAATTGTTATTAATGTCATTTGGCCGATAAACAACACGTAAACTGCTAGGTCTCTTATTTGTGATATCGGCCGTGTGTCATATAATACTTTTTGTAATATATTCTTATAAAAAAACGTATACAGAAGAAACGTCATTTCTTGGAAAAACTGTTTTCATTCGCTATCTTTAGCTGCAATGCATTTGTTTCAATTGTCTCTAACGGACGGCGAATCCTTTAGCGGACAGCTGATACTCCTTTGGACAAATGTTCTACGATTACAAGACGGATGCTAAACCGACGCCGGCCGTAAAGATTGGCTTTTCATTCCTCAGTGTGATTGCGTTAAGTCGATAATAACAGTACAGGATTACGAAAAAGTTGATATTGGGCTGTGTCATCCACACGGCCGAGAATAATTAAGAGATTATTTCCGAAATTTGAATCTCCATTTCCGTTTATTTCCTAGTTTCATTTATAAATATATTCTTAAGACGTTTCTCCATCATGCTCCCTCATACTGTATTCAAAAGCTGCATTTCTTCTTCAATGTTAAAGAATATATACGAAAATAGTTGAATCCTATCTTGAACTATAAGGATGCATATAAATATCGGATTTACGCAAATTTAATGCGCCATCGAATTTCATCCAAACCACGATTTTACTACATTTGGCCAATAGGATGCTAATTGGATTCCAGTAAATGCGGTTGTTTCCCTTCCAAACAAACTGTGTTTGCTGGAGATATTTCACATTGCAAACAAGCTTTACAATTATGGCGCCTGTGGATGGGAGCGCCTGTGGATGGTGAGAGAAGAAATGATAGATTTGTTTAATTTTTTTATGACACTGAAGTATACATTGTTTCGTCAAGGCTCTTGGAGGCACTACTTTGGGGTTCTATGGGAATTGTGAAATGGTCCATGACCGCTATCGAAGCCATAGGAAGATTCATATGAGTAACTCGCTTTATATTTCACCACCCCTTTGTCTGCACTGATGACTGAAGGTCTCGAGAAAGAAAGTGAACCGAGGTATTATGAACCTATCATATACTAGAACATCAAGCAAATTAATGCTTTGATTGCGTCATTTTCAGTATACGCACTGGTTGCTTCATGTAAAAGAGCACTCAGTCTGACATTCGGCAAAATTAATCAACCAGATCTGAAATTAGCAGTATACTCGTATTTAATTCCCAATGGCAGTTCGATTTTTAAAGAAGATAAACAGTGGCACAAGGAAAATGAAACATGCAAACATAGTGGCGCTACAACAGCACATTATTTTACTCACTTTCACTTTCATGCATTACTTTAACTTTTCCAATTTTTGAAAATGTTTCTTGAGACTTTTTTAAGCGCCTTTCGAATAGGAAAAAAATAATTAAATCCGTTAGTCTATCAAGACTACAGCCAATAGTCTTCTTATTACCAATGAAGTACAAAATATTTGTTTTAACAGATTTTTTTGAGAATTCGGGATATTTCATATCAGATATTTTAGACTACAAATTTGAGTGCAAAGGTTACTGACATTTATTTTTTAAGCTACTGATGTCACGTACATATGTCAGATTATTGTTAACGGTTACGTAATTCTATACAATAATGCAACTTCTATTCTTGAAAATTTCATCCTTCACTTGAAAAGTTCAAACAACGTACTCAAAATTTGAAAAAATGGTCCATGAAAGTTGTTAAAGATATAAATTGAGGAATATATTGCTTTAAGAAATTGACCGTGAAAATTTGATCTTTCCATATCGAGTGTTGCACCAATATTATTTCTAGTAATGTAGCTGTTGTAAAGTAAATATTTGATAGCATAATGGTGCTTGTTATTGCCACTTGTTGATAGTTACATAAGATGAAAACTGGTATTTTCCTAAAATTATATTCTCCTAAAATTAGAAAAAAAATCTCCTAGATCGCAAATGAGCATCAGAAAGGAAAAACCTCCCAGCTTCCGTTTGGGCCTTTTTCACGTGTTCCCTTTTTAAACTCCATCCTGCGATTATCCCACCGTCTTCCTCCTGCCCCGGGCTTCCGTCTCATCTGTGTCGCGGGCCCGCGCCGCCCAGACCCAACCGCCGGCCCGCCCCCGTTGGTGGAGGGAGAGGGGGCGCGACGCGGGGCACGTGCGCGGGCCACCTGGCGGCCGACGGCAGCTGCCCCCCTCGGCGGCGCGGGAAGGGGCGGTGCCACGGCAAAGAGCCTTGTCGCTGGGGCGCGCGCTCCCAGGCCGAGCGCCGGGCGTTGCGCGCAAGACTGAAATCGAGGGGTTGGATTAAAGGGTCGCACAGACCGGCGCGGGAGATCGGCAGCGGGTGCGGCGCGGAACGCTGCGCGCTAGACGCGGCCTTCACACTCCTCCAGGAATTGCATTCGTGTCCGTTTTCGTCTTCCTATCTGTGTCCTAGGGCCGAATTCGTAGTCGTCACTTATAGGATAAGCGAACCCGTAAGTGATTAGTGCTTTCTCAAAATAAGTGAGGTGCTCGTATTTCAGACTTCCTTACGACTGCGGAATAAGTGTTCCATTAAGCGGAAGGGAAATGTGACAACATGGTATTGGCGGCAGCTGTTTCGAAGTTTTTGGCAACCGAGTTTACACACGCACTTCGTCTTGTGCAAAGGGCGCCCAATTTAACAGGGGGTGGGGGGTGGACACTCCGTCGAATTGACGTCACGCGCTGCGACCACTTGCCTCTCTCATTCGTTGGTTTATAATACTTAACATCAGTTTCAAATGATTCCACAACGTTAACTAATGCTCTAATATAACTAATATAAATGGTAAGAACACAGGCCTGCCAATATTGGTAATGGATTATTAACATATCATGTAATAAAAGTGTCAACCCCGTATAGTATTAACACAAATTCCATTTTACATGAATTTAAATTACTTCACTTGTTATTCATACTGCAAATTCATAATTACTTATAAGTCTTATAAATCAATAATGAATAAAAGTTAAAAATTTTGGAAACATACCTGAAAGGATGAAGTTGCATAAAATCTTAATGCAACGAGAATTTTTAATAAGGAAATTGGCAGTCACTTTTAGTCATAGGGACTACATCGATCATCGGCACAAGTGTATGCAGTACAGTAGTTTTATTGAAACGAAACCGCTTTCGGAATTGTTCATCATTGTACATTTCCAATCTGTTGTCCTTATCTTTAACATATCTCTTTGAATTTCGCAGGATGTGTTGAGTATATAACTCAAAATAATTTTCGAAGTCGTTTTCCATAAGGTTTCACAAATGGTACACCAGCAAAACGAATTCAATATCGGTGAACGAACCTTAACTGGTTACGACTGACGATGCGAGGGAGCCATAAGGGACACTTAAGAGGGCAGGCTGCCTCCCTTATAGGAATGAGTGTTCACTTAAGACTTCACTCAAGGGCTGTTTATGAATACGATTCGTCCACTTAAGGGAACACTCAGTGTAAGTGACGACTATGAATTTGGCCCCTAGAGGCACATTTTAAACTCGTTTTAAGAGAGATATAGTAGTATTTAAAAAAATGTATTATCCTGCATGCATTTTTATGCAAAGAAATGACACAAAACTGAAATGGAATAAAAACAAATGTTCTGAATATATCTTCCTTGTCATTTTTAGGTCCGAAGAGGAAGGTGCAGCCAGTACATCGGTTCGGGACTCATGAATCCTAAGGGATCCCTGGAGCTCAGGCGAGCTAATAAATTGATGTTTACGGCGCGTCAAATTGTTAAAGTCATTAGTCCAATTAGTGCAATGCATGTTTCATCGCGTGGGGGGCGAGTTCCGGCGCCGACTTACGGACCGGCTTGCTGTGTTTTCCCCAACTGTTGTCTCCCAGCCGGAACAAGTCCTTAGGCTCTCGATTGCTGTCATGACACGTGTGGTAGTGCAGTGCACATAAGTGTAAATCACCGCCACCGGTACTCGAACCGTGGGATCTCCCGGTCAAAGAAACCCCCATCTCGATCACAAATTTAAGTTAAATGTAAAATCTTTTCTGCTGCATAACTGTGTATATACAAATAGAGACTATTTTGATTATCAAAAAGAAAAATAATGTTTATTTTAACAAAACAGTGATATATAATGAATTAATTTACATTTGTATTGTATATTTTTTAAAAGACTTAATATGTTTGTAACAAAATAATGTACTTCAGCTTCCTTGTTAATGACCCCCATCTCGATCAGGTTTTCGTCCAGTTTCCCTGATCCACTGAGCAAATGCTGAGATGACCTCTTGTTTTGCTTCTGGACGTAAATGTACCTTCACTATGCGCACGTTTTGTCGAACTCTCCTTTTGCTTGTAATGGTAAGAGTAGAGGTAGGGGCGAATTGCTATTTTGTTAGCAATGCAGAAAAATCATTCTTGCAATTCGTGTACCGATGCAAATAAGTTTTCTATAACTCGGAAACGAAAATGTCTAATTTGTCAAATAGTGCTAATCTTGCGATTTAAACAAAATATTTATGTTTATTTTAAACTTTTACTCATCTTTCAACTATTTATAGTTAAAATTACGGGAAGGGTGTCTGGACTTCAAGATAATCTTCTCCCCCATACCTAACATACAGTTTTTACTTTTTTTTATACTAAATAAATCTAAACCTACAGTGACATTTATTGTTAGCCTGAACCACCTAAGACGGCCGTTACTCTAAAAATTTCTTCATGGAATATACTTGGCATGGACTTCATTCATACAAACACTTCCAGTACACCGCAAAAATGCGCCATTTTATATATTTTCATTACCCAGACCGCAAAAGAAGGAAATATTTAGCATCTACTATTTTCATAGCTCGTGAGCTCCAAATGAAGAAGTCGTAGGAAAGGGCAAAAGTGAATGACCTACGTCACCCCACTTGAAATGAAGACGCATTTCACTGAATTGCCAGAGCTGTGTGAATCAGTGGACTGACAGAGAACGCAATTATTCATAAGCAGGAAAGGTCTACAGGTCAATGTTATTCTTTCATAGAGACTATCCAAGCAAGAGAACATGTGGTGAATGACACTGTGTAAGAAATTTTTTCTGGTTGTCAAACGACAAACGGCGTACGGCGTTACTTTGATAGAACAATCCATGTTCGTTTTCTAATTAATTGCGTCCTTGACTCCCAGGTATTTTTCTGAATTGGGCTCACACTAGAGGTGAATCGAAAACGGAAATTTGATGAATCCCCTACCTAAATTAAATTAGTGGTGCTTCAACAGCGCGTACTTTCTCGCGATATTGTTAATGGGTATGTAATATTGTAAAATGAACATTTCAGTTTAACACTTCAACTACTACATTCTTGGCTATCCGGGATGAGCCGCGTCTCGGTCAATTGTACTGACGTTTCGGCCATCTTGTTGTGGCCTTCTTCAGAGCTATTCTGCTCCAGAGCCAGCAGTATAGCTCTGAAGAAGGCCACAACAAGATGGCCGAAACGTCAGTACAATTGACCGAGACGCGGCTCATCCCGGCTAGCCAAGAATGCATTGACTCCGGCCGCGGAAGCCTACCAACGCACTTCAACTACCATTTAAAACATTCATAAAGAAACGAAGCACGAAACAAACATTTTTTAAAGTCAAACATTTAAACGAATGCAGCTTTCTGCTATTTAATTCTGCGTATTCTCAACGCGTATTTTAGCAGTAAATTAGTTTATATTAATGCGGACTAACAGCTGCCGTTATTATAGCCTTCTGATATTAGTGCAATGTAAAATAGAGTTAATAATTACATAATATTATAAATAATAATTCTTTCCAAGATTCGAATGACAGCCCCTAGGCACTTTTTACCTTTCCTTATAATAACACCCGAAATAATTTTTTTTATTGTTTTCATTTATTTTCGTCAAAAACAGTTAAAAACTGCATGACGTGCTATGGGGAGAAGTTACATTTATGTTCAGAAGCAAATCAAGGGGCCATCTCAGCATTTGCTCGAAATGCTACAAAATTGAAATCCACTATTTAATCCACTGCGTCCTGGCTGTCGATACCACCTTCTTTCACAAAAAACACTCTTCTACAAACACCGCCTGTCAATGAGAGATTATTCTGTGAACTTCACGCCGCATCGCGACGTTCCTACTGTTAGATTGCAACTTCATAACCAGAGTGGCCAGATAGCTGAAAAGTGATTCTCAAATGATCGCACGTTAAATAAAAGTTCGTTCAAAATAATTTCAACAATAAATTATTATTAAAACGATAATTATTACTAAATTAAGTACTTTGTAATTAAAACTAAAATAAAAGCCTGTAACACCGCGCGCCTGTTCATCAAGATAAATCATATAAATTTTAGAAAATTAGAAAAATCACTAGGCCCTGAATGAAAGGCTCAAATCAAAATATTCCAAATTAATAATCTGGATATTACTTTGCTCTTCGAACAAATGCTTAAGTGAAATCATGTTCTTCCACGCAATATTTGTAACGCTTACGTAATATGCATTTACATTGCAACTAATGTAGACATAAATTTTCGCACCTAATGTTCTGCGATTTGTAATATTTAGTTAATTAATATTAAATAATGAGAAGGAATTTTCAGAATATCCAACTGCCTCTCCCTCTCAAATTACTTTTATAGACTTGACACCACCTCAAATGAAGCGCTGAAAAATTTCCAATTTACCATTTCAAATTCTTTTCTAATTTACGGAAAAAATATTCTCAATTTTGAAAAATCGAAGATCTTTTTTGATAAACACATTTCATTAAGAAACAAATTGTATCTTCATAATTGCAGTTAGACGTCGAAAAAGTTAATTTTTTTTCTATTTTCGAAAAATCAGTATTTTCAACCAACAAGAGACATACACCATTTTCTGCAACGTTTTTCAGACTATCCACCACCAAAATTCAATCAAAAACTATCGAGCCGTTTTTGAGGAAAAAAATTTTAAAATTCCCCCAATTCCTTCTATCTTTAAGAAACATTTTATAAAGATAAACTCTATCTTTAATATTTTAGTTGTAGGAAGACCGAATTTTTTAAAATTTTTGCTAGTTTTGAAACATTAGAGTTCTCAACAAACGTGAGACCTGCACCATTCTCTTAAACGTTCATTACAATATCCAAGAACAAAACAATACAATATCCAACAACAAAATTTAATCATGATTAAAATGCACTTGCCTCTACAACCGCCGCCAACGGTGCTCAGTGGGTTAGAAAGATGCGTATGGACTCGCTCGGGTGTTCTTTTTCCTTAGTACAAGGTTGCGCATTGTCTCGAATGGGAGGGTGTGTCAAGCTGGCACAAACCAATTTGAAAAAAATAAGTTAAAAACTGCATGGTTATGCAACCACGCACTACTTTGTAGAATTAAATTAGCATTGGACAAAGCGGCGCTTCGTAGGGATTGACAAGACCACGTCCGGAAGCCCCGTGCTAGACCCCGAATTCAAAAGGAAATAATAAGTATTTTATTTAATACAGTGTCTGATAAAATCATAATTAAAATTAATAATAATCAAAATTAGCCCTTTATAAAGGGATATGTTCAAATTTTGTGAAAAACATGTAGATTTCGCGTGATATGCTTGAAATTTATGTAATTTCTAAAAAAATATTTTACCAGAAACCCGGTCAAAATTTGTTCCACTGATTGAAGAAAGGACGCTTAAAAGAAAAATGTGGGCCTCATTTTCTCTTTGAATTTCAAAAATCGCAAATAAAGAAATTTTGCGAGACAGCTGTGAGCTATTGTTGTACCCCTCGTTTATAATAACGGGCACAAGACATACCAAGTTGACCAATTAAGTCAAATTTTACGATATGTAACTATCCATAAAAAAGAATATGGCAAACCGATTAAAATAAAAGTTAATGAATCTTTCATAGGATTCAAGAAAGTCAAAGATCAATCAGCACATGGAGGAGTTGGGTGCATTTTGATATTAATGAGAGCATAAAAGAATAAGGCATTGACTTATCAAAATAGAAAAATCAAAGAGATAATGGCGCAGCAACAGAGACGGGATTTCGGATCTTTTATTGAGGAGGGGGCAAAGGATCCCCCAGTCATAAGATCGTAATACGTTCCCCTAAACTAAATGGCATATGAGTAGTTATACTATAATTCTAACATAAACATAATATTTCTGAAAGATTTATAAGCCCCCGTCCCACCACCCATACCCCTCTACAACCAGAAAAGGAATTTTTATTTTAATTTTTTCGTCAACTTCACGCACATTTTATCTGATTGAAAAATATATTAAAAATAACAATCTATACTATCAGAAAAACATTTTTTGATATTTCTCAGCGCCAATTTCAAATGCAAATTTTTAAAAAAATAAAAAATAATTTTTACTGTCTTAGAACCCTGGAATAGGCTTGAAAAAATCTTAAAAGTTCTTCTTAAAACACAAAACGTTGAGAAATTTTTTAGATTTTTTCGATTGCTGAACTGTAGTTAAAAAATAAAAAAAACATTTTTAATATTTTAAATCATATACACTTTGAAAGTGGCTGTGCATTTTCTGTGCATTTATTTGAGTGCTTATCATACATTTGTAATGAAATTGTTCTGTTATGCAAAAATACAATACTTTTTTGATAATGGCACCGACATTATGATTAAAACAACAAAATCCTGTTTATAATAACAGAAAAGTGAAATTACTCTCATAACTGAATATAACAGAAAATATTCTGTGGAGAAACCAGGTTCGTTTTCTCCTCAGTGTACACTTGGTATTAAAGAAAGATCAAGCATTAGTTACAAAATATCTTAATTATAATGGAAAAATATACTTACAAAATATAATATAATAAAGAGTTTTACTCAACGTCATTCGTATTCACTTGCTCATTTTTTCAAAAATTGTAAATGCGCAGTTTTTTATCTCTGGCATATTGTATGTTCACGCTAGAACTGCCGAATTACAGAAAAGTTAGTCACTCGGTGACATTTTTCAATCCAAACGTTTCGCAGAGTTGTCAATTTTTTTTTTCTTTTGGAGATTGGTTAAAGAAAATCGTCTTACATGGACAACGGACTGTGCGCCGATTACGCTTACATAGATTACAAGTAATGCTGGAAAACACTTGATTTTTATCACATCGTGGACCTACGAAGCACCAATTTTTGGACATTCGGAATATAAAAGTGATAGGGAATTTGCAATGGAAATAATTTATTTAATCATAAAATACCTATGTTCCTTGCACATTGAAACAACATGGTACTTTACAATAATATATGCTTTCAGTCCGAACATTTATTTTAGGGTGTGGCAGGTATGGAATCTGCGAATAGTTAGAAATTAGAACAGCTCCCATTTTGAATGCTTTTTCTTTTTTTTTTTTTTTTCAATTAGTTCCGAAAATTCTGTCCCCAAATTCACAACTACATTTGATTCTTCCCCCTTATTTGCTTTCCTTTCATCTTACTTCCATATTTTTGTCCCCTAATTTTTCACAAGATTCAATCTGCACAAACCCAATCTAATTTGTATTCACTTTTACTTCTGCAGTAAATCCTTTTGTAGGCAAATATATAACTGTAAAAGGTCACATTCATTTGTATTTACACGATTAAATATGTAAATGTGCGAAGTCGAACGAAAAAACGTAAACGTGCTTCTGTATCATTACTCACATTTTGTTTTTTTCCGTATTTAGCAGGAGTTCAACTTTAATAAGTTTCAAGGCAATAATTTTTGTAGGTTTTTGCAAATGTATTTTTAAAAATAAGTGAATACGGATGCAAATTAAATAAAATCTGCCTTTGCAAATTAAATGAAATCTCTTAAAAGTCCTTCGCACTATTTAACAACATTTAACCAACAAATTTGGAGCCATTCTTTTGAAACGGTCCCAGGGGCTTAATGTAAAGTATCCCCGAAAATTAAAATTTCGGTACCAAATTGTAGGGACCGCGACATCAGCTAGAACAATTGGGGAATATCAATTTTGAAGAAAATCGGTTGAAAGGTTTATGTGCTAGTGTTGTGCACAGACGGACGGGCAGACATAGATGTTTTGCCGTCAATCGAGTTTTCGGTATGGAGGACCATCAAAACATGGATCCTGGCTACACCACGTGTTAGAGGAATTTTTTCCTATATTTATCAAATGGATTTATCCACTGTTTTGTTACCAGATCCCGGTAATAATAGATTTTGTGTCACCAAATTCGCCGTTTACCGGCGCATGATTACAATACTTCCTCTTCTTACGTTAGTTAAGTGTGAGAAAGTAAAAAGAATGAGAATACAACTCAACTGCCTGACACTTACGTACAACGGAGGGATAGTAAGATGCGACGCGCGCAGTTTCGTGGCTTCAGTGCTATTCTAGTGTCCAGCATAGACATTGCTAATTTATGTCTGTACACGAAAGGGGATAATTATATGCGTCTTCATTGCCAACAATATTATTTATTAAAATAGCAGCTTTCGATGGCTTAGCCATCATCATCAATTTTCTGCTGTATGGAAGCCACAAAAACGACTACCTGCAGAGCAAAAAACAAGCATGATGACTGATGAAGATGGCTAAGCCATCGAAAGCTGCTATTTTAATAAACAATATTGTTGGCAATGACGACGCATATAATTATTTCATTGGAAATGCCAACGAAAACTCACCTCAATACCAACACGAAGGGAGACCCAAAAATAACCGGACTGAGTGCGCGCTGCCTTTCGTGAATGTATTAGAGACTTCTCCGGCTAGATGAGGTTAATAGAAACCTTCATGAAACAGTTGTCTAGACGGCATCAGTTTGCATATGACCGTTTGATCGTAGTGTTGTTTTTCTCTTACTGTTCTGGTGTTCCGTCTTCAAAATTGTTATGGCAGATACAAAAGAACTAAGAGTGTGTTTGAAAATTTGTTTCCTGCTTCAAAAATCGACAACAGAAGCTAACAAATGCTTCAACAAACTCTTAATGAGGATGCTATGAGCCGCACACAAGTTTTTGAGTGGTTTGGGTGCTTTAAACGAGGTGAGATGTGTTGACGACGATGTTCAAATGATGAAAACCTTGATGATTTCATCTCAAAATGATGAACACTTTGGGAAAATCCACTAAAAAGTCAAGCCGTTTCACTACCGACGAAATTTCAGAAGAAACAAGAGTAAGTTGGAACTCATACCAGCAGATTTTGACTTAGGATTTGCAAATGAGACGTTGTTGTGTGTGACGAGCGGCCAAATTAATTCAAATTTGGCGTTACGCTTCGAACACTTCAGTTTTGCTACTCTTTGAAGGCATTTAAGAAAGAAAGATCATACATTTCAAACTTCCCGCCTTCGAGATTGCCAAAAACACCGCGAATTATTTCACAATTTACAAAAAAATAATTTTTGCATGAAGTTCTTTGCATTGGCCTGCTTCGAAATGTCCGTAGATCGCACCATCTCCTGGGCGGCCGCGACGAAAGGTTTACTCATTGTCAGACTTCCCGGAATCCAATATTTTCCACATCAGACGCTACGAGCTCGCGTAGAGAATCTGGAGCCGAGCAGTGTCGTAGCAATCGTGTAGAGAAGCTAAGCAATACGCTTATTGAGCGCATTGAATGTTGGTGGTACGTTGCCAGCAAGCAATTATCATGTAGTTTCCTTGAAACAGCGCTCTGAGATACGGAAAGAAGCAGAAAGTACGAATGACGTGAAATTCGTAAGAACGTTTATTTTCGTCCAGACAGAGGTCTGAATGGTACCAAGAATGACAATCTCTTCAATACTAAATTATTCTTACGGCAAAGTAATTATCTTTGTCAATTACGAGTCATCTTTTGAGCCCCTTTCCCGTCTGATGAGAATACAGAAGGCGATGCATAAAACTTCTCGTCGCAGTTTCTGCTAATTCTCTCCCAATACTCTAAGCAATATTTCGTAGCTTCAACAATCGTATTGTTGCTAAATTTGTTCCACGCCTTCTCACAGAGCGTCAAAAGAACATTCGATTGCATTTGAGCCACGACTTCAAAAACGGGTGGTCTGTCAATCCCCACCTCCCGTATTCCCTAGACCTAGGCCCGGGTGACTTTTTTCTGTTCCCAAGAATGAAGAAAAATCTAAAATGGAAGCGTTTTGATGATATGGAGGCAATAAAAACAGTTTCACAAAGGACACTGGATGCTATCAAAGGAGAAGAGTTCCAGAGGTGTTTTAAACAACGGGGAAAAAAGGCTTGACAAGTGCATTGCATCTAATGGAGAGTACTTTGAAAGTGACAGAAGACATTTTGTAAAAAAAAAAAACAACAAAAGTTATAAGTAATTTTTTGTAATGACAATCCGGTTTCTTTTGGACCCCCCCCCCTTCGTACCTGTGGCTCTACCACAGGGCTCGTTTTCGCATCACGAGCCACCGCAGAGCGAAGGGGGCGGCGCGCCGTCCGAGGGGAACGTCTATTTTCGGTCCGTTATGCAATGAGGCGCATTAAATTCTGATGACGTCACTGCAGAGTTGCCGGCGCTTATTACGAAAAAAATGAAATTTTCGCAGTTGATAATGCTACATTAACTCGATTTTTCACATTTCATTTCATAATTCCATTTATTGTTGCAGCATTCGTAATAATCCATTTACTCTTCCTTCACCAAACAGGATCCAATAATCCAATAGGAATTAATAGCAACTGAAAATTGAAGATAGCTATTACTTCTTTGGTTATGCATCTTTTGTGCTCTTATTGAGATTTGTTTCTGGCTACTATTTTGATCTGAAGAACGACCACGTGTCTGCCGCCCAAGTGGCAACATCGTTCCACCCCACCACCCAGTCAGAAATTATTCTCACAACAGCTGCAACTTTTGTTTTATGAATGGAGCGTGTTATTGAAAGTACACAAGTTCGGTCAATTCTTGACGGTATTGAAAGCATTATGTTTAGATAATTTATTTTCCATCGGTGTTAGGTTTGTTGATTTAAAATTACATTAGACGAGTTTTTTGTGCTAAGTTGACCGTTCTCAAAGAAAGTTCGTCTTCGCAACGATCCCGGAAGTTATTCTGCGAGCGTGGTGATTATGAATGTGCTTGGAAGATACTACTTCATTATTAAAGAAAAATTAACATAGAAATACAAAAGCCCCTAATTTACACAATTCGACTACTTTTTACTCGGTTAATTTTTTTTTCTTTCTGATCAAATATATTCATTTCTTTTGTAAATAATAAATAATTCACGTGTTTTTGGAGGATTTATATGCTTTTGCAATGCAAATTTTTGCCTACAAAGCATTTTTTCAAACAAATTTTCGAGTGCTTATTGCGGCTCAGCCATTCGGAATATTCAAGTATTTTATTAGACAAAATACGTTTAAAATTGTCTTACGAGCTAATTTTCGAAGTTTCCTTCACGGACATTCTGTGTACTAAGAGGATCAATTTATATTAATTCAGGATCAGAGACGGAACCAGTCGATCATTTAGGGGCGTGGGGGCATCATAGACTTTTGTTAAATAATAAACAAATTTGTTATTATACTGTATATGTCTTTGTAGCGTATATATGGTACTATACAATATCGTTCAAATAATTATATAATTCTAACATAAATATTTAAATCAATTTTGCCAAATAAAGGAAGGTAATAAACGAAAACTCTAGGCCTTTTGGAGGAAGGGCAAGCCCCCTGGATTCGCCACTGTTAAGGATGAGTTAACTGATAAGTTTAATATGTTTCATTTATTGTGTCCAGAATATTATACTTTTTGACACGTTTTACATTTTAATGTGTGTTTTGTCATCGTTTTTTACTTGACTAATAGGTAATTAAAGCAATTTGTATAGTAGACATTCACTTTTTAATGTTTTTACTAATAATTTTTAGTTCACATACCTAAAAAACATTGTACGCTAGAAAAAGTACATAATGTTCCTTATTTAGCAATGTATATGAATTCACAGGCAAAATTAAAGTGGATATTTTTTTCTTCTTTTTGGTAAGGTCTTTTCATCAACAAGAAAACGTGATAGCATTTCAACAAAAAAATCAACTTTCCAGTAGTAATAAATATAAGGGCTAAGGGCCCTGCACACAAGCATTGCGCTGACGCATGTCATAGAACAAAACTATCTTATCAAAACGGCACACAAGCGCTTTGGCCATTCCACATAAGATAAGTGTTAATCTACGACGTGCGTTAGTAATCGGGCATCGACGTTTCACTCAGGCCTTCATGCACATCAAGAACTAAATTCTTTGTAGTGTAACGGTACGACCTGCCATGAATTTAACATCGAGTGTTTATCGATGAAATCATAAATCAACGGTCATCTAGCACGGCCAGCAGCCGTTGAAAAGGCGGTATCTCACCACGCCGCGCCTCATCTCTGCTATTGAGAGACTTGGGTCGTTTATGGCCTTCCGCGCCGCCGCCGGTATGAAGGAGGGGGCCTATGTCGGCGCCGCCCTCGCCGAGCACTTAGGACGGGCGGTCTTTCCTCCACGCGACCGCGCGTCAAGTGGGCCGCCTGCAATCGACACACCCACTTGCAGGAAATGTTTACGACGTAACTAATTTTGACGCGCACGTGTAACCCCGGCGATCTAGGTCATAACGACATTCTCGCCGACCGCGAAGACATTAATCCCACAGCGTTAAACGACAAAATTCAACGGAAAATTTTCGTCTGTTGCGTGGATCGTCGAGACATTGGTTAAAGCTCCGCCCGCCACGCTCCGCTAAACTTTGATTTCTGTCAATCACGAGGAAGCTCACTGAAGAAGGGGGGTACCACAGCTCTCGTGAAGACGGGAGAAAAACTCCAAAATTATTCACTTTCGAGATTTCGCGAAGAGAAGTTCAGTTCCAAAAGCTTTCCCTTTCGAGATTTCGCATAAAAAGGTTCAGCTAAAGAACATTCAATCTTGAAAATGTCGATCAGTAACATTCGAGACAGTCTCTGGCACTTGGAAATTATTCTCGCTGGCCGTGTGCTGCACTCGCACGTCAATGCCAGTCATCGGTGCGCAGTTGCGCTCAGTTACGTGCCATAGGCCGGCTTAGCCCGCGCTACTTGGTGGGTCGTCCGCGATCGCTCGATTCGGGAATTAGACGAATTCCATTCAATCATCACCGACGCGAATCGTGGGTGCCTGACGGTCAGGGCTTCCATCCCTGGGTCCGGCCCGAGCAGCGGAGACGAGCGCGGCCGTGGTCTTGGCTACAGCTGTCCGGGGCGACCCGCCGCTGTCGGTCAACAACACCACCAGTTGGGTGTGTTCTGCTGCCGGAACAACAACAATGGTAATCACAAGCTTTACTCCTGCTAAAATGCGGTAGGACAATCATTGAAAGAAGCTGAGAGAAAGATGCCATCAGCATCGGCATTTATGGCGGCCTAACCAGTTTTATTTTAGTGTCGAGTCAACCATCAAAATTAAAGGAAAGGTCGCATGTTTAAACATTGTAATAAATTTCATGTAATATCATCTATCATCCATGCCCATCACTTTTGACATTAAACATGATTGTTTGTTAAATTTAATGAGTGTTTTATAGAAAATCACATCCCCGCTTCCAATCCCAAGCTGATTAGGATACAGTAATATTATTAAATGAAACTTGAAATTGAAAAGCTTTTAAAGATTTTTAATGTAGAAAACTCAATACGATCAATTTCATCATTAGAACTTTAAAAACTCATATAAGTAAAGACATCATTAAACTCTATTCCGATAATTTTCATTCTCTAGTAACTTAGGGAATTTCATTTTGAGGTATTATACACACATGCTTTCTTGAGCCCTGGCATACCTACCCCCACTCCTTAACTAACATTAGTTGAATTCAGAATGAACGATAGCAACAAGTTTTGTTGACAAACTCTGATAACCAGAAGTGTTTGCTCCTGTCTAATAGAAAATAGTTTGCATTGTAAAACGAGATGCAGATTTCATATAAGTCTTATCAATAAAAAAATCAAACTCCTCACTCCCCTAGCGAAATGAGGGCTCAAGAAAACGTGTGTAGATAATATCACAATTTTAACAAAATAAATTTCATTACTCAGGAAAAGGTGATAAGGATACTTTCCAGTAAGTCTTGCACTTCAAGTTACAACTGCATTTCACGTGTCTGAAGGTCCTACCACTACGTTGCTTATTAATAATTGTGTGAATGAAATCGACACTTCAAAACTACAAAAAGTCAATGATACATTACCACAACATGATAATCAGGTCAAAATTAGCATCAAACTTTATCAATAAAATACTGACTACATATATTATACATTATATTATTTCCTTAATACGAACAAAATGCTAGGGATTTTAAAATCATGGTTCCTGCTGGACATTTGTTTTCATTTTGTAAATAAACACCTCAAAGCATAATATCTACTTGAGAATTAAGATAGTAGCTTGTAATAACAAGGCAAAGAGGTACAGAATCGGATTAGGTTGTCACATATTATATTTAATACTCATTTATCCCTAATATTACTGATGTTACAATATTGTAAATATTCAATGTAAAGTAAATAATGTATCTATTGTATTTACACATTTTAAGTATTTTATGATTCAGCTTTCATACTGTTTTTGTTCTAATTGTAGGCTATAGTACTGTGGGTTATAGGTGATACATAAGTTATAACTATCCATGGCGTGCAGGATTTCCTTAATTATTAACTTGTAACAGTACTTAGCAAATTACCACAAAACACAGCAATTTTATTTCTCATTACATACATTTTAATATATTTATCAAGCATTACATACAGATATGTAATTAGTTAATTTGAAGTCACCAAGAATTTTATCAAAAGTGAACTTATGTAACATGTAAAGTGACATTAAATTTCTATTTCCTCTATATTCTAATACATCTCTGTGAACTGAAATACTGAGTATTGTGACATCATAGATACGGCAAACACACACAGAGCTTTCATATAACAAATTACAAAGAATTTATAACAATTTAATATAAATATAACAATTTACAAAGAAAACACAACAAATATTTACAATCAATTTACACTTTACACTCGAGTTCTGATAGATCATATATCCCCTGGTCGCAGGAGCGACCAAAACCCGATTGTTGATCGGTTTCAATTGTGGCACTCGCCACTCCTTCATCTGAAGCGCGCAAAAAGCCAAGCTTCCGTGACCGGATGTCACACTGGGTCACAAAGACCGTACCGGCGTACCAACTGATGGTTTGCCGCGATCGCAGGAGCGATTTTACCCCATTGAGAATCGGTCGCGAGTCGTGGCACTCGACCACTCCTCACCTCGGAGCACACACACACACCATCACTCCCACGAGACCGCAGTCACCCAAAGACACAAAGTCCTCCACATGTTTGTCAACAGCTGACTTGCCTCGTGAGCCCTGCTCGCCGCTGCCTCGCCATCGTGGCGCCAAATTTGTGCATTCGCACGAGGTTCTCTGTCTCCAGAGCCCACCCATTAGCTCTGTGCACTCCCTTATACACTCGATGATCACGTCACTACTACGTCATGCCGCCCCCGCAACGCCCTTTTCCTCGCCATGAGGTTTGGGTGTCTTGAGACCGGAGGACCCCAAAGTCTCGTGACTTCCATTGCCGCGTGCTGGCTTTTAGGAAAAACCCTTCTCTCCCTCCTGTGGCGAGGCGATTTTCTGTTACTAATCCCTTAACACGCGTCCCCAAATAGCTGCTACGAGATTCGTTTGCTAGTACGTTACAGTATATCGAAAAAATATACTGAAATATAAAGTATACTGGAAAACCAATAAAAAGAGAACTGTCTTCTGAAAACCTCAAAAGAAATGAATTTTTGGAATTTTATGTAGAATGAAAATACATGAGTAATCACAAATTTCGACACACTGAGATGGAGCACGAATTTCAAGACTACATTTCAATGGAAAAATTCAACATCATAACACAGAGAAAACAGGTAAGACGTACATAGGAGAGTTATTTTGGGAAATCTAAAAATTTCACAAGTTCATTGCATAATATTTATCACAAAAAGTTTACAAAACAAAAATTGCAGTGGCTCTCATTTGTCTCCATTATGTTTTTAACAAAAGATATCTCCAATGCCCATTAACTTTACAAGAATCAATTGAAATTGAAGTTTTGGTAGCTACTGTTATATAGTTAAAACCAATTTCTCTGGCGTTTGGGAGTGTTCTTGAACAGATATCTAATTGTATTTTAAATTTTCAAAATTTAATTAATTTGCTTATTAATTAGTCAACAACAAAGCATAAATTACAAAACATTAAAATATTTATGTAAAAGTAACTGATTTAGTCCATTGTCTGAACCATTCAAATATTGTGATGTAATGATGTGATGTCTGCTCATGACAACCTCATGTTGAGGTTGGTGCATGCTCTGTCATTTGTTGCAATTCATAAATAAATAAATACTGATTACACAAAAATGTCTCAAAACCTTTTATTTACTTTGGTTGAAGCAATTGAACATTGACAAAATGCTAGACTAAGATTTCTTCAGTTTTTTCAAAAATTCTAGAACATAATTTTGAAAAATTGAAAAGAAATGGCCATTTTGCAAAGACAAGCAGCTAAAAACCAACTTTTACAGTTGTGGAAAAATGCCGCAAAATCCTGTTGTTTATAATACAAGTTACTTTTTGAAATATGAACACAAGAGTAAGATAATGCACATAATTATGAAGATACTTCAAAAATCAAAAGTGTTTCTCTCTTATGTTTCTTTCAAAGCGTTCAATGAAAAAAGAACAATTTCAATCTTGCTACTGAAACTGGCCTGGTTTGATGACTTTGTTTTAACAGTTTGACATGCAACTAAAAAATGCAAGCAAGCATGAGTATTTTGAGTAAAAGAAAATTAGAAGGGAGAATAGTATATAGGAATCAAAACCAACAATAATATCTGGAAAAAAAAATCAAGATCATTCTCTACTTCATTATTGTCTCATCCCATTCACTTAAAAATATAATTCTCATATTTGAAGCTTTGAGAAAGAAAGCTATACAACAAAATTTTACTGGGGAACAAACAAAATTATCGGAAAACATGGCAGCGTAAGTTAGTATGAGAACACTGTCACTGCAGTGTCATCTGTTCCATACTTCAGGAGACACAAAAATAAGATAGATGAATGGTAAAATGCAATTGTTGTGATAGTTCTGACATCGAAGGTTGCAGGAGGCACCCATTGGTGGATACACGATACGATTTTCTTTTTTTTTCCCCCTCCAAAATGTCCCAGAGGATTCTGTACTTGCTGCTGTCCTCAGACATTTTGGTTCTTATGAAATGAACAGTCAATGAAATTTCTGAGATTCAAGAACTGAATTACTTTCCCTCTGAAAGTGACCCAAATCCATCATCCAAATCCTGCAAGCCAAAAAGTCTTCTGCAAGTTCTCAAACAGTTTTGATGCTCAGCTCAACAATACTCAACACTGTTGGTGAGTATTTAACCATTTCAGGACATGTCAACTGCTTTGTTCATTAGTTCGTTAAGTGTACTACCTGATATAGCTCGAAGGTGCGGGTCTTCCTCCTCCACTGGAATGTAATATTGGGCTCTGACAAACATGTTGGTATGTCGGATTTTCCTCTCCAGGAATCTCCCTCAAGAGCAACTGCCCCAGTCAAGACAGATCGGTAGGGTAGTGTAGTGAGTGTAAGTGTAACTAGCATATCCATGCGAGAGCTCTCACATGTTAAACGCCACTCTCTTCCCTCATCTTCCATTTCCATATGAAAAGGGAAAGTTGTTAACGAAACATGTTTAATTGTTCAAAAATATATAAAGGTTGATATTTGAAACAAATTTTCAATAAAGGTTTATTTTGTATTATAGAGAGATGTTCTTGGAACAATTCATAACACTTTCAATAGAAGTCCAAGATACATTACAGTATGACGATCATTTCTTTGAGGCCATTGGCCTCAAAATTCTTGGTTTTCAGGCCTTAGAACACTTTATTTTGGAGTTATATAACTATATAGATTTCAACAACGCTGCCAGAGTGTTGGGAGTTGCATTTGACATTAATATTTACATGCATTTTTTAAACAAATCTTTCACATTTTTAAAGATAACCTTCCAATGGATGTTCTTGCATAAATGTTAAGGCAATATCAGGATTTTTGGATTTGCTGTCAACTCATTGTTGGCAAAGACTTCTGCGTTCTTGATATTACTTGCAGATATCTTTAGTAACGCATTTCTGCAGCCACTGTCTAGTTCGTACCCGATATTGAGTTTCTGTAACACTCTATTAGGGTTAGTCAATACTGTTGTAAACATTATACAGCATGCCCGCTGTTTTCAAAACAGTGATATTTGTCCTAATCAAAATTTTGTGTAAAATATCCAGAGAAAGTAATCATGTGAATGAAATTAAGCATGTTCTTCAGAAACTCTCTGATCGTGAAAAAGATCATGAATTGGATAGAGATAATAGCATTGAAAACAGATGAGCATCAGCATGAAACTTAATCAGAACAAGAGCTTTCTGATACTAAATAAGAACGTTCATCATCTAATATATTTTTTGATGGTAAATGCTAATGCTTAGAATGGCAGGACAGAGTGTAGAGCAGTTTCAAAAAACCAAGTTCACCATATAGTGAAAGTATATTGTTACGTGATAGATTACACTTTGCAATTGGAAATGATAGTATTTCTAGGTTTGTCTGACACTAATGTAGCATTCTTAGATATTATAATGTAACATAAAATTACATTGTTTAACAATATCATTGTTTTATTCAAGAGATATTTCAAAAATGTAAAATTTACAAACACAGCTGCTGGTGAAAAAATTGTAGGCATGCCTGCTGGAAGGATAAAGTGCAATTTGTTATGTCTCCGTGAAATTCTCTTTCTTTAGAGATCTCATTTATAAGAATTGGCTGGGTGTGAGAGCCACAAAACTCATCTATAATTCTGAAATAATATAGGAGAAGATGTATATGTAAAGGAAGCAGAGGAGGCAAGGATGAGGAAGAAACGATCATTGCCAGTCAGTGGCTCATTTCTTAAGTTACTACTCCAGCATATACCTGGTATTCATCAGAAAACCATGAAAAACCACAGCAGCAAGAATTCAGCAAACAGCAGTTGAATTTGACCAAGTATTAGAGCTAGTGTCGAAGACATGCCACCAAAGAATCAAATCCTGAGACATTTCAGTCCGAGATGCAACAAGCTATGAATATTGATGTTGAGCCATCTTAGATGGTGAACATTGCTGGTCAGTAGCAGCAAAGATTTTGATGTGACGAATAAGGTTTTGGCAGTACAGGATTTTGATCATTTTTCCCCTAGTATATTAGCTTTCTTGTATCAATAATATATTTTTCTATTACACACATGTTAGTTAGCATTGTCAAAAAATATAAAATTTCAGTGAAATATCTATGAAAATATTGTTCAGAATGATTTAATATGAACCTGTGAATATAATGCATAAACTATAAAAATCAATTTTCTCAAAATCTTCAAACTGAACTTTGATCATTTCCATGTACCCTTCATTTATTATTATGAAAACAAGTTTCTTGGTTACTCGTCAACACCACTAGTCAAATCAGAAAAAGAACAAAAAAGCAGAAACAATTCAGAAAGCAAACAATATAACACAAAACACTGCACAATAATAGCATAAACCCTCACGAGACAAAGGAATTGCCAGCAATCTCAAAAACACATCCAAATTTGACATTTGTTCCTACAAAAGGAATAGTGAAGAACAATACTAATTGAGAGCACTACTCAACCAATCTTACAATTTCACAAGCTACAAGGTCTCCCATGGATGAAGTGATGTCATTTGACAACATTGGAAACATTCACAATCACACACTGTATTCCATTTCTGTTTGTGTCTTCTCCAATAATCTTCATGAAGAGGAACTTCAATATTAAATTTCAGATTGAATTGCACAAATAACTACTTTTTTTAAAACGTGGTTTAGAGCTATCTCATTCTCATAATTTCAATTCTTAGTAGATAATTTAAAGTAGGCAATAAATAAGTCAATATCATTTAATAATGAAGAGTTTCAAGCTTTCATGACATGTTATCTAAAGGTGCATTTTCACCAAGAGACAAAGTCTCCTAACTTTCAATTTTTATTTTTTTTTTATTTTTTAATTTTTTAATAAAACTTTGATGGAGTTGCAAAAGCAGATTTTTTTAAAAAATATTTATTTGCTGCCTGTTGAATTGCATTACAATTTTTTCAGGAACAGTAAATTAGTTTTAATTTAATTCAATAAAACAAGTTTTAATTTACGGAGGATTAAAAATATCTTTTGGAAAACGTGGTCGGATTCCATGAGGATGAGGAAAATAGTTTTGACCTACCGTAAAGGTTTAAAAAATGGGTGAAGTTGATAATTTGTTTTAGACACTTTTAGTGAAGTTAAGTAAAAAAAATATAAATCAATTTTAAGTTCTCTGTAATTTTTTTTATATGATTTAAACTAGGAAAGAAGTAATATTTTGCAGAGATTATTTTGAATTATTTGAAATTTATTAAGAGGCATTACACCTTGTAGAGCAGGCATATATGAAAGAGAAGGCCTATTTATAGTTGTTTTAATTTTTATTTTGTTATTTAAGATCGCATCAACTTCTAGGTCATTAGCGACCGCTATTGCTTGCAACGGTATGGTAACTGTGAGGATTACACGATATGATGATAGGGTGAAAGGACGAATATAATTTTCAAGGCAGGACTCGAACCCGCGATCTTTTGGTCCCAGATTGCTACGACACTATTGACTTAGCGATCTCGGCCACCAGATCGGCAGTTATAGTTTTATATAACAAAATTTCACACATAAAAAATATAATATTATTACAAAGGACGATGAAGTTATGTACAAAAACTTCGTAACTTCAGAAGGTTTTGATTTTTTATTAAGAAAAATATCTCACGCAATAAAAAAGTAAGAAAAATGGAAAAGTATTTATTGCAAAATGATACTTGGTTTAGGAGACTCACGTTTCAGGAGATATTTCGAATTGTGTAAAGCCATCTAAGAGAGTTTATCTCCTAACTTCATGGAAGTTAGGAGACTATGTCTCTTCGTGTAAACACACCTTTTGGAGAGAAAGTTTCTCTGTGTAAACGCGCCTTAACAAAGATACACTATAATTTTAAAAATATTTAATAAGTATTGATCATACATCTATAGGAATGCACAGCCTAAAACAAGATAGTGGGCCAACTAAATTTTTGTACACACTTATCCATTATATTCTTTTATGACATATTTTACTAGTAAATAAATAAAATATACAAGGAGAATAAAATTATAACTTTAATGATGCTTTAAAAAAATTCAATTGATTTTCTGTAGAACCATTCAGTTAGTGTTTCCAGATGGCTTGGAAAGCCACCATCCCAAAATTTTTAACAACAATTGCCCAACTGTCAGGTAAGAAAGATGGGGGAAATCAGGGAATTAAAATATTGAACACGATAAAGTTATTTATCAACCAAGGGCATTGTAAGGGTTCTAATAATCAAACGACTACTAATAGCCTGAGGGCCTTTGGCCCTAGGGCTTCAATTGCCCGCTTTTATTAGAACTAGTTAATGCCTGTGATAAGTACAAGATTTTATTTAACCTAATTTTAATGATGAAGATTAATTCATTAACTAATTAAATAATGTTAATTAGACTCGGTTTGTCATTTCATATTTCTCTCCTTTCACTCCCTAAGAAAACTTGTAACAGTAGTTTTGATACTTCCCTCGTAACAACAGTTCTATCAATCGAGGAATAAAGCACTTTATCTGGAGCTCTGTACCAAAAGCAATAACAAGCAAAAACATAACATTCAAAATAAAAAGTTTCAAAATTTAAGAATATGAGAACTCTTTGAACATTGTCAGGAAGGCCATGGTGCCTTTGACCCATCCTGCATGCACACCTGAGCAAATGTCTCCAGAGAATCGCCTCTACAATACTGTGTGTATCACTTCACCATTTTCATGAACAAGAAACCAATGTTGTATCAGGAGAGGCTTTCGTTTGAAACTCTCACCACAAGCATCACACTTATAATTACCTTCCATATGCACACGTTTGTGTGACCACAACTGGCTGTGAGCAACAAATGTTTTGCCACAGTCTGGACACTCATAAGGACGTTCACCGGTGTGTAAGCGCAAGTGTATTTTCAGAGTACTGGATCTGTTAAAAGATTTGAGACAATATTCACATGTGTATGGACGCTCCCCACTGTGCAAAGTTTTGTGTCTTTTGAGAGCACCTGGCTGAGCAAAACATTTATTGCAGATGGGACAAATGTGTGGTTTTTCACCAGTGTGTCTTCTTCTGTGAACTATAAGATAACTGGGTCTCAAAAACTGTTTGTTGCAATCAGGGCAAGTGTGCCTCTTCAAATATCTACGCTGTCGTTTGGCATTGGGACCAGAAAATGTGATGGGTGGGTGGACACCTGGAGGAGCACGAGTAGGAGCTCGAGCAGGAACTGAAGCAGGAGATGGAGATGGAGCAGAAGCTGGAGATGGAGCAGGAGCTGGACCTGGAGCAGGTGCTGGAGCAGGAGCTGGAGAAGGAGTAGATGCCTGCAGCTGGGCACCCTTATTTGGCACAAAAGCTGACTCAGGGATTTTGGCCTTTGACAACACAATAGAAAGTACCCTGGACAATGCTTCACCGGATTTGACACTTGATTTAGGCGTAGTAGACTCTGCTTCATTTGATGACTCCACAGCATCCTTGGGAGTAACAGAAGTGGCTTCCTTGGCGTTACGTTCCCTTGGGGTTACTTTCACTCTCTCACTTGGGGTTAAATGCCCAGGTGTGTAGGGCGGTGTTGCTACTTCAGTTCTAGATACCTGAAGCTTGAGTGATTTCAGTCCTAGATCTGACCGGTTTAACACTCTTCTTCTGGCAGGCCCTAAGCAGAAGAACACAACAGCAAGAATTAATATATATTCTTGGATATTGCGTCAGTTGTTAAATTTGCATTGAAATTATTCCACATTCAGATGGGGGGTGGGGGGC
>BOPP01000299.1:523511-573651 GCA_017312745.1 Gryllus bimaculatus | reverse complement strand
CCGGCGGACGGGCAGGCAAAGGGACCGGCGGACGGGCAGGCAAAGGGGCGGACGGACGAAGAGGCCGACGGACGGGCAGGCGAAGGGGCGGGAAGTCCACGGAGTGGACGGGCAGTGAACCAGGCAGGGCAGGTAGCAAGTCGGGATTCAAATGTACAAAGGGGCAAATGTACTAACGAATAGTGGGTGGTAAGGCCTGGAGAAGAGCGGTGCGGGACGCGGCGGGCGACAGAATGAAACACCAGAAATATTAGTAATAGTAATGTAGCAAAAAATTATAATAATTGTACGTAAGTTAGAAATATTACGAGAAAGTCTGTCCTAAGTCGTAGGACCATTCGTGTTTACATGTCTACTTCTTTCGTTTAAAAGCTTAGATGTACCATCAGAAAATTCTATATAAATACACCTGATGAGTCTTCTATGCTCATATACAATTGGAAATGTACAATTGAATACGTTGAAAAAGTATTCTGAATTTGAATTTTATGCCCACTATAGGTTTACTCCAGATTTTTTTTGTTTCAAAACTACAAAAATCAATCAGAATTCTCAACTGTTGTACGGTACATCTGGACCCATTTAAGAAGGTAGAAAAGGGGCACAAGTTGTACAGTATGTGTACACTTTTAAGAAGGTAAAAGATGAGCTCAAGTTGTACAGTACATCTGGACTCTCTTAAGAAGGAAGAAGACCACAAATTGTATGGTATATCAGAACACTTTTAAGAAGGTAGAAGATGAGCACAAGTTGTATGGTACATCTGAACTGTTTTAAAAATGTGGAAAGGGGGCCAAATCAAATGGTACATCTGGGCCCTTTTAAGAAGATAGAAAAGGGGCACAAGTTGAACGGTATATCTGAACACTTTTAAGAAGGAAAAAGATGAGCACAAGTTGAATGTTACATCTGGACTCTTCTAAGAAGGAAGAAGGAGGCCACAAGTTATACGGTACATCTAAACCCATTTAAGAAGGTGGAAGAAGAGCACAAGTTGTACAATACATCTGAACTGATTTAAAAAGGTATAATAAAGGTATAAGACAAGTTATATGGTACATCTGAACTCTTTTAAAAAAGGTAGAAAAGGCGCAAAAGTTGTATGGTATACCTTTACCTTTTATACATCAAATTTGGTGGATGGAATGTGAAAGGCTTGCACTAGTAAAATAATACAATCCACAAAAAATGTTGTTTAAAGTCAAAAAAGCTCTGATCTAACAATCTCTAATATTTTGCCTTAATTTCACAATTGATGTGAAAGATGTGAAAAATGTAAGTAAATTGTTTACAATGTATTTACCTGCTTTGAAATGTCTTAGGCCTCTTACACATGTGGTACATTAATGAGTTATGTATTAACATGTATTTACATTTGGTTTGTGTTACACAGGTAAAATTTTTATGGTTAATTACATGTTTTCATATACTTTCACTTGTCATCAGATTTTTCAGATTTTATTTTCAAATCTCAGGTAGATTTTATATTAATAATGATTTTATACTATAAACTGATTGTTCAAAATACATCAAAGAATGCCATCAGATGTCTTCACAGTTTTTAAAAGACTTTGAAAACATTAGTTTTTTTAGGTTGTGGTTTAGTCCAAATCAATTATTTATGAAAATGGAATTCTGAAGGTCATCAAAACCTGAGCACCAGTGATAAACATAACAAATTGTTTACCTCTTTCATATCTTTATTAAGAATAAACCCCAAATGTTTTACCTGAGGAGCTGCATTGTTTTCTTCTTTTTCCAGATGAATTATCAGAACGATCTGGCATGACACGACCATTATTTGCTCCCTCTTCAGTTCCAGAAGAGTCTGAAAATTAGCAGACTCCTATTATTGCTAAGCACGTTTAACATTGTTACAAATGAGAAGTTACAGAGTTCTCTGAATCATGAAATTCGAAGACAGGCTGAGAAGTAATGCACAGTTAAACATGCCAGGAAAACAAAACAATGCAGTGTAGAACATGCTCTAACCTGATAACTTAGTTCCTATAATACAAACATGACCATTATCATTTACTCATTTCCTCACATTTTCTGTATGGAGCAGAGTCTGCCAAGTAAGTCAATATGTCTAAAACATTGTAGTGTGATTGAGTATTTAACAACTGAATAAGTGAAAGCTAGTGAAATTCTGATAATAAAGCTGCTGATTCAGGAACTGTGTAGGTGGGTAATAACGTTTCTTGTGACAAAAATTGGGGAAGTGAGTACCGAGGATGAACGTATCAGAAGTCAACCTGTTTCTATGAACTAGCATGCAAATGAAAATGGTTTAAAAAAAAAAAAAAAGAAACTGTTGCATCACACAAAAATGCCTTGGGAGATGTACGTGTAATGTTAGTAATACATGGAGCCATATTCTGCAATATCATAATGAGCCACACATTTTGCATGTAGCCACTGAGGTTCTAATGAAGCTGGCATTTGTATCCACTTTATATCCTTCATATTCAGATTTGATACCTTGTGACTTTCACTTCTTTCCAGGTTTCGAGACAGATCAAGGGTGTTCATTTTAACCTCAGATAATGAAACTGGAAGACAGAGAGATTTTTGATTACGGAAAGACAATCAGTATTCTTAATGGATAAGATGATACTGGTTCACCGTTGAGGAAAAAGTGTTGCTGTAAATGGTGACTACATGGAAAATAAAATGATTTTGTAAATAATAAAATGAAATTTTATGCTGCATTTGTTTTGTTTGATTACTTCTTTCCAATTTTAAGTTATGAACTACACATTTCTTCTCAGCCACCCCACACACATTGGTTCTGTACTAAAAATGCATAAATGATAAAAAACAATTATGTTTGAACAAAAATGGGACAATAATTAAAGATGTTGTCATTGCCAACAATGTTTTTTAATTCAAATGGAGGTTTCGATGGCTTAGCCATCATCATCAGTTGTCTGCTATATGGAAGCCGTTTTGTGGCTTCCATATAGCAGACAACTGATGATGATGGCTAAGCCATCGAAACCTCCATTTGAATTAAAAAACATTGTTGGCAATGACAACATCTTTAATTATTTTAAAAATGCCAAAGATATCTTACCACAACACCTATATATAAAAATGGGACAGATGATTTTTTTGCTATTTTGTACAGTTTGCTGGAAAGTCACAATAAACATTAAGAATATATTTGGAAACATTAAGAAAATTCATACAATTTGGTAACATTCGGTTCACATAAAATCTTCGGTTCACACAAAAATTTTTCTACGGCAAAACAGTTATTAGGTGCTCAAAGTCAAAACACAAAAAACAAAAATATTATTTAACTGAACTAGTAATTTTTAAGCAAATCTAAACTTTTATAATTTACGAACAGTTTAAGTTGCATGAAATTGGCTGAGAATCAAAGCTAAGGAAATAAAAACTGCACATTTTAAATTTTTAATAAAAGGTGAACAAAAAATTCTGTTCTCTCTTTTTAAGTGTTCTGGTTTTCCAGATGCACAATACCACTGACACACAATACGAATAACAAAACGAAAACATGACTTACTAATGACACTGGATTCTCCGCGAATGGTTCTGGTTCCAGATACTGAATCAGTTGAGGTATTCTCTTTGGGTAAAGAATGTTTATCAGGATCAGATTTCAAATCATTAGACTCCAGCACTTTACTTGACTGCACTGCATCAGCAGAATCAGGAACAGATGAAGCAATTGAAGGAGTTGCTGAGTCAAGAGGACATTGAAGAGCTTCAGCATTCACTGAATCACTCAACACTGGAGCAGATCTGGCACTAGTGGCTATGCTATAGGCAGATTCAATGGTGATAGTTCTTGCATCCTCAGCCTGAGAAGAGCTTGGAGCATGGGATGGCTGTGAGGAACTGGCCTTGGCAATTCTATCAACCACTCTGACAATTTTGCAATCATCTTCAACATCAATAACCTCATCTGAAGCCTCGTACTTTATTGACCGAGAGGTGCTATTTTTAGTCTTTGAACGTGTGGAATGTGCTTTTTTCTGCGACTGAAAATACAAAACAAAGTGCAATTGAACAGTGATGAAGAGTCCAAAATATTCTAGAGGTGAGAGTCTTAAAAATTAAAATTAATCAACACTTACAGTTTCTTTGTCATTGGAATCCAACCCTTTGATTTGCAATAATCTTGCAACTTCCAAAAAGGTACTGAGTTGGGATTCACGAACCTGCACTTCTCCAAAATACACAAAGTCTAATACCGACTTTAAACATTCAAATTGCACATCTTTCAAGATCACAATGGGATTCTTTTCATTTTCTTGGCTAAATATCAACTGAAAAAGTCCATGAATATTTTTAGTACCTTTTGCATAATATACAATACCCAAAATAAGTTTCTTTTGAAAATAGCAAGGACACAAAAAGTACTACACATTTCTATGGTCATTATTTCAACAATCATTGTCATTTAATAACTTCTAAACAAATAACAAAAAAAATTGAAATCATTCTTTTTCTTGGTAAAATCAATAGTAATGAAAGTATTACTCATACAAAGAAATATTTCGGTTCTAAGATATCGTAATATAATATACTAATATCAAACTGATTCTTTCACCAATTATGTTACTACTAACTATATTAAATAAACGTTCAAAACAAATAATTTTTCAAAGAACACTTATTTACAGTATTTAAAGAGGCAAGATGTATACCCTCAAGAAAGGCAAGATGTGTACACATGTTAAGTGTAAAAATGAACGTTTAAAATTCAGCTTACAATTTAACATAGCCACAACTTTGGTAATTAGTCACTTATACCCTACCATGCAACACGATATTTCTTTTCTTTGACAGTGTTTCTTTTCTTCATTTCATCTATCTGAAGGATCTTTATTCACAATATCTGTACCTCCCTCCTTTTCTTTCTTAGCGAGGTTTGACATTGTCTGTTGAACCAGAGAGCTCAGAAATGCTAACAATTCAACACAGTGGGGACTTGCATGATATATACCAATCAAACAAGAGGTTGAGAAAATATTATGCGAGTAAGATTAGGAATCAATTGATGGCTTTGACAATGATCCTCGATTTAGTGAAACAGATGAAAAAACTTAATTTTTGTTAAGTGAAGAAAGGGATGTTCATAAACATTAAATGGAATGATTTTACAGTAAACAAAGCATCTAAGACCGAACCTCACCATTCCTTCAAAATATTTCCATTTTGGCAGGTTTTCCATCTTATAAATGTTTGCAAAAAATCACCACATAACTTAAGTAAATTTTCAATATAATTTTGTTAGAGAAATAAAACAAAAAAAATAAAGCATAATTTAACAAAAATATTGCAAGAAATAAAATACCAACACCAAATACACAGGGAAAATAAAAGACAAGCATTTATTCCGTATTTTCTTCTGAAGAGGATGGATTTAGCACATATGCTTAATAGACATTTTGACACACTAGCACACAGCTATCCTTCACTATACTGCGAGCGTTCACAAAATTGTGTTCTACATCTCGTCAATGTTATGAGTCCCATCTTAGAATGATATGACAGCATTTTAGAAATTTTATTAACAACTAAAGGAATCTGTAATGCTTTTGGGAAGTGAATGGGGAGCAGACAACCAATATTAAGAACCCGAAGCTACAGCGACAATATCATACTTGTTGCGACCTTGAAAATCACACCCAAGCGTATGAAAGTTGCAGTGAAACAGTGGAAGAGTTTGTCAAAGATTCCCTGACAGCAGGTATATGAGGAAAAATCGTTCACTTTGTTGTCTCAGAACATGAACATTCGCACTATGCCATTCCAAAGAGAATTCTGGAAATTTAAAAGTTAATTTCCTTCTTAGCCAGGTAATAATCACATTACTTTTTCTAAAACTCATTTAGTTTCTGCAACACGAAGTCATATTAACAACTGCTACAATGAGAAAATTAAAAAATATTGGCTCCCAGACATACTGTACGCAACTTACTTTCATATGAAAGATATCTCACCATATTCAACTTTAGATGATCACAATCCACAAACTGAAGTAATGAAGTTCATGAAAATTATGAAGTACTTTCACCATCATCATGCATCACATAATTCAGATCCATCCAGATCAAGCAGATTTTGTTTTAAAGACTCACCTGAAAATACGGACTACAAGCTGACAGAATTATTTTGTGAGCCTTCAAGTACTTGCCCTCAGCTGCCAAAGTGCAATCAACAAATAAGTCATTATCCCAAAAGGATTGCACCAGTGAAACAAGGGTACTATGATGTTCTTGCCAACTAAGTTGAAGACGAGGCATTATTCAAATTATCTGAAACAAGAAAACATAATAAGTGTCTAATTTAGAGTTTTTAATTAAACCTTCCATACACAAAATTACAGTTTTTGTTATTCTATTTGAAATATGGTTTACAAATGGTTTATATGGAAATATTTATATGGTTTACAAATGGTTTTTCAAGATTTTTAACCTGAATGGGTAAAGTAATCCTCGAAATTAAATGGAAACAAGTCAATCCATCTCACATGTATGAACAAAACCCGACAATTTTAAACACTTAGAAAAACTCTATTAACCTCCAAAGTACACAGCGAAGGGTGTATATAATTAGTTTCTGGCCAATTTTCAGATTTGCCTTTAACAATACTCACGCCGTGTGGCCACCATAAATATTATATCATGCGCAAAAGTTCACAAAACGTATACAAAAAAAAAAGAATAACAACTAACTTTTCCCAGGGGGATATCCTCAGGATATCATCCGGAGGGGCCCCAACCAGAGAGTATATTTCCCCAACTGTTGATTGAACCGGTAGTCCGATTACTTTTCCAACTGATTCGTTGAATCATGGTTGAATCGTTCACCAGTTGTCGCGGTGTCTGCACTGTGATTGGTGGAACGCAGCAATCTAGGCGGCTCTTTCAAAATCTCGAGAAAATGGATCTTAATCAATAATGTAATTAACATTTTATAAATCATAGAATTTTTAGTACACCTCGAAAGGAACAAACATAATAGGCCTTTATGAATCGTTTAAATCATCAATAATATCATGTTTTAAGTCAAACAGCCCATTTAATCCGAAGTTCCCATCGAAATGGATAAATAATAAATGCATGGAAGATGTGTGTTTACTCATGGAATATTTATGAAGTAAGTTGATACTTTTACATAACTGCATTTATTTTTGGTTTATAAATTGTAAATGTACATTAAATAACAGAACCATAATTTAGAGGTGAATTCTTCAATATACAACACTAAAGAAGTTGCACGAATGATTCTTCAGGTCGGAGTTTCTCTCTCAAGATTCGTGAGTCTCGAAGTCAATTCACTACTCACTAGCGCCAACATGGAGCAGACGAAACATCGAAGAACTACGTGGACCGATTCACTCGGTGTAATCGGTGCAACTGTACCAATCGTCGATTGGAAACGCGGGAAAATGAGGTGGCAATGTGGGCGGAGGCACAACGGAGGCCCGACGGGAACATGGCGGTAGTTTCAAACTTTGTCATATCTGTAGCTTGGAAAGAAATAATTTCGAGGGTATTGTTATGACACACATACTTATAAAATGTGAGGTTAATGACAATTAAAATAATCCAAGTTATTATGTTTATTGATAAACTAATTAAATGCGGAATTGTGAGCTCATTTTCACAGAAAAAATTTGAGACTTCAAGACCTTCATTTGACATAATGAGAAGTACTTGTACTCCCAAATGCAATAATGTCTACAAATAGATGTAATAATGAAAACATCAATGATATGCGAGGTAATAAAAAACAAATTCTGAAAAGATGAAGAACAAATTCAGAAATTTAAACCAGACAAAGAAAGCATTGATGTACCCTAATTGACAGGAGGCATATCCAGTGATGAGTTGAAAATCAAATCCTCAACTGAAATTATTTGCGAAATTTTTCGGATTATAAAAAAGGCCCGTATGAAAGGCCCCAGAGTAGAGTTGCTCCCAATGTTGCCAGACTCATTAGTCAGAGTGGGGAGGTAGTCGGCGATTATAATTTTTATAGTCTCAGGCCCACTTAAGATTTTATTCGAGGGCGAAGGAAATCTTAAGAAGAGAAGGAGGGGGCAATGTGGCGTTGTGGGATTGTGCAACCCCATAACACCACCGTCTCATGTGTGAACACTACGGAGGCAGCGAGGATTAACAACGCGTAGGCAGAGGGACTTAAACGCGCGGCCTGGTATCCGTTGCCGTACTAACGAATGCGACTTGCAAGTAATGTTTTCCTTGTGAAGGGTTAAGAGAGGGGAAGTAGCGGCCCCACCACGAATTTCCCAGGCGCCGTGCAATAAATACGCGAACCCGCAAGCGGAAGCTCTCTTTTTCTGGTCACCACGCGTCGAGTAAGCAACTGCTCTTTTGATCAGCGTTCGACGAGTCAACATTTTCATTAAACATTAGATATTGTTTGCCACTGCAACGACTACTAGGTAGGAGTATTCGGCGTCGAACAGACGTTCTAGTTAGTCGTCGGCGAGATAGTGCAGATTAAGTAGTGTTCTTCAATTAACAACACGGAAGTAAATGTTACCCGTTGTGAAGGAAACATTAAAAGTTCTGGCTGTCAAAGTAAAAGTAGCAACGAGCGAGGAACTTGCACGAGTATTCGGTAAAGTGCAAGGACATTTTCGCAACGTGAGCGTAGTCAGAGGCGCCGGTAGCAGACGAGGAAAGAAGAAAGAGGCCGAGGATCCAGACGCACGTGGAGAAGACGAACGCTGGGAGGAAGAACGGAAGAGGACGCAAGAAGGAAACGCAGACGGCAGAAGCGAATCCCGTCTCTCTTACGACGCAGAGGCTGGACCGAACGACTTCAGCGCAGCGACCAGCGCACGCGCATCAAGGCCAAAAGTGGGAAGTCCACGAGTAACAAGTTAGGAACCCAGAAAATAGGTCAGTTCACGTCGGTAGGGAAAACTAGTAATAGAAATGTGTTAAGAATTTGAGACACGGGTGGCAACACAATTACGAGTATTATAGTAGGAAGACGTTTTGATGCGCTATTGCCTGCCTAAAAAAAACATTCTACTCAGGAACATTTTATTATTTCGCTATTCTTCAGACACAGTTAAATTTGTAAATTAGAGTAGTGCACACTTGCACACATTTTTTTCTTTCATGTAATATCTTGAAGCGAGAGATTGTAATTGAATTTTTGATTTCACGTGCATTGTTAATTAGAAAAGCACAAATTTAAGATATAATTAATTTCGCAAGGAATTCCAGTGTAGTTTAGGCGTAATTATTTCAGAGTATTATCTTCAAGTAAATTATGTGTTCATTCATATAAGTGTGCATTGTAAAGGTTTCTACCTGGTGTTTAATTATTCTTTTGTAAAAGTTGATTCTATATTTTGGTTCTTCTGTCATTAATTATGCACTAAAAGTTTATGGTAAATTATACGCGTCGTTTTTGTACAATATGTGTGATTTATTGTGTAAGGTTCAAACCTTTCTCGCACCCTGGAAGATCCTGCTCCCTAGATTTTTAAAGCTCGCTCACGAGCAAAATCTTGATAACCGCTTACGGTTCATGCCTGCTACTGTGAAGGTGGTAAGTTGTTACAGAGGTAGGTGGGTTGGCTAATGAAAATATATAATATAATATATATATATATATATATATATATATATATATATATATATATATATATACAGAGAGAGAGAGATCTGTACTGTATGATGGTACAGGGTTCTGCAAATCGCAGCTGTATGGCAGAAGCTTCAGACCTGAACCTATTAGGAACCATTCCGACAGACGAAAAATGATGATCGGGGTGCATCTAACAGGGCATTATTTAAATTGTGTATATTCCCCATTTGTGTTGTATTAATCTTTCCCAAATTTCGTATCTATTTATCTCATTATTGTGATGTCGTTGTCGGTTAGCTATCGTTAAATTCACTTTTATTAGTAAAGATTTTTAAAAAATCAATGACTCTCCATCCCAAATGATCGTTTGGAACTGGCCCTGACTCATGCCCGTCAAATACTGTATAAGAATGTTATTGTAACGTGATATTTCCATTGCGGGTTTTTCTAGGACATTAGTATGTTTGAGTTGTGCGTTTGTCGAGGTTTGTGTTACGTTTGTTAACTACGGTGCTCGTATTTCCTTTTTTCGGTTTGTTGAGGTCGTGGCTCCATATCTCTTTCAAAAAGGGTATTGCTGGACAAGATCGTTAAAGTTCCCTAAAACTGAATGACATATGAGTAGTTAAGCTAAAATCTAACACTTCTTAGCCCCCGTCCCATCACCCCCTCCAATATAAAGCAAAGCAACTTTTTTTAATGTTAAGTTTTTTCGTCAACCTAACACTATTGTATCTGATTGAAAAACCCATGAAAAATAATAAAATAATGTATACTATCAGAAAAACATTTTTCATATTTTCACAGCACCAAATTCAAGTGTAACAAAATAACAAAATGTTTAGTTTCTTAGAACTCTGGAACAAGCTCAAAAACTATTTCAAAGTTTCCGCTCAAAACAAAAACTGTGTCTTTTTTGCATGATTTCACTGAGGAATAGAGCTGCGGGAGATTTTTCGGTTGATTTCTTTTCAGGTTTGTCTTTTGTCGGCCAAGTATTCTGGACACAACTAGATAAATCTTATAGGGCAATAACGTGGATCATCGCACCTAGTTTATTTTCTTTATTTCGGTTTGGCCACTTGTAGTTATGGGCTGTCTCAGGGCGCTGGGAAAACTGTTTAGAGCTCCGGGTTTTGGATGCGGTACTTAGCGCCAACAAGATTCAAGGAAGGACTTTTTCTGGAAGGCTCGAAGTTTATTCATCACTTTCCCTATAAAACACGATGATTTTGTTACAATTGGATAGATAACACTGCGGCAAGGTCGTTTTAACAGGATTGGGGTCCTTGGACCTAGGTTAATTTGGGGGCCCCCTATTTTTACTTTCACCAATCTCCTCCCCCCCCCCATTTCGATGCTGAAATATAAAGAAAATCCCATCAAATCATATTGAATTTTGTATTGTTTATAAATAATTTTAAATCAATTATTATTGTTTCATTTTAACATTATTCACACGCAAAAACTAAACATAAATTCATTGGGACGTCAAACACAATATTTCGTTTTCCCGCTCCCGGGTATGGATGGGATCCAGGTCCTAATCCTGCTGAAAACCACCATTCAAATTGAAGCGAAAGTCCAGTCAAAAGGCTTTACGTTTCTCGTAAAAAACAAATCAAAAAACAACATTTATTTTCCCCCAACTAACTACGAAACTAACAAAAATACAACAACGACCAATAAACAAGACAGTGCTGGATTGCTCCGACGACTCGAAGGTTGCGGCGAGGGAGTGTTAGGATAGCGCGAAGGCACGGTCAGCACAAAAGGTACCCGCGTCCCCGCCACGGTGTGTAGCAACAGAATAGACGTATTCCTATATGTAGATTTATATTTATCAAACACTGAAAATCATTACTAATTATTATTAATATTATTATTGAATAATGCAATATAAAATTGAAACGCGTCAACCAGCAACATTCCTTATTATAAATATTATCCAATGATGTGCAACACATCATTCTGTTATGCCAATGTTTTGCGTATAGTTTAATCATACATCACTTTATATATATATTAATATATATATATATATATATATTATATTACTAATATTGAAGGATTTTAGAATTAAATATGCATTGCGTTAACACGGCATTGCACTGAGGACCAATCGTGAGTATCAGTTCCGCAAACCGCACTGCGAGTTGCTAGGTATGGTCGAACTGCTTCTGACTCGTCAAGAAGTGTTGAGGATTTAGCATATTGTCGCAAGCGCTCATTAAAAATCCCGGAAGCCAACAGCGGTCGATAAGAATTTGCATGGGGGAAAAGGTATCCCATTCAACTCCTGCTGTATCTTGTAGATATCAGATATCCCCTCCGATAGGAAACTTTTTAGATCTTTCTCAGTTTCATCAGAGAAGTCATGAAAACCACACCCTTGCTAAGTTTTAAAGCAGAGTGAGTTTATACTCTATCCTGGAGACCTGCGTTTCGTTAATTTCTTCCTTCCGTTGGAACTGTAGCACCTTCTGTCTCGAAGGTTTTCAAATTGTCCTCAGTTTCAATTAAAAAATCTTCGTGGTTTACTTTTTAACTGGATTTTGTGCATGAATAGATATCCACTTGAATCCAGAGGATGGACTGGACAGTTCGTTCATTCTTAAGAGTTTTGCTATAGGATCGTCCGATCAACTTTCGAACAGAATGGTCCGATGCGCTGACTAAAAACTGCGTGGAGCATCTCAAATTTCTCGATTTGCTTTTAACCTTTATTACTTACTCATCTTTCCTTCCATGATTCAAAACATTAACAAGCGAGGCTTTGTTGATCTGTCAACGAACTTGCAGAAGATAAGTCAACCCCCTTTTTATTGAATCTCCTCTTCCTTGAGGAAGAGGGCAGGGGAAGGATTTGATGTTGATTTAGAGAATTAACAGTTCACCGCGTGGCCCTACCTCCTCCATGGAGCCCAACAAAGGGTCACTCTAAGTGCAACACAAGGAAATGCCATGACAAACCCATCCTAAACTCACCGTGAAGTTCAGCAAGTCCTAGTTTGAGTCGATTTTCTGAAATTGGGTGAGTTTCTGCCAGCCCGTCTACAAAAGGCTGAGGTCAAAGCCTATGTATTGGCATGAAGGTAATGTTAATCTAAACATTTGTTCCTGGGGGATGTCTCACCAGGAAAGCAAACGGGATACAGACAGATCTCTCAGCCACCAGGATACCTATTGCCTCTGACTCAGGTTGCTATGCCCAGCAAGCAAATGTGTGAGAGTTTAATATATAGAGGAAGTTAAGAAGAAAATGTGTTAAGAAGGGTGAAAGATGGCAAGAGAATGTGAGACAAGAACATATGAGAACTTCTTTGCATCCCCCATCAGAAAGTGGACCAACTCACTTCAATGGGAGAAGACAGAAGTACAAGAGTAAGAAAGAAAAAAATATGTAAGATAAGGTAATGGAGAAGAAACAGAAGAGGATAAAGTGACTGATTAGTGATTTCGCGCTTGTCAACGGCTAAGGTCATTAGTCCCGTAATTGTAGTGCATGTTTATTCATCGTGCGGTGGCTGTCTTCCAAGCTGTATGGTGAGATCTGGCGCCGACCTGCTCGCCCCCTAGAGTGGTTTTCACCAACCAGGCATCTCCCACCAGCGGGATAACGCCCCAGCTGGACAAGCTCTAAGCTACCGACCACTCTCCGGGAATGTGTGGTAGTGTAGTGTGTGCTAGGGGTGAGTACAGAAAAAGGAAAAATCGAGTGGCCCGTTTCTTAAGGTACTACTCTTGCATTCATCTCATGCAGATCAGAGAAACCATGGAAAACTACCGATCATAGCAGCTGGCAACTAGAATTCTCCATACAGCAAATTAATTCGACCTATTCATCTAGGTAGTATCGAAAATCCTGTCACCGTCGGAACAGTAGATGAAAGAGAAGAAAAATGAATATGAAAGAATGTTAACTTAGCCCAATACTGTGTTCTCTCAATTCAATTAATGAATTATTTTGCTCATTCTTATTTATCGCTTAAGTTGCGGTATAATGGGGCCTTAATAATTCATACTACATCCAGTACCCATATTTAAGGAGGCTCATTTCTGATCAATTCAAATTTGCTTCTCTTGCAATAATTTGCGAATTTTATTTCTTCAATAGATATTGATGAAAGGAAAAATTAAGCAAGTTCTGAATGCTACATGTTGATTTAGCCGAGATGGCTAAAGCACTCCTGGCCAGGGAGTATTCATGACTTGTGATTTTCTGAATCTTTATCTAAAACTGAAATCTAAAATGTAGAGGCTGATGTAAAGCAAATGATTGTTGGTCCACACCGAAGCTGATGGGGCATAAGCAGCTAAGGACTAACAGTTTTGCTACTTTTTCTAGGAAAAACAAAATGCTTATACAACTAGCTATTGACAATTTGGAGTGGCTCCAGTAGTATAATCTAGCAACATAACAATGGATTAGCTCTATATGTTGCACAAACATAGTACCAAAGAGCCTCAATAAAGACTTAGCAGTTATGGACGTGAAGACAATGAGCAAGTGCTACACACCCAAAATTAATTTGTGTGTTAATCAGTTAAGGGAAGACGAGCACAAGTTATGATGTCAGCTCTCTAATTTCACAAATATGACAATTCAGTACTTCAGGCACTCAGAATAATAACGACAGATCTCATCTAAAGTTTACTTCGAGAAAAATGTCTTTTTCTGTTTCTGGTTATGTTTACTCTCACTTTGGAGAAATTTTGGAAGGTGGAATTTCAGGGTTTCGCCATATCCCAATTTGACATTTCAGCATATGACAGGAGTTTACCATTGTACTTGAAAACTGAAAATGTGAGGTTGATTGGGATCAGCCGAGCACCTTATTCTGCTTAACCATTGTGGCAAAAAATTTAATTGCAAAAATATAACTTACAGAACATGTACTTTCAGATTGCTCTAAAACATTTCCCTGACATTTCCTATTTTCCAGACACCTCGTAAAATTAAATGAAAAATATAGTGAAAGGGTTGAACAGAGTTTAGAACAAAAATAAACTAGTGGTGCTCCAGAATGGTACGCACTTGCTCATACTAGTTAGTTTTCTAATTTCTTTGGTCTGGCCCAGCTTTTCTGTCTTGTCTCATACTTTCACCAGCTGCCATCTATTGATGTCCAAAGTACACTTTTCTAAAATTTTCTCAATCTTCAGTTTACTAATACTAGAATTGAAATATTACTTTGATAATATTAAAGAACAGTAAAACCTGATCCTAAGTGGAAATTTTTATTGAAAAATTTGAAGTCATTTTTGAGAACATATCATTTGATCAATTCTGAAAATGGAGATTTTGAGCTCGTTTTCACGGAGAACTGTTGAGATTTGGAGAAATATGACATTATTTAAAGCACATGTAATCGTAAATACAATAATGTGAACAAATTGCCGCTAATTAAATATTAACAACTCGAAAGACAGTAAAAAAAATTAAATTTTATGAAATTTTTTAAACAAAAAAAGAGTAAAATGACATTTACATCATCTTAAAGAGTACATTTAGCACTACCCCAACTGAAAGTTTAAAGAAAAAATTGGAGCTGTTTTCGAGAAAATTTGGTTTTTGTTATTTTTTAAAAACTGCTCATATCATGCTGAAAAAAATTCAAACTTTTGCAATTTTCGAAAATTCAGAGATAATAGTGAAAAATGGACCTATGTGACATCTTCATAAGAGAATGTTACTCTATTCTTTCAAAAAATGTAAAGAAAAAATTTAGAGCCATTTTTAAGAAAATTTTGAAAATGTCCATGGGGCTTTGTGAAAAGAACCCCCAAATTATATAGAAAGTTTTCAAAATCACAGCACCTCGATTCGAGCCACCCTAAAAATCTTACATATGGTTTAGGCACTAGTGGTGTTCACAGATGGACGTGTTGCAAAAACCAAATTTTGATATGAGAGGAACCCCAAAAAATGCATTTTTGTTGAAATATCAAAATTGATTATTTGCAGCATTACATAATTTTCTCCGTACTACATATATTACTTTGTATATATGTAAGGATAGGACAAAGTGAAAATTAAAGGAGTTTCCAGAAGGAGAAGACCGACACAAGTTGGAAAAATCAAAGAGAGCAACAGACAAAAATAAATGAGAAAATACTGGTAATACAGTCACAAAAAACTCTTCCACCTTCCATTCCACTTAGTAGGTAAAATCAATGAAAAGAAAGACATGTCAAGAAATACTCAAAATCAAAAAGTCAGATGAAATACAAGTTTTTTGTTGTGAAATCACAACTTTTCACAAGAATTCAGTTTTTTTGCCAAGTAAGTAGTTTGTGAGAAACTAATAATCAAAGAGAAGTTGTAGAAATAAACTTTTATGAAGTCAATTTTTTTTTGTTTTAGGTAATAATTATGTGTTTCAGGTCATAAATGCTTGTAAACTTTGCTGATATTTAGAACATTAAAATACAGGGCTTAGTAATTAGTACAAAGACTATCTAGGATATCAGAAAAGTAATTATCCATAGCTCATAACAAAACTCTACATACAATTCTCAATATAAATGAATATATTTACAGCAGTCACACAAAGACAACTAAAACTACTAATACAACTAAACAACTAATACTACTGAGAGAAGTATTGGGATACAATAAGCAAGTGTAATGACTACACAAATTCCATGATCATCAAATTCAAGGAAATCTGATATTCCTATTATTAGATTCAATTTTTGTTCTGATCTTCAAAGATTTGTGTGTGTGTGTGTGTGTGTGTGACAACTGCCTGGACTCAAATAGTCACAAATCTAGAGCAAAAGAGATAAATTGATTTCAAACAGAATTTGAACTCTCAAAACATTTCATTAGGAATTCTTCATTACAACTTGTTCCATGAACCAACTCCTCATGAAGAATGCCTAATGAAAAGAATATGGACTTTCCTGTCTACTAAATGTATTGCATGCATGATGGTCTGAAAATACAAAATATAAACACTTTTATCACTTAAATGATTTCATTTAATGCACACTGATTGTACAAAAAATTGTTAAATAAAAATAAACTGAAAAATATTTCTATCACGTACTATCTTCAGAAACAAACAGGGCTCAAACTGCACATTGCATGCACTTCGTAGTTGTATTTCATGTAAAATGTCTTGATTTCTCAATGTCACTGAACTTGTTGAGATCTTCTATGTCCCATTGCAGAACATATACAGAACTGTTCTTTCCAGAACAAATCCTGAGTAGCACATTTCCATGTTACACAATGAAAAAATTACACTTAATTTCTTAGCACACACACACATGTCTATTACACAACTCTAATCATCAAGTGTACTTGTGCCCTTTTCAAATATTATTTTCTTCACCAATCAGCTTCAGGTATTCCATTCACAAAAGATTAAAAGAAAGAAAAAGAAAGAGAGAGAAAGAAACAACATTTTATCTTAAAGACTTCTTTCAAACAATTGCACACTAAGTCTATAAAGATCTTGGTCTGGGTTTGGTTGAATATCATTCAAAGTTTCTTTGACTGGGAGATTGCACAGCTGACGCCTGTAACAAAAGAAAAAGTAAATGAACTTTGAATATCTACACCAGAAAATCTTCAATACTAGTGTAACGTATTAGCCAGCGTGCCTCATGGCATCTATTTGGGGACGCTTGGTTGCGGATTAGTCTCGCCACAGGAAGTAGGGTTTTTCCGTAAAGGGAAGAACGCGGAGACGGGAGACACAAGGCTTTGGGTGTCTTCCGGCTTATAGCAGCTTTTCACTGTTATAACAAGCGAGGGGGTGGCGTGACGTAGGAGGTCACGTGGGCCTCGCCTATATAACAGCGTGTACGGAGCCAGTAGGCAGGTTCTGGAGACGGTGGGAGAACCTCGTGCGTGTGCACAAAACTTGGTGCCAAGACGGTGCATATGCGAGCCAGGCTCGCGAGGCTGGAGTCATTAGTTGACGAAGCCTGCGGACTTTATGTCCTTGGGTGACTGCGGTCACGGGGGAGCGATGCTGTGTGCGTGCTCCGAGGTGAAGAGTGGTTGAGTGCCACGATTCACGCCGATTCTCAATCGGATAAGATCGCTCCTGCGATCGAGGCAAACCAGCCGTTGGTGCGCCAGAACGGACTTTGTGTCCCAGCGTGACATCCGGTCACGGAAGCTAGGCTTTGTGCGCGCTTCAAAAGTAGGAGTGGCGAATGCCACAATCAAAACCATCTTCAATCGGGTTTTGGATCGCTCCCGCGATCAGGGGATAGTAGGTCTATCAGAGCTAGGGTTTACAGTGATTATTAAGTGTATATATTTGTTTTGTTTTCTTGTTAATAAATATATTTGTTATACGAAAGCTCTGTGTCTGTGGTCGCTGTGAGTATCCATGACGTCACACTAGGGTTTTGATATGATTAATCATAATAACAGAAGCTAGTACCATGATGAACAACTCATAATCAAACATTACATTGAAAATTTAAATTATGTACACAATGTCATTTGAATTACTGAATAAATGAATAGATTTTCATACAATTAAAAGCAAGTAACCAAAAGGGGGTAGTGAAATAAGATAGGCAAAAGTGCCCCAGGGATACACATTTTTTATGTTGAAAATTGTACTTGAAATTTAAAAAAACAGTTTTTTGTCAAAATTTAATAAATTTGCCCACAGAACTTTGAACAAATGGGAAAAAATGTTTTTAGCTTCTTATATCAGTTTACATTTTTTAATCACATTGCACCTATGAATATTGACTTCACTTATCCTTGCTATTTTCTAAAGGTGTTTTGAAAATTTCAACCATTTATCTTATAATTTGCATGTGACAGCTCAATATAAATAATTAGTAATTTAAAAGTTTCTTACTTATTTTTTTAAAGTTATGTTTTGCTTTATTAGTTCATATGCTATTATATCTACGGTTTATTAGTTAATGTTCCAATTTGTTTTTATTTTACATTTATTAGAAAAGATAAATAAACAAATTTTCTGTTCTTTTTTGTTGATTATAAGGGTCAAAATAGGATACAAGTGCCTGAAAAAATCCATGAAGTGTCATCACTATCTACAGAAAATCACAAGAATGATTTAAGTCAATATTCATAAGCGTAATGTGGGTAAAAAAAAATTTAAGTGATATAAGAAGCTAAAAAAAAAGTCTATTTTGCTCATGTTTCAATTTCTATTGAAATTGTCTTGTCCATGTGTTTCCTTCCCTTTTGGAAGGAGTTCCTGTTAATATAGTTTTTTCTTGATTCATTTTTCTGATCAAAAACTAGCTTATAAGGAACTGAATTCTGCAGAAAACATTTTTATGTCCAAAATGTAAGGTATAATACCTAGTTTTATAATCTCCTCCAAATTCCCAATTTTTAATATTTCTACAAAAATTCTCTAATTATTCCATGACTTTTCCTGATTTTCCAGAAAGTAGCCACCTTTAAAAAATTCAGTGGAGCCCTTCATTGGTATCATTTTCAGGGACACAGAAACATTACAGAAAATTCCATACAGAGTGCTCCTCCATAACCAAAATTACCTTATAGCTAGGTCTCGACGTGCAGAGAGAGCACGTTTGTAGGGTCCTGCACTGGCAAAAAGGGCACGCCGCTTTGCTGCCCTTTCCCGCAGGTTCACGTGGATGGAGGCCACAGGGTGCAGGAAGTTGGTATCGACACTTTCATCAGGATTTGAGGACACATCTTCCCCTTCCTCAGGGCCCTCTTTCTTCTTCTCAGCTGCAAAGAAAGAAGGAAGTGGAGTCAAATGAATCTGGCAGATTCTGTATATATCCAAACATACAGGAGGTGGTTTCTTACTAAATATCTCATTACAAAAATACAGAGTCATCTTATATTCACAGATTAATTCTAGTTGGTTAAGATGTATGTTTTTACATTAACTTTCCAAAACAAGAATCGTGAATGTTGTCATAACAATAAGTTGCAAATGCGATAAATATCAAGCATATGTATAATACCCATAGCCAACAAACGTAAGGCTATGGCATTCAGAGGTAAACATCCCATGCAAATAAAAATAGTAATAAAAAACATCACTATCGAACAAGTATCCAATATTTAGCACGCAACATTAGATATCTTAATGATATTGATATGCAACAAAAAATATTTAAATTTCAGGCTATCTGCGGCACTATCAAATGGACATTGGGAAATAATGCAAGAAAAGAAAGCAAACTCAAGCTTTATAAAACAATGGCCATATTTACTCTCCTGTATGGATGTGAAACATGGGTAACAACATCTAGAGAAAACAGGAGAATTAACGTAGAAACGAGATTTCTGAGGTATGTGAAAGGATGCACAATAATGGACCATGTCAGAAATGAGAATATAAGAGAAGAATTGGGAATTACCAGCTTACAAGAAAAAATAAACACCTATAGAAAAAACTGGATATACCATTTACAAAGAATTAACAATGAGAGATAGTCCAAACAGGCTTATTACTATCTCCCAAAAGGAAAAAGAGAAGTAGGAAGACCAAAGAAGAGAGTCTTTTTTAGACAACTTTGCCGAAACTGGGTAAATCAGCCTAACCCATACTGCTGCTGCTAACACCCAATTGCTGCTGCTAACACCCATACTGCTGCTGCTAACACCCAATTGAATTCACAGAAGTCTTCTTCATATGCGTAGTGAATCTGCCAGACCAATACTTTGGAAAGAGCTGGTAAAGAGATATTCCGTATGAATTGCACTGTAGTATGTGTAAAAAGAATTAAAGTTATTGCTCAGATTTTGTTACACAATACAGACTGACAAAGCCTCAGAAACCCTTGGTTCAACCCCAAAAAAACATGCATTTTGCACAAGATGAAATGAAAAAATTCATTTTGATAGATGTATGTTTTCTGCACATGGTTTTCTATTTTTTCTTTTCTTTAATTCTTTAACAGCTGCAAACTCTCCAATATCCATATCATGAATGTGGGAGAGGAGAGAGAAGCAAGTTTCCAAATTTGGGAAGTTTTTTGCTAAGAATATACACATATATTTCCAAATTTAGAAACTTGCTGCTCTCTCCTCTTCCACATTTGTGATGTGGATATTGAACAGTTTGCAGCTGTTAAAGAATCAAAGCTCCAAACAAAAGCATAACAAAGAAAATTGATTTTTAGAAGGGAATATTGTTAGGCAATTAAATGTGATAACTAGAGGGCGGTATTTAACGAAAAGTCCTTTTTCTTTTCACTTTAGAGCAATGACGTTTCGTATAGAAATTAATTTTATGTTATGAAAAAAGAAACTGACCCCTTTATATGCCTTTTTTTGCATTTACCTTCGATTTCGACAAATAATTCATTTTTTACTTTTTACATGATTTTAAATGCATTTTTGCTCATTTCGTCAATTATAATATAATTTTTAAGATACCTGCTTCAAACAATATTTACGAGTTGCAACAAATGTTCACCACCTGAGTACCGCTCATATTGTAATGCCAGTCTTTGTAAGTACTATGCATTCTAAGGCTCCTGTGGCGCCTATAGGCGCCATTGTCAGTTTGGCAGATTTCGCGATAAATGAAAGCTCATATTTTCTTTTAGAGTGATGTTAGTCTGGTAGTCTTTATGTAGACCAGTAATGGATGAGAAATATTGGCTAGCTGTAATTCTGATTAGAAGCTTTTGACATTTTCCATAGCCTAAACTTTATGGGAACTCAACTCTCCTACCCTTATGCATTAAGAAACTTCCCAACACATCCGAGCAACAATGTAGCAAGTATGTGCGTCTGTCCAAAAAGGCTTGAGTTTCACTGGGTGTGTGAATGAGATAGCTTGTAAATGAGAGCACATGCGGAAGAGAGAACATAAGCGTCTGTGTGAGTGAGTGAGAGTGAGAGTGAGTGAGAGAGAGAGAGAGTGAGAGAGAGAGTGAAAGAGAGAGTGAGAGAGAGTGAAAGAGAGTGAGAGAGAGTTAGAGAGAGTGAGTGAGAGAGAGTGAGAGTGAGAGAGAGTGCTTGCGTCTGTGAGAGTGCCTGCGTCTGTGTGTGAGAGTGCCTGCGTCTGAGTGTGAGAGTGCCTGCGTCTGAGTGTGAGAGTGCCTGCGTCTGAGTGTGAGAGTGGCTGTCGTCTGAGTGTGAGAGTGCTGCGTCTGCGAGAGTGCCTGCGTCTGCGAGAGTGCCTGCGTCTGCGAGAGTGCCTGCGTCTGTGAGAGTGCCTGCGTCTGTGAGAGTGCCTGCGTCTGTGAGAGTGCCTGCGTCTGTGAGTGTGAGAGAGCGTGCGTGTATGAATGTGTACATGTGTGTAGTGCAAGTTCATTTGAAGAATTTGAAATCGTTTGAAGAAAGACTTGCTCTTTGCCCCTTAAAAGAAGACCCTCAGGATTCAAGGTGATTAATCCAAAAGAAATAATGGCACAGAAACAGCAACTGCATGCTATTTGAAGAGGCTCTGAAAATGCAGTCATGGGTGTTCTAAAAGTAATTAAGTCTTTAGGAAGCCAATCAGAGATTTTGAGCATTCTATTGAGGCACTGATGAGCATATCTATTTGAACATATCTATTTGATGCACTGATGAGCATATCTATTTGAGGCACTGATGAGACTACAATACAAGAGACAAAGATCTCACTGCTGAGCATTGCTTTCATCCAACTCTTTTCTAAGATTTCTAGGTCACTGAGTAAGATTCAAACCAGGATAACCACAAGCCTGAGAGAACATCAGAAGATGGACAGCAATAATGTCTACCACTGTCGAACCTTAGTCTATACATGCAACACCTTAGTAATGTTGTCAATGTGCCAGGCTTTACTTAACAGAATGCAGCAATTTGGAAAATGGTACATTTTTTTAACTGCCAAAACATGTTTAAAAAGTTAAAAGACCTCAAAAAAACCTGTTGTTTGGGAAATACCCCAATTCTTCAATTGGGGATCAAACACGTTACCAAACTGGTAAACCAAAGGCCATAGGCTCGTAGCTCTTGGTCAGCGTGCTCGTTTACTACTACACGTCCCTGGGTTTGATTCCTAGCCTAGCCAAGATTATAGTGTGCGTTTTCCTTGCAATGTCCCAGTACATGTTGCTCTGTGACAATGAGAAAATTCATTTCTCAGGTTGAGAAGAGCGGAATATGGCGTGGGGTTGTCTACGTGCTAAGCACACCACCCCCTTAACCCATGGCCGCGAGACAGGGACGTTGCCGTTAGGTCTGAGCCCATTCACGGGCTGTCGCGCCAAGTACGTACATTCGTACAAACCAAAGGCAATGCACATTGAAAACTCGATATATGCATACTGTGAGGGTGAATTCTGTTAGCACAATAACTCACCTTCAGCATTCATTTCCTTTATTTTAGATACAATTGTTTCAGCAACCTCTGTTCCTGTAAATCGGAATGACATCCCTAAACGCATGAGAACTCGATGGCTTTCCCAGCGCCGGCGAGCAGATCCAGGTTTTGCCTCAGGTTTGGTTCTTGGACGAGATTCTGCAACTAGACTTGCCCAATCAACTCCAAGAGCATCTCCGATACCAGCTTTGCTCTCTTCAGGATCCAACTCCTCATCTGATATTTCTTCAAAGTCTAAATTGTCCATAGTTTCTTCATCAGGTGGCCGATCCTCCATACCAGATCCAAGCATAGATCTGTAACAGCAAAATAACACATTCTGTATACAAAGATAAAAATTAAATCTGTTTTACATACAGTGTTACAAACCGTTTTTACATAATTTTTAATGGTGATCCATCAAAAATTTGTTTTCCCAAGTTCAATTTAGAGTTTTTTGTTTGGTTTTTTAACTCTAATCGCAAGGGAATTAAAATGAAAACCCAGATTTAATAAGTTTATTGATATAAAAGAAAACTCTAGTAAACACGTCTTTCAACACTGACAGGAGAAAAAAAAAAAGAGAGAGAGAGAGTGAAGAAGAAAAAGAGAAAGAAAAAAAGGAAACAGTTGAGAATAACACAAAATAAGGAATGTCATTGTAAAAGAAAAGAACTACCTGGAATAAGTCACAGAGAAAGCAGAAAGGCCAAAATGGAAGTGAGCTAGTCACATAATGAGATTAGCAGACAGATATTTTCCATACTTAGGACCAAAGAAGAAACAGAAGAAATGAATAAGATGCAAGTCACACTGGGAAGAGAATTTAAAGAAATAATTTGGAAATTATGGTTAAGAAAAGAATAGAAGAATGGGGAAGTGTAATACAGTGACAAGTGAAAATAAAAGTTCAGAAATTAGATTGATGTGAGGAGTGTTTTACAAAATTTAAAATCAAAAAGTTTAAAATGTGACATTTTCTCCAAAGTAATAATGGTTAATTCACTTAACCTTCCTAGTGAAAAGTAGACCTCTGTCCTTTATGGGACACTAGTTACAGATTTATTGTAAAAGTCTTTTGAAACATTAAAAATGATAAAATTAAAACAGTATTAAAGGAGTCATAATAAAATACCATCTAATGGAAATAAGAATAATCTAGAAAAAATTACTAATACATGTTAGAAAACTACTCTTGTTATAACAAGATGACATATTGATTGACGTACATTTAATTCAATAAATGTGTGTATACGTTATTTATACAATGATTTACTTGCCAGAGAGGCAGGAGTTATGGCATTAATTTTAATTTACATGAGACAATATATTTCACAGTTGAAATACAACAAAACACTGAAAAACAATATTCAATGGTGGGATGGGCATAAGTTGTAGGTTCAACATTGTCAAGGGGAAACGTGAGTCTACCAAAGTGAGGACAAAGAAACGAGTTGCTTGCCCACTAAGCTTCAAAATGTTTTCCCCAGATTTTCCCAAGAGTTTACGATAAATGTTTTATTTTACAGTATCCTTTTGTAATTCCGAATTTTTTGCATGAAATTTCATGGACATTTTTGGAAACCCTAAGGGATAGATTCAAAAGCTCATCTCATGCAAGACAAGGAGAAAGTTGAGAAAGTATTTGAAAGAAATTATACCAGAAAATATTGTGTTACGTGCCATTCAACTTGGATGTAAGCAAAATGCTGGAAATGGTACATTACCTTTGAAATTAGTCCTTAGTAACCAGGACACATTAAAAGCAGTATTGATTGGCAACAGAAAATTTTCAGAAGGAATAAAAGTAAGGAACATCTAACTGTGTGCATGCAAGGCAATGTGACGAACTAGCTACACAATCTTGCTAAGGTAGGACAATTATGAAGAACATATCATTATATTCAAGGGTTGTCAAAATGTCAAAAAATAGGAAAATTATGATATGCAGATGTAATAAAAACAGTGTTCCAACCACCAATATTATGTGGCCTCAGAATGACAAGGTTCTTCAAAATGAGAAGAAATTTTACAGGACAGCTTTTACAAGTTTGGATATGTCCAATAATGAGAGGCAAAATTTAATGTCATTTTAGTCATAAAAGAATTCTACAAATCTTATTGAAAAAATTGGTTTTCAAATGATATACATTGACAAAAAGAGTTTGAACATTTCAAAACATAATTTCAGAGAGAATCTTGTCATTAAGACACTGGGATAATATACAAGATTTGCACTCTTATGCCCAATCTGATCAGTTCATTGATAGAAGTTTACCATATTAAACTTGGTTATCCCAGAAATAGTTAAAAGAGGGTACTGTAGACATGTTCGTGCACATTGATGAATATTCCTTAGAGCACATTGATGGATACGAAGAAGGTAGACTGAGTAAACCGAGGGTAGATGTAGTGTTATAGAAGCTGATTAAACATTTCATTCAATACACATTACAATATCGCTACTGCAGGTAATCATTGTATTGGATATGGCTTGAAGTAAACATTAGTGACTTAAATTATCCCTGGGGGAATATACAGACTCCCAACTACCGACTCTGAATTAGTCATATCTTCTTCAAAATTCAATATCAAGAATTAGTGAAATGAAAAATCAGGCAAAATATTTGGGGATTTTAATCTCCAAACAGATAAGCAGGGTACAGGGTACATCAGGCACTACAGCGAAAACAGAACTTAAACATGAATTCCTAAATATCTTTAAAAAAAAACTCAAATTAGAAAACAGGAAAGAAAAGTTAAATACTAAACCATAGATTGATAAGGAAACACACAAAAAAGCAAGAAACGTGCAATGTGCATGGAAGAAATACTGAAATACAACAAAGATAAAGATTATTTGGCACACAGAGATCATTAGTGGAAAAAAGAGAAAGAGGAAGTTAAACAGAAATCTACAAAAATTTCCAAGGTTGATATGATCTTTAGGACATTCATCTCTTGCTGACTCAGAGCTTGCACTATGCATTGGCAAATTTTCTCCTGTTGGTTTTTAATACAAAAATATTGATCCCCATTTATAAACAAATGTGAAAGTAATTTCCAAAAAAATTTCCAAATCAAGACTTCATAATTTGTTTTAGTAGGATACAGATTCCCGTTGCAATCAGGCAGGTCAAGCCATTTCCTGCATTTTCCACACAAACTTTCTGGCCAATTTTCCTGTGTTTTCCCAGCTTCTCCAATTTCTTTACACTTCTTCACTAGACAACACCACTCCGAAGCTAATTGCTCACCTGGGCTCTGGGGGCTCCCTACTGGCATCCTGCCCGGCAGTGCCAGGGCCTCCCTCTCGCGTGTCCCGCTCAGGCTCCACGTCCCGCATTGGCGTGCGGCTCGAAGCAGCAGACATGCCTCCAGCAGTTGCAGCAGGCAGCAGGGACAGGCTCTGCCCTGGAGTTTCCTGCTCCACACACACATACAACATATAAGGCTTCTAACCTCGATTCTGCAATGCAAGATCTGGGCAGAGCAAGGACTCTCGTCATGACAATCTCATCAACAATAGCAGCAATGGATTCACATGCATTGGGGATAGTTTAAGCAGCTATCAAAAGTTTTCTAAAAACTTTTTTGGAGGACTCTGAACAATAATAAAAGAATGAAAACAAGTAAGAAAATATCTTGAGCTAGTCACTCATGCAATTATAAATTAGCCAATAATGGTACTCAAAATTTACAAAATAAATGATATCAATAAAAGCACCTATCTGATTCCTTTTTTGACATGGCATTGTACAGAATCAGACCAAAAACAGTGTGATCTACTTGACTGTATAATGAATCATCTGAAATCTGAAAAAAAATAATTTACTACATAATACGATGTACAGTAACAATAATTGATGATCACTCTTTATTTACGGAAGATGAAGACAATGAAGCTAATTATTTAAATCAAAGATATCTACATTCTGTCACTCCTTGAGACCAAATACACAATTTGTTTGGAAGGCAGTTGTTGGTTTTACCACACAAGTGAGTGCTCCTGCAATTTGTCCTTAGTAAAATAAAAGTAGTACATTTCAAAATAATTTTTAAAGAAAATAATCAATTGCCTGATAAATTCAAACAAAAATTCTTTGACAAAATTTTAATATCTTGAAGTCATTATTTCTCACATTTAGTATGTTTCTTTCTTAGGAAAGGATTGTATTTAGATTTTTGCTTTGAAACGTTTTTATTGTTTTAAGCAACAAAATATTTAAATTATTTTTTTGAAGGCAAATGTGAAATTAACCACCCTGAAGCCAAATAAATGTTAAATCAGTTTAAATAGAAAAATAATATTTTCGTACGATAAAACAGGGCACATGGAAATCGAAAAAATCAAACATTTAATGAACTCGTCTGAACAATTCTGAATACAAGCATTTCAAACTGGCATTTTACCACATGATTCTTTAACTAAAGTTCTGATTTATGCAATCATTTTAGGAGGTTTGACATTCTACAATTTGATCCTATCTCTACGATCAGTGATCCAAGTCATCAAAGTCATTTCCTTATGGCTGCATACAAAATAAAAACTAACTTGAAATTTCTTCCAATCACAAGAAAGTAGTTTATTACATTTACTATCTTGAAAAGAAAAAAACGAATTGCAATTAAATATGACTAGTTAGATCTGTACAAACATTTTGCACTTGGTACATCTTTGTTTCAAAAGTGACAATACTACAAAGTGATACTGGAAACAACTTTCCCTCGACTGTGCACCGTTACTGTGTCCCACCAACTGTGCACCGTTACATTTTACTATTTCTTATAAACAGGACAAAAATATAAAAAGTTTCATTAATGTGTCTAAATATGAGAAAAATGACCCAGTTGCAGCACTGCGAATTTCATGAAGAATTTTCCTTTTACCAGATTTTTTAAAAAAGACTTCTGAAAAACAAATCAGAAAACTGAATAATTCCTTCAAAATCTATGTGTACTATTCATGTGAAAAAATTAGCTCTTTCAAAAAGAAATTATGACAGTGCAGGAAGCTCTTAATGGATAAAATGTGTTTGAAGTTCAGTCACAAAAAACTTCTCTTTTTACAATTGTAGTTATTTAAGTTTTCTTTAATTAACCATTGGGTGCTTTCACAAAATTAGAATATTGATAAAGTTGTTGCACTACTGAAAGCTTGAAATACGTGTAACAATATATGTTACAATATTTGTACAGAAACAAAACACAAACAAATTTATAATTTATTTACCAAGAAATTATTTTAGAAATGTCTTTAAACATTATTGGTATTATGCATGAAGACAAACTAAAATATCATGTCATGAGTTTAGAAGTTATAAATTACGTCCTTTCTAGTCGATGTTGGATAATATGAACACAAGTGTATTGTGGATGTATTTCCACTCTACTTCACCAATATTCAATGAAGTAGTTCGAAGTGAAGAAAAGTACATTACCACTTGTATCAATCAATACAAATAGACTGCCATTACAGTGAATGTCTTTACCTTTATAGTACATTTTGTTTTAAGCATTAATAAAAACATAATCACACAACCTTAAATATATTTTGTGATTTAAGGACAAATAACAGTTCACTTACTGCTTCCTTATGGTAAACGTTTTCTCCCTTTCCTGTTTTATGAATAAGACTAATATTTGTTGCTCAGAGGAGTGATTTCGAACCTACTTCTTTCACAAAGTCATGCAGAGAAAAAATGATAGCATCCCCATCCTATTTGATTGCATTGTCTTGCAACGTAATTACCTTTTTTTCAATACAAGTTCTAATAAAGAGAAAACTTAAAAGGAACTGAAATCCACTTTAACTCAACGTTCCCATTTTCATGCTTCTCTGGGCCATGGCGATATAGTCTTCCTCCAATTATTAGCAATAAAGCAAGTAATTTATAAATATTTCTCAAGACAATCACAAGACACTTATTTTAAAACAGCTAATGAAGTGGAATAAATATCATTACATTAAATGGCCTGTTTCCAACAGAGGAGTAGCTGTTCATTCCAATTAGTGCTTTAAACATTGCTAGACAAGCATAAAGGTCAGTAGAAATAATCTAAAAGAAATTCACTAAATAATCTCAAAACATTCTACAAAAACAGCAATTCTTAATTTTTTTGTTAGTAATTTACCATCAATATTTTGCATTTGTCTAATAATTCATTAATTTTTATGAGAAAAAAATTGAGAGAGAGAATAAAATTCTCGGTCCTTAATGCCACACAACAATAAATAATTACAGGCTCAGTTTTGGTGAAAAACTATTTGATCTGAGAATACATATAATTAATACCATTCTTCAAATGCCGTACAACTTGCCAAAAAGCATTGATAAGAATGAACAGTCAACACCTAAGGTTAGAGCAAGTGCTGAGACACCCAAGCAGTCTCACTCTTCAAACATTTCAAATCCTTTATTCTGTCAAGCAAATGTCTGATGTTACATGTGTAATATGCAATCAGACAGTAGTTCAATACCATCATCCTTGCCCACATCACTTTGCCTCCCTTAGTCTGAAGTGTCCTGTCATGCAGCCATGCCTAAAACAAGTCTACCGCCTTACTGGGAGGTCCTCCGCACTGAGCCCTGGGGTTTGCGGGTGGGGCGCTGTGGGTACACACAGCGGGTACATACAACTAGCGTTGGGAGGGACATCTTTGCCCTGCGAGACGCAACTCTCTAGTTCAATTTCCATGCTGCCCAAATCGTCCACCTGCATGAATGGCACATACCACAATAGTGCAAGACACAAGAGAAAGAATTCACTCCAGGCTAGGGTAGAGCAGTGGTTCTCAAACAGGTTGATTTTTTCCAATGAATTGAAGTTTTTGGTCATTTACCATTTCTTGTGAAGAAATTTGATTTAACACATAAACTTGAATATTATGGCAATAATGGAATAGGCAAACTGATTTCTCAGAACTTTGCAGCATGTGTATAGACAATTTAGGCCTACAGTGTGGACACAAATCTTTTATATTTTTAAGTGCCTACACTCTAAGGAGTTTCAGTTACTATCTAGCTGTCACTTTCACAAGAGTTTATTTGTCTAAAAAGTGTCTTCATAACAGCAGTCTGTATATTAATTGTAATTATTTTCGAAGGGTCTGCAAGCCATCTAAAAATTTATAAAAATGACTGCTACCCAAGAAATCAAAGTTTGGGAACCACTGAGGAAGGCTAATGGAACAGGAATGCACGGTTGTAAACAGTAAATTATAGAACCCAAAATAAACAGGATTAGCTCAATACATAATCAGGAATAAACTTTTGAAAAGTGACCATTAAATATGATTTAGACAGTAATGCAAAGGTTGCATATTAGATTTCAATTGTTTACTGACATTCATCTCTAATGATCCATTCATCTTTTAAGTTAAATGTCTTATTCAACTTCGCCTTTTTAAATAAATTTCTAATAATTATCTCAAAAATAATTTTCAATTTAAATCTTTAGGTAAACAGGAAAGTGAAATTTACTCATGAACATTTAAAGTAAAACTGACAGAGAAAAGAGATGAATGAGTGTTCAAAATTTAGTGTCAAAATTAATCTGCGAGCTTAATACAAACCAGTGTGAATAGCTAAATATTTTAAAGGGATTTTTTTAAGATTAATAGTGAATACTACAACTCCCAAAAAACATTTCTCTCAGTGTTTTTGTAACTATATTGTCAACTGAGTGATTCTAACTATCTTATGCTTCAGATATGAAATGATTTTACAATTTCCATCACATACAATATTGTAAGAATTTATATTACGTTCATTCATTTAATTTTAAACACATTACTTTTTCTGTAAGAATAATTATTTTTTAATATTATTAGTCATAGCTGATATTTCTGAATTTCTCTTAGCTATAATTTTTTTAGCAGTAAATTGCAGAAGACGTGCATAAGGCCCACATACAACAAACTGACTATTTAATATGAATTTATGGAAATTTAAAATTTACTGCAAATAATTTACAGTTGTTATTTCGCTTAACTCAACGAGAAAGAGCTGTGGAGTTCTTTCCAAAAAGTTTAAAGAAAAAATGCATGATATGATGTATTGCAAGATAAAAGTGCATAAAAAAATAACAATATGCAACATAGCACTCAAAATGTATTGTAGGTACTGCCCAACTTTAATATGTAATATTTAAACCAACATCTTGAAAGAAAAGGTAAAAAGAATATAAAAACTATCAGAACATCTCAAAATTGTGTCACTACACATACAACAAAGTACCTTTATTAATGATGAAAAATGTTACCAGAACGATGTATCAAACTGAAACAGTCATGTTAGCAATAGCATGTTCAGATAAAAGTTTACTGAAAATTAATTGTCAATTAACTGTGATTTTCAAATACATCATGTAACATTTTCAAATTAAAACACTCCAATTTTCATTAAAATAATGACTGTTTGCTAACTTGTCTCTACACCAGATTACACAAAAGATTTTTTCAGTTGAAAGCTTGGCAAAACCAACATGAGAATTAAATGCTAATTAATTACTTGTCAAGACCTCAGAAACTCTTCAAAATGCATACTGCTTACAGTTCAGCCTTACCAAAACAAACAAGCAAACTACACTACAAGATGCAATTCATATGCTGTAAAACCTTTACAACAGGGCAGTCTGATGAAGCAATTGGCCTTTAAATTGGATTTGCATACGTAGAGTAATCAATGAGTCCTTAACAGATTCCCAGAGAAGGGAAGCACGAGTTGGCAAACCATATGAATTCTGTGAAATGGAAGAAACTAACACTTTGTTGTTTTATTACGGGATATTTATTAAAAGCATTAGTTGTTACCTGAAAGAGAAAGTAATCCCCAAGAGCGATAATCAATATACAAAGTAATATGAAAATGCATATTATGAATATGAAAATCATATTAAATCAATACACATCTTCACCTTTCTGCATCATTAAATTACAATGCAAAATCACTTGAGATGACCACTTAATACAGATCAATCTACAAAACGTGTCTGGCCACTGAAAAGAGGGAATATTTACTAGTGTCTTATGGAAAAATTAACTGGTTTCATGAAAAAAAAAAACCCTTTATGGAGGTGACTGCTAAATTAAGATGGTCATCTGAGCAGGTTTCACTCAACGTACGAATATGCCTATGAGATTAATGTCTACGGCAATTGTACTAGAAATGCTGAGAAATGAATTACTAATTAAGCAAAATATTGTGATATCTCTTCAATTGGATTTTTATCCTCAAGGTGGTGGATATTTTATTGTGAATGGTATTCTTATCTCAAGACTTGGACACTGAATTGGAATGTGAAATCGGTTTTTGCCCATCAGGCTCAGTTTTGTTGTTACATGCTACTCCCTATTTATGGAAATGCTTGAAATCACTGCAGTTTTGTTATGTTCCTGTAGCTTTATTTACTAATTCTGCAGTTGTATTTGTTCAGGAACAATCAAATTGTGTACAAGGAATTCCTGTACATGACACTCAATTCAGAAAATTCTCCTTTAAAAAAGAAAGCCTTGGTAATATTGCTTGTTAAAAAGTTCACAACCACATCCCCTTTCCTGTTCCCACGATTTGGAGGGAACTAACAAGTGACACAGACAGTTGGAATCACCTCAAAAAGGAAGAAAAGTGCAATATCCTATTTTACCATCTGCTATAAGGCCTGTGTGTCACAGAGAACTGCCAGTACCACTACCTCCTGATAACATGGCTGTGAGCAAAGATGAATGCTACAGTAACGAACATACGGAAGAGAGAGAAGATATTTATGATAACCCAACATTTCAAACCTCCCCCCCCCCCCTTTTCTTAACACTTACGTTGTTGAATTTCTTACTATGGATCTGTTACAGATACTTAGGGAGATATACTCATTTACAAAAACCATCATCAATGAAAACTGAGGTCAATACAGAAATTCTTAAGTTAGATCTGGATTGAGAAGCTAAGTATCTTCCAGAAACATTGTGTTTTGTTCTTGTTACAGCAAAAAAGGTTTTTATAGACCAGCGTTAAAGCTTCCAACATCTATTTTTGGTATCCCCGCCCCCCACAAACTTTTGCAATTTTCAAAAAAGTCTGGGATTTCAACAAACATGACACCTGCACCACTCTCTTAAGCATCCTTTGTGCTATATGAAAACAAAGTTAAAATAAAATAAAATTAAAAAAAAAAAAATTAAAAAAAAATCCATTTTTAAGAAAGTTTTGAAAATGTTTTTGAGGTTACATAATAAGAATTTTTCTCCCAAAAATTTGCCATCTTCCAGCTCATGATTACATTACTTTCTCTTCTTACAAAGAGCAAGAAAAGCAAAAATCGTACTGGGTGGTCATCTGCACACAAGATTACACAGGGTCCTTGCATGTACGTATTAATGTACATTTTAGAGTTAGGATAAAAATGTGGATTATTTTAATTATTAATTTTTTACTATAATTCCTTTTAATTGAGAGTTTTCATGGTTTACATGCCTTTTTGGACACCTTCTTAACAAGAATATTGCCTTTTTTGCAAGCCCATTGTAGAAAATAAGTGCCTTTTTGTCTGCCTATTTTAGGTAAAATAAATGTTCAAACTTCTGAGCTCTAGTAATAAATATTTTGATCATTATTTGATTTTTGGTGTTGTTAGGTGGCTGTGTTGGTGGCACAACTAATATTGTTAGAATCAACAGAAGAAATTGTATTTAATTTGTATGCATGGAGATTAATTACCATTTAATTCTCATGCTGAACCTGCTAGTTTTTAATCCAAAATAGCACATGTGTACTATCAATCCAGTACTCACATGTTATCTCTAATGAAAATTATGGCAATCACATTCTTGAATTACCTTGCTTAAGGCAACTACTACAATATAAGTAATCTTTTATTTATGTGTGAAAAACCTACACAGCAATTCTAATTGTTTTAAATATTATTGTTACTAAACCCTTATTGTTTACAATAGTCATAAATAGTTCAATTTTATGTAATACCATGTATGATTCTGGATGCACAGGAGGATTACAGGAGTTCCCTGTCACAAAGAATGCATTCTATTTGAAGCATGTTAACTTGAACAACAGATTAAGTTTTCTTGAAGGGAAAGTAACCAAGCTAATGAATGTTACTATAAATTCCGGAAGTGTAGGACAATTCAATTTTATTTCACTATAATCACAAACGGTCTGCGGATGCTTAAGTCCCTACAGAACAATTTAAGGGTTTTTATCAATACTTTTACATCATTGATACCTCAATGAATTTTTATCTACATTATCATACTACAAAAATTTATGACCTGAAAATGTAAATATTGTGAAAAAGGTGATCTGGTGAAGTTATTCAAAGTATTTGATGTTTTTAAGGCAAGCTAAAATTAGTTGACTTAATGTAGTTTATTCACATTGGACATTTCAATAAAATTTTAAAAAATTCATATTTGAATCAAAAGACTAATACAATTAGAAAAATTGTTTCGTTACCTACTACTTGAAAAAATGGCAAGAAAACTTTGGGAAATAATGACATTAGAAGCCAGAAAAAAATATATAGCAAGAACTGATGACTGACACTCAAGATAACCTGTAGAAGTGCTTTTATTAATACAACCCTATATTATTGTAATAAAAAATTTAGTGGGGTTTCTTTTATAATTTATTTTACTTATAAACATTACACTGAATCAACGATTCCAGAGAAACATATTACTAAAACGGGATTGTGCCAGAGCTTGTAAAATGTTTGAAACATTGGTATTCAAGACTTTAAGAATCCCTCAAAGTTCTAGGGCAGTTTTGCCTCGGCTTGCACTGCTGTGCAAGTTCTAATAGTGTTAAAGGTTATTAAAGATACACAAGACCTTAAGGACCAAACATTTGCACAAATACGGTGGGATGTGGGACTTGGCTCATACACAGTTACTTTATATTATATCTTCTAAAGCAATAATGAAAGATATGAAGTGAAAGATTGGAGTCTTGAGTGTAAATGAGAAGAAGCTGCAATTGTGATTCCAGCTGAAAAATGTGGAAAAAGCAGAGCTACACAGCTTCAGCACTCACTGCACGCCATTCCAGTATTGGCGAATGGTCTTGATGCTCAAGAACTCCGCAACGCGTGTTATAGCATCCTAAGAATGCAAAACGTGTGTATCTCTGTGGTAAAGGGTACACGAGAAGCATTCTAGCCTAAATCTTTTGATCCCCCCTTGTGTCAAAAAAACATATCACAGATCTGACAGAACAAAGTGAACTGAATAGTTGCACTTACACTATCCTCACGGTTGAGAATCCCATCTGCGTCGTCATCACTGATGTCACTCAGAGCCTCTTCTAGAGGTGCAGTCACTTCCTCTACGCACAATTTCTTCAATTCTGGCTTCTCATTATCGTCAGGTTCACGGCTTCTCTTACCCAAAGCAGACTCGGGTTCCAATACTTTCTTCAGCAGGCCTTCCTCCAATTTAACACCCACACACAGAGCTGGCAGCAAAACACACAACATTGAAGGGAAATTCAAAGAAAAAATACAAGATGCAGCGCACCCAAGTGGCAAGGGGCAAAGGGGCTCATGGGGCTTCAGCCCCTTCCCCCTCCGAAACCAATTAAATATATTAAAAATATAGTTTTTATTAATTTCCTATACTAATGTAAGCCATTCGATAAATTCCTTCTCAACATTATACATATTAACTATAAGTGAACACAAAAATTTATTTCATATTCAGCAGAAATTAAAAATTCTTTGCAAGACAACATTAAACTTGCACTTATTCCCCCCCCCCCACTTTCCACCAATAAAATCTTTGGTGTTCCTCTGACAATATGTAAATGAACAAGGAAACGGAACATAATTAATAATAAATGAAGTATTTATCATAGAAGTTTGTAATGTACATATTAGATGAAACCTAACACATTTGGCATAAAAAAAATATTGCAACTAAAATGAATGTTTTATAGTCTTTTTAAGTCATGTTCACAACCCACTAAGAATAGCATATCATATGCTAACAATCCCAAAAAAGAACTTTTCCTCCACATGATGGAAAATTCTACTCTATAGATCATGGTCTTAGGTGCCCCACGTGACAATGTGGAGCTGGAATAAGTGAATAAGATATCCCCTTTATCAACCCATAGCTTCCTTAGAGGATAGATAAAGTCTGTTGCAGCGAATTCTGTTGGGGACTAAAATCATTCCAAAGTGGGTCTGCAAAGAATGTACCAGTAACTATAGAGATGAGTGCGGCAGGGGATGAACTGAGAGAAGGAGCCATTGAGAAGGCAATTAAAGGGAAGAAATCATGCGCACAATAGTAATTTATATTACTTTTTTACAAAGTAAAAATGGAAAGTCACTTTTGCTCTGTGAAGTACAAATTTACTTCACAATTTTGAGAACATCAACATATTTTTCAGTTTCGGGTTTGGTACATATCTTTTCTTCTAATTGTTGTACTTTTAGTACTAATATGGAAAGAACTTTTGATACATTTCCAAGCTGGTTGAGTTTCTAAAAATCATGTTTTTTAAATTTAAATCAGATTTAAATTCATAACATGAAGTGTCTAATCTCTTGGTTAGTTTCAATTGTTACAGTATATTTCTACATAAGCTACATAAGTCGTCTCTTTATATTTCCAAAACATATTTTAAGATACACTTACTCTTACTGTTATTTTTAAAACGTGTATTGCAAGGCTTGAATTTTTCATTAATATTATTTTTTTTTTTAAATAATCAGTAATTGTCAGGTGTAATAATATTTGACTGTTAAATTTATTCATTAAATAATTAAACTGATGCATTGATATTTAATGCATTGATATTTAAATGAAGACTGAAAACTGGTATTCCCCTGAGACGTTCAAAGGTAACTGGCAATGAGGTCTCCAGTGCACTCTGCTGATAGTCTGTGGCGTTTTCGACGTATCATTGCAGTTGGGGTTCCTAAAACTCATGATTTAAAAAAAATTAAAATATCCAATTTCAATCATTGATAAATGATGATGAATTTTTAAATCTTAATAATTCTCAGAGTTCTGAAAATTTTCAGACTACATCTGAACTCTATATGCCTAATGTTTTGGCAGTAAATATCCTGCTAAGGTTGAGCGTGAAAACTGCACTTCACATACGTGGAGTCATAATTGATGGCATTGCTTACTCACAGCCCACACATATGCATGCTACGACTTAAGGGAGTAGATACAGTTTAGGGCAGTTACATTTTTACTACTTTTTCACCTTCTCCATTAAAAATCATACTCCTTAAAGAGAAAATGAAATGGCACGCAGAAATATCTTTCTTCTGCAAGGAAAAAAAAAGCTATTAACTTAATTTTTTTAAATAAAAAATCAACCAGTTTTTAATGCACTGACTTAGTTTTTCCCTGATAACTCAAATAATTTTGAAGAATTGTACCAATTTCTTCTTATCATTTATTGGAAATACTCACAGGTATAAAACCATGGTCTTTCATTTAGATCTCTGAATAAACAATATTTTTAAATTGAATCCAAAATTAATATATACTGATTATTAATAATTTTTTTCAGTTTTATAATTTTTTATCACAAAAGCAATTAGCCTGAAATGTATGGTTTTGTAGATAATACCACAATAATGTGAAAATAGTAATTTTAATAAATAAATGTATTAATTAATACTCTAGCAGATTTTTGTTTTTAATTTTAACCTTATTTTTTAAATGAAAGTTTCTAATAACTTTAACACAGCCTTCAACCAGTGTTACGTGAACACAAATGACAGATTATATTTACAATCTAAAAGAACCAAGTCAAAATAAAGTATATTAAACAAACTGTATTACATACCATCAGGAACCATTTTCTCATCCATCATATCCATAACCAGTTCCTTGTCAGGTACATCAGGATGAACCAACCTGGAAATCGAAATAAAGATCATATAATGAAGTACATTGAATTTCGTAGAATGAAGGACACTGTTTAAGATTTAGCTTTGTTCTCTGACACTCAAAGTGAAGCAAACCGTGAAATTATCTGTGTTTACATCTATTTGTTTCTCAAAGTGGTGTATACAGACACGTGATACAATAATGTACTATTTACTAACTCATTTTTAAAAATAATTAAAAACTGAAATAGTAGCTAATTTATAGAATCATTCAATGTTTCATGAATACACATGAATCATGATATTATATACACAATTACGGTAGTGTCAAAACAACTAAATTGCACAACACTTCTTCTGCTATTATTATAAAAGACAAAAACTTCCTAATAACAATATTTCTTCAAAGATATACAAGAAAGAAAGAAAAAAACAGAGTCAGTTGCATGGTTTTTCAGACCACATCTTCATTACACCTTTTGGTCAACATCACTAGTTCTTCTATTAAATTTGGTCAAAACTATATTGGCCCAAACCTTCTAAAATCAGAATCCAAAGTGGCACCAAGCATAAGAGCGTTAAGCATTGAAGGTTAAAAATAGTTTTCAAATATTTGCATTTCTGATGGATTAGAAGAGGATGTCACTTTATACCATCTACACATTGCAATTCATCCCACCAAGACATGTGTAATTGTAAATGTGAACAGACAGATTTTATCTTCACAATATAGTGTGTCTATTTAAGAACTGTGCAGATGTTGGGCAGCTGTCCCCTGGGCAATAACGGTTCATTTGCCTGGCCTCAGCCTCCTATGCTCCACCTCCATCCTCTACTCCACTCCACCTCTCCGCCGCGAGGGATGTCCTGTGCGACTGCTCAGTTTCTCTTTGGCGCAGAGAATGCACATGTCTTCTTTTAAGGTTTAACATTCTTGCTCTAGTGTAGTTAGCAAGAAACTAAAAGGGATGTAATGGGTAGGAAATACAGTATAGAGTTAGCTTCTCCCCTTCAAAGGTGGTCTAGTGGACAGAATTCATTTTGAAATGAGTGATTTTATTATTTTCTTAAATATCAATATGAATATCAGATACAGAGTAAAACAGTTTAATAAATGTGAATCAGAAAACATTCCAGTGTCTGATGTGTGTAGCAGAAGGCTTATTCACTGATTATTTCACGTTTATGAATGTGACAACTGCTATGGCCATTAGACCTTTTAGTGTGGTTACAATTCATATGTTATACCCTGGGAGATGGCGGTGTTTTTCCTCCGCTAGAAACGTGAAATCAGGTGCCAACCTACACATCAGCCGACTTGTGTGCTAGTGTAATGCATGTAAATATGGGGAGAGGATAGGACAAGGAAAAGGAAGGAAAGATCACGAGCGGTCCGTGGCCCTGGCCCATTTGCTAAGGTACTGCTCCGGCATTCGCCTGGCAATTTTTGGAGAAACCATGGAAAACTACCGACCGGTGCAGCCGGGTCACTAGAATTCTCCTCTGGACAGCGGTAGCTATTTCGCTAGGGCGGAATATCCGGCCCCATCGGGGATTGCCTAGCACCTCCTGCAGTTACAGCAGTTGTTGCCCCGAGCTATCTCAGTCGGCGGTAAAAGTAGGAGAAGTTCATTCTCAACCTGTGACGTAATAAGCGAGTTCAAGCGCCAAGCAGAGGCAGTCAGGTCCTTGTTTCCCGGAGGCCCATCGCCCGAAGGACAGCAGCTCCGCGAGCGGCACAGTTATTAAACAGACCCCGTGTCCATGCTACCTAAGGCGTCCTAGGGGGCAGACAAGTCGCAGATGCCTCGCTGCTCGCGATCGAAGTCGATGTTTCCATCACGACGACAAGAGAACCATCCCAGCAGGTTGCGACCGCAGTCTTGAGGGTTTGATGGTGCAAGCGTCAATCAAAAATACCTTGTTCTAAAATTAAACTCCAATTCTTGAATAATCTGGTCCCCTTGCCTTCAAATCTATTGTTTACTTGGATTTATTTAACGGTGAACTTGATGTAAATCAGCGGTTCACGGTTTCATCCAATCGTCACTATAGCGAATATAAAGCTTTCCATTGGATGAAACCGCAACAGCTGATTTACGTCAAGAGCACGACTAAATAAATCGTACTATAGCGTGCAGTAACTCGAATACTGCGGGAAGGGAGAAGAGGTCAATGACCTCGAGTCAACCCGTTGTGAGCAATCGCGCTGCAAATCCACAATGGTTAGTACCACCGAAACGTCGGGCTAGACCTCGATGTAGACCTCGATGTAGACCTCGATGTAGACCTCGATGTAGACCTCGATGTAGACCGCGACTTCGTCGCATCGACATAGACCGCGAGCATCGAGGCATCTTCGGCAGGCCCTTAACTTGTTAGCTCGTTCTTAGAGAAAACCTAATGTAAACCAAGGAAGTCACTGCTCAGCTCCTATACTAACTTGGATTCGATTCGATAATTCTTCGCGCACTGCTTTCGACGGCGCGATCAGCAAACCCCGCCGGTTCAAATGTAAAGATGTAATGCAAACGTCACGCCAAAGCAATCTCTTTACACGGATAATTGGGCTGTTGTTTACCCTTCTACTAGACTGAACTCAATTTTACCTAGACGAATCCATCGACAAGGGCCCACGCTATCCGCCAGCGACCGCGCATTTCCTCTCCCGAACCTTTCGCAATGGCCGGCCCTTCCCCCATCCGCGCTTGAGGAAATTATTCTATCCCCACCACGCCCGATGCAGATTTTCCCCACTGCTCGTTTAATTTCAAGCTCTCTAATTCCAGTCTCAGACATTCTACAACGCACTAAAGAAATGCGGATGGGAGGTGATCCCTCAAAAGCAGCTAAGTGTGTTCGTTGGATCGCAGGGTGGGCTTACCGAACAGCGGACCGACACCTTTATCTAACCGTAATCGTCCGACAAAACGGATTCAGCACACAACGATCTTTTTTCGGAATCTCATTGCAGGCCTTATCTGATTAATTGCAGACCTTATCTGATAGCATCGAAATGAATTCCAAAATAGATCTCATTTTGCCAGTCATTCGGGAGCAAATGGTATGTGTATTAAAGTTATTTAATTTTCTAACTTGTGTTTTTTGACAAAAAGTTATCTTTGACCCATCTGTACGTTCAAGAAGTTTTTAACATTCATTCCGAGACACCCATATAATTCGAATTGTTCAAGGGATTGGCGACTCCGACTGGGAATCGAACATCGGTCTCCACGTTCAAGACCTGTTGCTTTAATCGCCGAGCTAGAGAGGCGACCAATGCTTCGAACGGACGCTCAGCTGCATAGCCAGACATTTGATTCCCCTTTGGCAGGGTAAAGACGTTATAGAATTAAGACGCTCCACACATTCGGCGTTCGCCGAATTGAGTAGCGAGCTTCTGCTCGTCCAATCCCGAACAGTACGTGTTCGGCGAATGTTCGCTCCTTTGAAGTATCCTAAAGACCGACACGAGGTGGGTAGGCGAGCACCGAATGTTCGTCACTCGCAAATAGCAAGCAACCCATCCACACTACTCAGGACTCGGCGGAGCTCGGTGCTCGCAACCTCGCGAATAACGAATGTGGGACGCCTTCAAGAAGCCGGTTGCGGAAGGACTGAGCTGCATCCGAGCGCTCGGTGTTTGCATCAGTTTCCCCCGGCCGGGGGCGGGGGGCGGGGGCGCGGGTGAACTCACCCGGGTCGAGGCCGAGGCGCCGACGCGGCCGAGCGCGCCAGGGCGGCGAGGGCGTCGGGCGCCAGGTGCAGCAGCGCCTCGTCGGGCGCAGGGGCCGCTCGCCCTGGGCGCGCCGCGCCGCCGCCGCCGAGGCCGGGCCAGGCAGCGCCGGGGCGCGGGCGCGGGCGCGGCCGGCGGCGCCAGCAGGCGCTGCGAGGCGGCGGCGCCCCGCCTGCGACGCGCCCCGCCGCCGCCGCCCCATAGCCCCAGTCTTCGTCGTGGCCAGCGGTGCGCCAGGGGGTGGCCGCCCAGTGACAGCTCCTTGTCGCCCCAGTCGCAGCCGCGCGGCAGCACTCCCAGTCGGGCGGCGGGCCGCGCCTGGCACACACACGCGCGCGCGCACATCAGCCATGGGGGGGGCAACACGAAAAAACACTAGCGGTAGGGCGGGGCAGGAGGGTGGGACGATGGAGGGCCTGAGGGAGAAGACGGGTATAGATGAGGTTTGTCGTGATGGAGAGAAGTGGGGAAGGGGTAGGGCGGGGGCGGGAACACTGCTGTCCCCTCCTTCCCCACAGCTAGGCTGAAGGCCATTTACAGAGTCGGTTCGTTTGCCCTCGCTAAGGATCTCATTCCGGGTTTGCCATCGACGGCGCATTTCCCATCGCGAAACTCCGCCCTCAGCTCCTTCCCTATCAACGCTCAGGCGCCGTCTAACGTCTTCCACGACGCCTGACGAAGTTGGCTTTTCTTGCAGTGCTGGGTGCTCAGAGCGCGTGACGTAACGACTTTTGCGAATGGCACAAAATTCTCAACTCTTCTCATTTAGTCTGAACTTCGGTGAATGAAAAAAGTAAAAACTAAGACTGATCGTAACGGGAAAATCTCTTCCAAAAGCATCTTGAGCCGCTTAAATTCTCTAAATCTTACAATTAGTCGAGATAAACGTTGCCCTACTTAACGCTCTCGCTTCCTCTCTTGGCAGTTTGTGTTCTCCGCCCCCCTCCGGGTAAAAAAGATTCTAAGAGTACTACGTCACCGCTTTTCCTTTTGCGTTCATTAAGTTCGCTATTTTTGATTTGGGCGAATTGACTGGTCCTGTTCAGAGGCAAGTCTAGGACGACCTCTAAATCAGTCCGATCAAACGAACGTTGAGTGAACAGCCAGGATTGCAGCAAGACACAGAATTGCTTAATATTGCTACACTCCCTGCTTTTCGATGATTTTTTTTCACTATTAAAATGGAATAATTTCGTGAGGAAGTTTACGAAAATGCAGGCGAGAAAAAATAAATTGAAAAAAATTATTAACATTGGTAGAGTGATGGTAATGATATTCTTCTCTGATTAAGACGAGAATTGCTCTGGTTTGGAATCCTTACATTGGAGATTAAAAAAAGTACTCCTAAAGGGAAGAAAAAATATTTTAAACAATAAACCAAAATGAGAGAGAATATGATTTTAATTAAGCACCATTTATAGAGCCAGAGACTCTTGAGAACAGAAATGACTAATATCTTACTTCTTGCAGTCACGAGAAGTGGCTCTGCTGCAAAGCCAACGAAGGAAGATTCGTTGGAATTTACAACACTAACATGAACTTTGAGGAAGAGAATGGGTCTGTTCAAAACGAAGAGGAAACTTCAAAGACCTCAAAAAATTCAAGAATGGTATAATTCAAGGACCAAGAGGAATTTGATGTTTAAAAAAAGTCATTATTGACTGGAGTGAAATGTATGCCTAAAGGGAAAAGGCTAATAAATGTACTGAAAAATAACTTATAAAGGAAGGGGATGAATGAAAATGTCAAATGCAGGAAAATTTGCGTATTTGGTATTCAAAAGAATTTACAGAAAGTTAATGACGGAATAGTTCACAACATGGTCAAAAGATATGAAAACTGCAAAACATGCTGGTTACACCTAGGTGGCAGCCATCTTTTGGAATGGGAGAAGAGGAAGCCTACCAATTGAGAGAAAGAGGGGGAATAGAAGAGAAGAAAGGGTAGTCATAAACAGACTTAAAAAATTATTGCTTTATATACAGGAATGTAAAACCAAACAGGAATGTGCAAGATTGTGAACATTCATGGGTGATCCGTTGCTTAGGGTGTAAGTATTTTCAATTCGTATTTATTTGATATTATTTGTTTGTTTTTTCCACTAAATTCACTGTATTTCTTTTTTGTGTTAAACTTGTGTTAATGTTTTCATTTCCTTGCTAGAGACCCACTCCTCCTTGTTAGAGACTCACTGAGGATAGGAAAAGTGTTTTCCCGAAAGTTAACTCTGGATAATAATTGGTAAAAATTATTAAATCTTTTGTGGAGATTATTTCCTTTCCCATATTATCTGCAGAAATGATAAAATAGGAAAAATATTCAATATTTCGCAGAAGCTGTTTTAAAGAGAAGAGGTGGAGAAGCAACCATCTATGGCACCACTCAGTTAATATTTTACCACACCAGACCAAACAATATTGTCATGGACTCATTATTTTTGAGAATTCAAATTAATTGTAACGATCTCAATATTCTAGAACACAGACCACCTTCTATAATGACTACCTGTCAATAGTAATAATTTCTTACAACATAATAATGCAGCCAACTACGTTGAACATTTTTTTTCTCTTTTTTTTTTTTGTTTTGAATTTGTATGTTTTACTTCTCAATAAGCACGATTTAACTCATGGAAATGCCTGAGTAGGATATTGGGAGATGGGAAGAGGCAGCAATTAAGAAAAAAGCAAATAACAGGCATGGTTCTAGTTCATACAAGGAGGAAATAATAGTTTACACAATTAACCAACAGAGCATACTTTGTTATCGGATGTAAAAACTTTTTGTAATACTACCTCCTTATAGGAAAAAATCCTACATAGTATGAGAAATGCATATGTTTAGTATAGGAATCTGCACCATCTTTCACTACCATTCATTTGTTTGGATAGTTAATGGACAACAGCCTATAAAATCAACACTGCGTTCCATTAAGAGTGGCTTTGTTGGATGTTATGTCAATATAACAGGAATATTACATAATAGTTATCAACGTGATTAGACTGACTATTCTACTTGTGAAATGAAATCTAATAGTGTTGAACTACACACATGAAATGGCCCAATCAGGATGGTGAATCTCAAAAATGTATTGATTTTTCTATCCAATTTTTGTTATCCCACCCCCCCCTTCAGGCCAATAATAAGCTGCGACTCATCTGTCTTAGGAGGCTATTGATCGCTATGTTGATGTACAAAACCGCATAACGATTTCAACACGCTTTCAGTTATTTTCAATATTTGGCGCATTTTGGAACTCTGTTGGATATAATTTCATTTATTGAAAGGTACTATTGGTAACTCTAGTTACTAGAACTAAAGCTTCGGAAATGCTGAGATAAATCTCCTCCTCACATTGCAAGATGGGGATTTATCAACAATTCCAAAAGCAATCGTGGTATTACCAACAATAATTATTAATAACAGAAGCTAGTGTATTTGTAAACTGAGGCAATACAGTTGTATAACCTACTGAATCTATTATTTGTGACTTATTGGTCATGAGTCATTCAATACTTTTCATAATACTTCTTCTGTTCTTACAAGGAAGAACGAATGATTAGTTATTTAAATAAATAAATAATCATTTGTTGAACATTATGAGTCGACTATTTGGAATAATTAAGAAATGAAGTTATTAAAAATAAAAAGGAATTTTCATGCGCATTTTTCAACAGTATTGTGCAGGGTGTCACAGTGGTCCTGCAGACACATGCATTCATGTAGTTTGTCGGGTCCATGCAGTCTAAGAGTTAAACAAGAAGTATAATTTCTTGAGTATCCGTCTTTAGCTACAACTCATTTGTCTCAAGGGCTTTTCGTCCCTCTATTTGGTTGTGTGAAGTCAACATAATACTATTGTAATATGAAAAATGATAATTGAGAACTGGACTCACCTGCCGCGGCCGTCCCACTCGCGCCGGCTGTCGGTGTAGTCGCGCGTGTCCCAGTCGCGGCCTTTGATGGTCGGGCCCGGGCCGGCGCCTCCGCCGCCCGCGCCGCCGCCCACGCCCACGCCGACACCGCCGCCCTCGTGCAGCTCGCGCTCCCGGTCCCGGTCCCGGTCTCGGTCGCGATCCCGATCCCGGTCGCGATCTCGGTCCCGGTCGCGGTCTCGATCGCGGTCGCGATCTCGATCTCGATCGCGGTCCCGATCGCGGTCGCGCTCCCGGTCGCGGTCGCGCTCGCGGTCCCGCTCCCGGTCTCGGTCTCGGTCGCGGTCCCGGTCGCGGTCCCGGTCGCGGTCGCGCTCCCGGTCGCGCTCGCGGTCGCGGTCCCAGTCGCGCGCGTCCCGCTCTCGGTCGCGATCGCGCGAACGCAGCGACTCCATGCTGTTGCGGCTGCTGCCGCCGCCGGCCTCGCGCTCACGCTCACGCTCGCGCTCGCGCTCGCGCTCTCGGTCGCGCTCGCGCTCACGTTCGCGCTCTCGCTCGCGATCTCGGTCGCGGTCTCGCTCCTGCACAGCAAGCACAGCACACAAATCACTGGGGATACTCGCTAGGGATACCACTTCGTCCACAAAACACACAGTTCCAAAAATCCAGGTCAAAATGAAAACTCTCAAAACCCATCAATGATTTTAAACTATGCCGTTAACTGTGGATTGTAGTTCCTGAAAATTTCTGAACATTTATATAGTTAAAATATGTGTTGCATGATCGGAGGAACTCTGTCGTTCGACGAAAACAGGAAGCCTAAGGTAACAAGCAAGAAGATGCAAGCAAGAGCATCTTGCTTGTCCAATTATCAATGAACCTGAAGAGATGGACACACATTCCAAGTAACTTAACTGAACACCTGGACTTTGAAGCTACCATATACCTGGAATTTAATTTCTTGTTTTCGGTCAACAACTGGGTCCCCTACGGTCATTCCACATAACTTCTATTTATACAAACAATATAACTGAGAGTTAACAAAGCAAACCCCAAAATAAACAGAACAATTAAAAAGCATATATTTGATAAGATAATACAAAAATAATATACTAAATTTATCAACGAAATCTTGTCTAACTTATCTTTTATCCTTGGCCATTAAAAATGTTCAATTTGTTTCTACTCGAAAATTATTACAGTTTTTTGTTATTATGTATTTATAAAAACATCAATATTGATGCCACATCCCTAATACCCAGGTCAGGGTGATCCAAACCATTCCATCATAAGCAAGGCATTTCCAGACTAGCTTTTTGATAACAGTTTTCGTTCCTGTTTTAATTCTGCAACAATTCAAAATGGTTATCTTTGGATTAAAACACTTTTTCTATTCACTTTTTTCAGCAAAATATTACCCAAGGGCATGATTAAAATTTGATCAGATTTACAGGAACAGTCTCTCTGCACTTTGAGGCACTCATGAACCACAGGAGAATATTTTATCTTTTAAAAGAATATATTTGAAAAACACTCAAAAACTCAAGACAGTTATTTACTCTACAGACTTTTCTCGAACGAGAAAAGAGAATAACAAGTTGTATTAAATTAAAAGAAAACTAAAACAGTTTAATTTGATTCCGGCAATTTCAGCATTACATTGAAAGAAAAATTTTGGGTGAATCATTTCAGGTGGGAACAAATTGTCCTGTTTCCTTCTCAATTAGATAAAACAATGTTTCAAATGTCATTTTGCGGAAACATGCTTCATTACTGTTGAGCAGTTTCTTGACTATTTCTCTACTTTACATTGTTAAGAAGGTTGTTCTTATAGTGAGTTGAAGTGATGAGGATAGCTTAATATATTGCCGATAATGGAATACGAAAACTTCCATTTTTTTCAGTTGCAAATTCCGAAAAATGCAAATTTGTGAATTTGTTGAATTGGGGTGGAAATTACAACATTTCTGCATTACACACAGCCCACTGATCCGATCCGATTTTGGATCTTCTCAAAAGGTACAGGGTAAGGACCCCTCCAGCTGGCCATTATGTTTGTAATGCCCTCACTCGCAAGACCAACTAACAACCCCACCAGTTTTATTCAGGCACTTTGAGTCTTGGAAATGCACATAAAGTTGCTATGATATACATGCAGAGATGAAGTCGAAAAAATACAAAAATCTCTTTTTTAAGGAAATAAATGCTTATGGGGACAAAACGAAAAAGGGAATTATTTATGGTTAATATAATGAGGAACAAGCCGGTGTGGTTGAAATGCCTCACCCTGAAGTTTGGTTTGGATTCCCATTACTGAGCGGCACCTAGTAATGTAAATGGAGCGCACGTACCCTATCTGGTGCGTCCGGCGGGGCCGCCACGCCCAGCCGAGCCCGAGCCCCCGGCCAGGCCCAGCCCCAGGCCGAAGCGGGCGCACGCCGCGAGCCGCCCGCCGCCCAGGCCCGGCCGGGGCCGGGGGCCCGCCCCGCGCCGCCGGCCGGGGCCCCGCGCCTCCGCGGCGCGTCGCGGCGCGACGGCGGCGGCCGCGGGGTCGTCGCGGGGGCGTACCCGTCCGCCCAGGCGCCCGCGCATCCAGCAGCCCCGCGCGGCGCAGGCACGTTCGTCGTGGCCCCCGCGTGGCCGACCCCTCCTCGATAGCGCACGTCCGCGCGTAGCGTCCGCCGCGCGCTCCTCGCCGCCCCTGCGCACACGCAACCCGCTGAACCATACCGCCTCCACAGCGCCACCCTCTCAGTCTCTACTCCTCCTCTTCGCTACCACCGCTTCACTCCACGATTTCATACATCAAACACCCAAAAACCCTTTCACACTCAGATCTCAACACACTGACAGTTCTTCTCTGTCCTCAACATTCACACTCATCACCCCTCTTGACTATCTCCCTCCCTCACACTCCACGATATTCATACATCACACAACAGCCTTCACACTCAGATCTCCACTCACACTTCTCAGTTCATACCATTAGCTCTCGTATCTCACCATCCACATCCCTCGCTCTTGATCTCCCAACTACATCCATCTTCTCTCTCAACTACTACCAATGCATATTTGTTTTCAGCCCTCTCCACTCACACCCCTTGACTCAGATCCAACCAGTCACATCCCTGGCTTTCAGCTATCCCTGCAAAACCCCTCGCACTAAAATATAACACTTACAATCATCATAGTTTACCCTAAACTTATACCACTTATACCCCCTCACTCTGAACTCTCTCCACTCCGACTTCTCTCGCTCTCAGTTCCTCAACAGTTCCTCCCTCACATTGATCTCTACTTCACCCTCGTCCCTAGTCTCCAGTCAGATCCTCCACTTACATTCTTTCATTCTACCTCTTCGCTCCTCATATCAATCTTACCGCTCCCACCTCTTTTCTTGTTTCTTACAACTAAGACCCCTCCCCTTCAATCGCACCATTCTTTTCCAATAGCTTCTCAAATCTCACCCCTCTCACTCTTTTTTGCCAGCTCTCACCCCACTTTCAACCACGGTGACTAGAAATGGGGGGAGGAGCATCTGGCGACTTGCCCAGGCGCTGCCTTTATTGGGCATGAACTTTTGCCATTTAAAAAAACGAAAATGGATCATCTCTAAAACCAAAATTTAACATTACAAGTTATTTTCTCATGATGAGAAATTGAAAATGAATTTGTTTTACTGAATAGGAGGAGGGAATGTTTTGTTTGAAATTAGGGTTCTGTTGGATAACAGCCCCAGGACCCTGCATTTCCTGGGCGACCCTTGCCTACTCTCTCATGTCCCTCGCCCGCAGATCAGTCCACACACATCCTCACTCTCGCATCTCAAACTTCACACTCTCGCTCTCAGACCTCGCAATACTGTGACAGACGAGGAGCTCTCAAGCACACTTGCACCACTGCGCCCTCACCTCTGCGGCCGTCTAGGTGTCGTAGCTTGTAGTCGGCGCGGGGCGGGCGCCGCCGTGTCGCGCTCGCGGTCCGGTCCCTGTCTTGTCCGTCGCGATCGCGATCTCGGACGCGCTCCCGGTCCTGTCTCTGTCCCGTCGCGATCGCGTTCCCTCTCCCGGTCGCGCTCCCCTCCCGGTCGCGTTCCGAGTCGCGCGCGCATCGGTAGTACCGTTCCTGTGCGCTCTCGGTCCCGCTCGCGCTCCCTCTCCGCTCGCGTCGCGTTCGCGCTCAGGGCCGCGCGCCTCCCAGCCCCCTCCGCCGCCCCAGTTCGCGGTCCCGATCGCGATCCGGTCGCGTCGAGCTGCGCTCGGACGCGCCGTCCAGGCTCCTCTCCGCCGCCCGCTCCAAGCCCGCGCTCCAGGGCGCGCCACCCGCGCTCCAGCACGCGCGCAGCCCTCGCCCGCCCAGCCGCCGCCGCAGGTCAGCCCCCCCCTCGCCGCCGCGCTCCCGCGTCCACTTCCTCCCAGCCGCCGCCCCGCTCCCGCTCCCATCTCCCGCTCGCGCTCACCCGGTCCCGCTCCGCGTTCCCGCTCTCGCTCCCGTCCCCCTGCCCTTGTCAGCCCCGCCCCTTGGCGCGATTGCAAGCGCCGGGGAAAGCCGTGGGAGGCCCTTGCCCAGTTACGATGCCTCTCCCCACGTCCGCGCCAGTCCCGGGTGCTGCGTCATCAGGGATCGACTGGTGAGCTCACAAACACTTGCTCGCTCGCGCCTTGCTCCAGCCTCCATTCTCCGCTCCCGCTCGCGGTTGCGCTCCTCTAGTTCGCGCCTTCCTGCTGGCACTTGACACGTTCTACAGGCTGCTGCTAACGTCT
>BOPP01000299.1:500598-523461 GCA_017312745.1 Gryllus bimaculatus | reverse complement strand
GGTCCCGTTCGCGCTCCCGCTCGCGCTCCCGTTCGCGCTCCCGCTCGCGCTCCCGCTCCGACTCGCCGTGATCTCGACCTGCAACAGACAAACAGCTCCCTTATACTACGAACTAAAAGAGTAACTTTTCACGTCCAATCACGCGAGCTGAAATACCAATGAATAAGTCCTAACAAAGACCCCGGTTGGTTAACCGTGTCCAGCGCATTGTACATAAAAGTCATTATTTAATTCTGACGTAAGTCCGGAGATCGCTGAACCGTCGACCGCAAGCTCTCGCAAGGAATCTATGCAATGGCTGGGGTCACAGAGGAGGGCTATACTAAATACTGTCTCAAAAACATCGACTTCCTAACTTTTCGATGGTCAGCCTCTTCACCAAAAAAATTACGTTTCATGTATGAAATATCACAAGAAATTCAATGAAACAAATTACTAAAACAAAATTTCTGGGCGCCTACAACCCCTAGCTCGCACTAGGTTACCCGATGTGTTCTGAACAACGTCGGTATGTGACTATGTCTCTACTGCATATTTGCAGTGCCTCCATTCTCGCATGTCTTGCTCGCGTTATAATGGTCGTCGAGAGCACAGATACCTGACACAAACTCTCCAAGGGAAAATATCTTTGGATCACAGTATCTCCTTCGAGTTGTCTAACCTGGAGTTGCTCCACTGGACAAAAGACTCACGAAAACAGCTGTTTGCACAATCCCTTGCAACTGTTACTGTCAGTCTCATAGTTAATTGAGAGCGCTTGCATTTTTATCCATTATGTTTTGCATGTGTACAGTTGACATTTCCTAATGTGGATAGTTTGACAAAAGTTCTTATTTCTGTTCTGCTTTCTTTTGACAGCTCGCAGTAAAATTTAAAAACTGTACATCTACTTAGAAGTTTCACATGTTTGGCGACCACTGCCTCACCTAGTCCAACTACTTACTCTGCTCCCACTGGGCACCACGAAGGAGCATGTTGCTCCAGAGGAAGATATTCAAAACTCCCTTGGGGCTGAATCGAAGAGTTAATGAGAGAAGAACTTTGATTGGGAAACACAGTCTGGATATAATCTCAGACTACTCTCAGGAACATTTTCTCTCCATTTTTTTAAAATTTGAACATCTCGAAAGAGGCACGTAATTTGGATTAATTGCATCCCAGACAAGAAGAAATTAATAGGGAATCAGGGGCCTCATATTAATTTGTACCATCAACCCCATGCCCGCCTTCTTTGCCACAAATGCTCTCAATGCGCAAGCTTCGCCACCTTCTATTACAATAGGGAACAGAAACAATATTTTTTTCATACTTCCAGGATGAATGTGATTTCAGAGGAAACAATTATGAAGATTTCATGCTCATATGAGATAAAAACAAGTTAAAAATGGAATTCTCATATTTGTGCAATAATACTGAAACATCTTGGAAGGTGAAATTCCTAGTGCATTGCTTAAAAATGCTTTGCGTCTTCACAGTTACTATTGTATTCCTGATTACTTCATCATTGCAGGATCCCTATGCCCTTAGCATTTCTTCTCCAGTATAGAAATATCTTGAAAAAACTGTTCACCATGTTTATCACTAATATCACCCAAATTCTGCACCGAAAGTTAAGATGGGAGTGAACAAAATGAATTATCAGAGACATTATACACCTCATATTTTTGTAACTTTCTAACCAATGTTTTATAATTGACTTCTTGTGTGTGCACAACTCTCTATAAGGATTGCCAAGTTGCTAACTCAATGTCACAAAATTTTTCTATCAATATTTCACCCAACATGAGTTTTATGATTTGCAGGCCAATGAAAATTCCTTCCTTCGATTTTGCATTACTCATCCGTGGAATTCTCCACTGCATTGAAACTATTTTTAAAGAATCTATAAACAATTTCCTTTCATCTGTATTATAGAGATTCACTCATTAACCCCGTAATATCTGCACAGAAACAAAAAGTACCTTCAAGAGCAGAATATTGGGCAACGGTCTTGTGTCTGTTTCTAAACTCAGAATTTTTTGTCACAGCATCTAGTTGTTTCCCTTACGGTAATTTGGAGCCCAGCAGTTCATTCTTTTTTTGACCAATTCAGGTCCAGACCCAAATCATTTAGGTCTCCCTGCTCTACTAAGTGCAGGCTGACGTCAGAATTTCCTGGTAAGTAGTCTGGATCTTTTGAAGTGGAGGCTTCTGTTTCTGGAGAAAACATGGCTTCAGTTTCATTATAGCTTTCTTCATGATTTATTGATCATGTTTCCAGGGATTCAGGCAATGCCAACTATTTGTAACAGGTTGCATGGCAGAAGAATTTTGTGTACAATTGATCTGGAAAGGTTTAGATATCTTTATCATGAGGAAGTAGCAGTCATTAAAATGTTGGTGTTCTCCATAAAAATGGTTCAGCGAATGACAATAATTTGAGTTTTCCACACAACCACAAACTAAGGTTCGGTGTACCGTTGGGCAGCCCATGGTTTGTCCTGATCACAAACATGACAGCCGAAGTATAAAGAATATGCAAGTTTTGTAATTTCATTTATATTTTCCCTATGAAGTTTGGATATAAATCTTTAACAAATGTAACAGAAGTTATCGGGTTGATTCATTCACTTCATCTTTCGATGTGAAATGACGATTTGCATTTTATCGAACCAATTCAATTCAACAGATCATGTGGGGAATTTCACTTCATAAAACCCACAGAACTGACATTGTATTAATGTATTTGAGGCACATGCAAACCGGACACAAACTTCACATGCACTGTGGGTAGAGTTCCGCATGACACCGACTGACTTAGAATCTGTCGCCCCAACAGTTGGATACTTGTATGACGGCGAAAAGGTAAGAGGCTAAAATAATTCCTTTCAGTGATTGATGAGCTGTATGAAATATGAGGGTGCACGTGACTTGTTTTCAAAGATTCACTATGATCTACTTGTAATTGAGCATAACTACCAGGCGCGAGATGGTAAAGATGGCAATCTTCGAATACAAAAGATATGTTCATAAAAAAAACATGAAAGCCTAATTTTGTTGATATCTCCTGAAAGTGGCGTAGATGAACTGAAAATATATTTTATTTTTAATAGACTTTGTGTGTTGATTCTACATATCTTACAGGTGCAATTTAAATGTATTTGCATTAGCAAAACACGGTATGATACGGCAGATTTAAAAACCGAAACATGATATCACATTCTAGTACTGATATTCGAAATTACTTATAAAACTGAGTATGTTGCGCAATCTACCTTCCTGGAGGTACAAATCTTCCCTAGTGTTATACTTTAAACAAGGTTTATCTTTCAAGGATATTTAATGAATTCTAAGATTTCTATTCTGAACAACTGTTTTCATATTGTCCCAGAAATAATGGATCTCTTCAGTCCAACAATACAAACTTCTAATTGGCTCTGTTATTCTTAACCAGCAGTCCTAGAAATATGGGATATTAGAATGTTATTACTAGACATTAGAAGATGCCTATTTTATTTTAAAGAACAAAGTATGACAAATGAAAGATTTTGACAAAATTATATTCTGCTTTTTGTATATGTTTACATAAATGCCGTTTTAGACATTTATCCTTTCATATGTGCTCTAACCTAATAACGCCCAGCATCCTCATTTGGGGATGCACATTTTCAGTCAAATAAAATTTGCTTCTTTTGCAATAACTTTCAAATTTTACTTCTTCAATAGAAGTACGCATTCTAAACAAAACATAACCAATTTTTTTTTCATTCCTCATTGCTAGTTGTTGATTTAGGCAAAATGTCTAAAGCATTGTACGATCCTAAACAAGGTGTTTTCATGACTTGTTAAGTTCAAATCGTTATCTAAAACCGTGCTTAGCAGCTAAATGCATTTGGTTAAGTAGGAGGGTGAGACCTGTGAAAAGCTAAAAGTGGTTGGTCCACATCGGAGCATATGGAGCACATGCAGCTAAGTTCTAACAGTTTTGCTATTTTTTATAGAAACAAATGTTCATATAACCAGCTGTTGGCACTTTGGAGCGCTCTAATAGTATAATTTAGCAACATAACAATGGATTAGCTTCACACGGTACCAGAGAGTATGAACAATGACTTAACAGTTATGGACGTGATGATAATGGGCGAGCATGATGCACACAAAATTAATTTGGAAGTTAATGGTCAACATGGGTATATTTTTTCCCTTCAAAAATCCACAGCTTTGATTGTGTTTGAACCCACAAACCAGGGTATAATTGTCCAATACGCTTCCCAGTACACTAAGTGCATATTTACAATTGTATTGATTGATTGAATGAGATTCTGGGCATGACAACTACTATGGTCATTGGTTCCATAAGTGTAGTGCATGTTTTCTTGGGAGGTGACGGCGGTCTTTCCTCTCTCGATGGCAAGATCCGGCACTGACCTACCGACGGCTAATGGGCTTTTTCCCACCAATGGGACACGGCCCCAACAGGAGCAAGCTCTAACCATCTGACTGGTCTCCTGGCATGTGTGGTGTGTGGTAGCAAGTGGTCCATGGCCCGTTTGTTAGGGTACTGCTCCAGCATTCGTCTGGTGTTGATCGGAGAAACCATGGAAAACTGATCCGAGTAGCTGGCCTGTAGAATTTTTCTCCAGACAGCGACTGAATTTGACCTAGCCGACAAGTTAGTGTCGAAAAAATCTGCCACCGTCGAGACTCGAACCTAGGACCACCCGGTCACAGAGACTGCAGTGACACGAGTTGATACCCTGGACCATCTCTCCCGGTACAAATGGTATAAATTGCCATACGGGAGGGGTAGTTCCGCCACAGCGACCGCACAAAGGCCACTTACTTTTGGGCACGAGGTCCTGCCTGTGCGTTTCCTCACGAATGCCGGCAGCATCTGCGAGTCGGCGCGCTTGCGGGGCAGGGGGCGTGCGCGTGGGCGGCCGCGGCGGCGGCGTGCGCGTGGGCGTGCACGGACCGCGAGCTCCCGCCCAGCCTCGGGCCGTGCCTACGCCCCTTCTTCATCCCCTTAAATTTGTCACGCTCCTGGGCGGCATCCGGCGCCGCCGCCGCGCTCCTTCTCCCGCGCGCCGCCGCCCCCGCGCTCGTCGTGGCGACGCCCGTCGTCTTTCTTGCCGCGCGCCGCCTCCTCGTCCTTGTCGCCGCGGCCGCCGCGCTCGTGCTCCTTCCTGCGGACGAACCGATCAGGGCCATTCAAGAAAGTAACAAGTACAAATGCAATATGGTTATTTACAAATCTACTACAGAAATTATGAATAGTTATACTTCGGTTTTTATAGCGTGGCGCATCAAGGCCTGTCTTTACGATGGTATATCTCACGACATTTCGCGTCTTTCTGAGTCTGATACTGTCACGATCATGCGACATCTTGCGGCACGACAGAGAAAAGGCGAAATGCCGTGAAATATTCCGTCCTGAGTTGTTTACAAAATTAGTAGAGAAATTGAGAACAGTTGTTAACAAAACTAGTACAGAAATTGGGACTTCAGCGTACAACTAAAACATTGATGGATGAGGCGACGATTGGGGCTGTGCCTTCCATTTTGAAATGAGCATGACAAAAACACTTTCAAACGAGTTGCCTTCATTATTTTTTGGCAAGAATTGATGGAAATTCGGTACGAGTTCATGGAAGTACATAAACTGGAGGCCAATTCTCAATATGCAAGGCGGCAACCATGTTTATTCAAGTCGCCCCACTTTTATTAAGTTAATTGAATTTTTGAGTTCCCTTTCAGTCATCCGAAAGAGGCGTAACTTTTTCCCAACAAATGCTGACATCTCAAATTTCAAACAATCCTGTCTCTAGATGTTTCAAATGAGCAATCTTGTGATGGATAGTTTCAAACTATAAATTTTTGTTTGCAAATTTGTCCAAACCAATGCCCGGCAACCATTTTCATCTCTGTAGTGTTACCACAGTAAAACTTTGGAACAAAAATAAATGAACAATGAAAATACACATGAGCATCTAATGAAGTATTATGTTTTACTTATATCTAATTCAATGTTTGTGTTAAGAGATTTTTCAATATTACAACACTTGAAAGTAAGAAAATGGAAATAATCTCTCACCTGTAGCCCTTGCCATCCTTGGTTGAAGAAATGTCTGGAGAATCCTTCTTCCGGGGATCCCTGGGAGGCCTGGAATCCCTGCGTGGGGAGTGAGACAGAGGGCGATCCTTGCCCTTCCCCTTGGGAGACCTGCTTCTTCCTCGCTCCCTCTCTCTCTCCTTCTCCCGTTCTCTCTCCTTTTCTTTTTCCTTCTCACGCTCGCGCTCCCTCTCCTTCTCTTTTTCCCTCTCTTTCTCCTTCTCGCGCACACGCTCTCGCTCCCGTTCACGCTCCTTCTCACGTTCCTTTTCTCTGTCTTTTTCTTTCTCTTTGTCTTTATCACGATCTCGGTCCCTATCCTTATCCCGATCTCGGCCAGGTGGGCGAGGAGACACACTTTGGTTGTGTTTGTCCTTTCGATCCACTGACAAAGACTGGCTAGGTCGTGGAGAGAGATGTTTCGTACCTACAACAATAACAATATGATTTGCATTAGGGCAAGACACTTTAGTAGTGTGTTTAGAATAATACACAGTTACAATATATATGAACAAAAAATGTATGAATGCACATATGGCAATAATATGCTCTTCTCTTAATAATGAATAATGTTTAGTGACACATCAGAGAAATAAAATATTAACATCTTAGATTTGTGTACAAAGGAAATGTCACTATCAAGAACAGAGTAGTTGTTTGTATATTTCTTTTCTTCAAATCATTTTGACAACTCAGAAACTGAATACTATTTTACTCTGCAGAGTATACTTGAACTGAATCAAGCAGGGAATTCTAATTTCTGACCTTTCTTGGAAATAAGTCAAAGGCATCCTAAGATAATCTTATATTAAGAATTTATTTCAAAAGCAGTTAAAATCATGAAATCATCTGATCTGAATAGTAGGATCCTACCCCTTATTGTAATGAATTGGACTCCGGCATTGCGAGATCGATAAACGATAACTAAGAACAAGTGGCGGAAACCAAGGCATTCTGTTTTGTAGTTCAAATGATAATGGCCTTTTCAAGTAAATACAAAAAGTGTCAGACATTAGACATCAGACATTATGCATTGCACAGGCTCAAGGATGTTTTACGTTAATTGCTTAAACCGAAGGATGAGCCATGTCATGAACTTCATTATGGGTAATGAAGCGTCACTGTGCTGATACTTTGAAATAAATTAATAGTGCGGGTGTAAATTAAGAGTGCCGAGTAAATCGAGATCAAAATAAAGATTGGATAGTGATGGATGTTTTATACAACAATCTTGTAGGCTGAAGGCCTGAGCATCATCTTCAAACTGGCATGTGTAGTTTAGCGACCACTCACCTTAAAAGTTTAAGGTTAAAAATAGATCGCCATTGCTCTCGCCGGCCAGTGCTGTTGTTTGCCATGTTATCGCAGAAGCTAGTCCTTCAGATTCATTGGATAAGGGAGAAGACCCAAATACTTCATTCTACATTGAATTCGTATCTATATTTCTAATTCCTGATGCCCGCAAAAATTGAAATAAAACTATGCAGGATACGGCTATGTATGGTGAGCTATCTAATGTTTTGATAGATACCGAGGAACTCAGATGAAATCCAAAAACAATTAAACAGTTTCGATTTTGACAGAAAAATTGAAATATTTGATTGTGATTTTACCCCAAATTCTCACACTGCGTGTACACATGAACTCACATTCCCGGTGCGTCACTGGTCATGGCACAGGGTGATGTATTGCGAGAGCTATGCTCTAAGGAAGAGATTGCCAGTTATTTGCAATTTACATGTATGTAAAGAATTTTTTTCCGTGTCAACACTGTACTATTATGCAACTTAAATAGAGAGAACTGAGACTTGGTTATCGAATCTGGAACTTCAATACTAAAAATTAAAAAGTAACAGCGAAGCGCCCGATTGGATAACCATGTCCAGTTGATGATCTGTAACAATTCCCTATTTAAACCGGACATGTTACTGCTGTATTCGTGAGGAAGTTTTGGTAAACTATTTCATTTATTGCAGTGTTACTTCTTGCTAGAGAGAGATTACCATAAGACAGGACCGCTTTGACAGCTACTGCTTGACCATTGCTGTCAATATAACAGCAAGTTTGTCAGTGCGTTTCTAAATGGCTTCATCACCTCTCTTGCCCTGTGTATGTGTATGCTCCTCGGAGTAACCCTCCGTGTAGTTGGCCGCAGCCTCACATGCGGCGGCGTCCTTGGCGCCGCGCCGGCGGCGGCGCGCTGCTGCGCGGGGCGGCGCCGGGGGCCGGTGGGATCGCGCGGCGGCCGCGGCCTGCCGAGCCGTTGGCGCGCGCGTGTGGTGCGGGGGCGCGGGGGCGGACGCGGGCGAGGGCGAGCGGCGCGGTGCGCGCTGGAGCTGCGGCCGAGCGGCGTGAGCGAGCGCTTGCGCCGCCGCCGCTGCCGCCGCGCCCGCGTGCGCGTGGGGCGTGCGCGTGCGGGCCCCTTGCGGTCGGCGGCGGGGGCGGCGGGAGGTCGCGTCGCGCCGCTTGCCCGCCCGCGAAGACGAGGACGAGGCGCCACCGCCGCCGCCGCCGCTGCCGCGTGGCTCGTCGCGACGCCCCGATGACGCACCCTTGCCCTTGGGCGCCGGAGACCCGCCTTTGCGAGCCCTGCAACACACATTCACACGCACTTGTACTACACCACATTCATTAATTCGTGCTTTATGCGCGTTAACTACGGTCGTTACGTATTTAGGCATTCAGACGCACGGCAAGCATAGGAATTGGCAGGATTCTTCAAATTACGGTTGTTATTTCTTTCAACGAGAATAAATAGCGCCCCTGTGAGTTGCGCCCATCCCAAGTTCCATGTCTGCCCAGCCGTAGATGCACCCCTGCCATTAGTGTACAGCATGTTATAACCCGGGAGGTGGCGGTGTTCCTGTCCCGGTGGAACGCGAGGTGCACCGCCGACCTACACATCAGCTTGAGGGGTTTCGCTCTCCAGGTATCTCCCACCAGCCTCACACCTGGACAATCTGTAAGCTCCCTACACGTGTGGTAGTGTAATATTTAAGACTGCATGTGTGTGTGAGTGGGTGGGTGTGCATGTGTGTGATTTAGCAAGAGGGAAAGAAAGGGCAACGATGAGGAAGGAAAGTTCGTGCCAGTTCATCGCCCATTTATTACGGTAGTATTTACCTTGTTTCAATTGGAGAAACCCAAAAACACTGACCAGTGCAACATGGATAAAGAATTTTCATTGAGACAATGGAGGAATTCAAGAAGGATTTTCAAAATTCCCTAGCAAGTTTCAAAAATCCTTTGGGGCTCAAACCATTGGCCCTCCAACTCAGAATCACTGGAGTAACAATTTTTACCATGACCCACCTCAGCCGGTTTATAATGTATTATTACGGTATATTGTATTGTAATATGGTTTATAAGCCACTATTTATTTTTATATAATTTTCCCTCTTTTTCTTCTTGTTTTTTTCCCTCCCCTCCACAACATTTCTTTTACTTTTCCATACCAAAACATCTACAGTATTTCACAATGTCTAAAGAAAAAGTAAGACTCAAGTCAACAGTAACATATTGTTATTAACTGAGCCGTCTTCCTCCACAGTGACACAAATATTCAAGCACTAATGCATTGCGAGAGAGAAATAGACAGTACAATAAGTACTTCGCTTTTCCTCTTTGTCAGCTCTGATTTTATAGTGGTAATACAGCAATACATAGTTGTGTATATTATTGGAAAGAATTACGGAATAGTACAATATTGCAACTTCAATTCCACTAACACTTCAGCCACCACTTGAAAAATCCCTAACCAAATTAAGCTTGAGAATAATAAAATCAACTTTAATTTTTCAAAACATGTGGCTTTCTGTCAATGAATTCAGTGTGAGGGGCTTGTACTCTAATCAAACAAAAAATTGAAGGTGTATGAAAGCTGTAATGTCCCAGTATCTATTGATGTGTGACGATGAGAAAGCCCACCCAAGTATAAAAGCACGGAAAATCCACTATTTTGGCATACGAATCTACAGACATTTGAAAAACATTGGCACTCTTACCTATAGCTTTACATAACTATTTTACTGAGCAGTTGATTCAAAGAAGTGGAAAGCAAAACTGACAATATATACCAAGGCGGCAGAGTAAAAAAAATTAAAGGTTCGCATAACATCTGTGACTTATTTAAATACAAGAACATTCAGAGTTTAACATATCCTGAAAAAGTGTGTGTTAGTGTTTTTCCGGTACTAAGAAGAGTTTAGTTGGAAATTGCAAGTTAGTTGCGTTTTGAAAGGAAAAACAGATATTATTAGGGACAGTTTAAATTTGCATGTTGAATCATTTTTCATTCTCTATATGGAGAATGTTTTAAAACTTGAAATCAGTTTCAAAATTAGTTTCCTAATGGAAAGAGTGGAAGAGTGAATGAAAGAGAGCAGGTGAGTGAGAGTGAAAGGGACAGATGAGAAGAAAGTTCATAATACCACAAGTCCAAAAATATAGTTTCTCACAGTTATCTAAGCTTTTTACTTAATGGTTCTTAGGTTTGTGGTGTCTTTGGCCAGTATTTATACTGAACAAACTTTAAACTGCATTGTTTAAACTTCTCAAATGCACACACTACACTTAGACATAAGCCAGTACCCTCCACACTGAACATGCTTTAATATTCAACTCTGTGATAAGAATTGTGGGAATACTGATGAGGTATTGACATTATACAAGGATGAAACGGAAGTCATCTTCGTCAACTTAGTACATGTTGTTTAAGTTGACAAAGATGACTTCCATTATTTCATCCCCATGTAATCTGAGGGATATAAGAATGCAAATTTAAACTGCCCCCAATTACGTTGCCAATAATAATATTGAATAACATATCAAATTCCAACATTCTGTTCAGTACAAAATGCAACGAGAGCAAAGGCCTGAATTCCAGCCTAGAAGTCGTTTTCGCCCAAATCCACACCCCATTACAAAACAAGTGCCAGCGCTCACCCCTGCTGCGGGGCGTTGGCGTAGCGCGGCGGCGGCGGAGCGGCGGGGGCTGCTGCGGGGGCGGGGGGCTGCTGCGGGCCGACTTCTTCTTGGCCAGCGCCTGCTGCTGCGCTCGTCACCCGACGGCGGCGAGGACGACGAGTCGCCGCCGCCGCCCGCCCCCCCTCCGCCGCGCTTTCACGGCGGGCCCTTCTTGCCGGCCGCCGCCGCCCCCGCTCCCCTTGGCGCCGCGCCGCCGCCCTTGCGGCGCCGCGTGTCCGTGGACGAGCTGGACGACGTGCTGCTGGACTCGTCGCTCGTCGACGACGACTCCGACGAGCTGCTGGAGCTGGCCGACGTCGACGAGCTGCTGCTGTGCTTCTTGGACTTCTTGGCGGCGCCGCCGCCCCCGTCGCCCTTCTGTGCGCGCCGCCGCCCCCGCCTCCGCCACGCCGCCCCCGGGCCGTGCCCGTGGGCGTGGGCGTGCGCGTGGGCGTGTCCGCCGGGCCCCCGCTCCGCGCTGTGCTGTTGCCTGCTGCTGCTGCTCCTCCTTCTCCCGCCGCATCTGCAGCTCCAACTCCCTCTGCAGCAGCTGCCGCCGCTTCTCTAGTACCTACACACACACGCGCACAAAACAATGTAGTTTCGCTATTGGAAGCCCACTACCACCCCAGGGAATTGAAAACACCCGGATTACAGAATATCTCCCAGACTCCTTCGCTGCCACTTCCAATTAACGACCGTGAGTTATGATATATGGAGTGCCACAAGGCAGTGAATTCAGGCCACTTATTTTCTGATGGGATATTAAAGGTATCAGTTCTAGAATTAATGTGAAACCTTTTGAAGATAATTTTGTTATACATGAAAAGTTTAATAAGACAAGTTGAAGCCCTAAAACCAGAAGTACAATTTGGCAGTATGCTGTGGACGACTCGGACAATCATTTTTGGTTGGTGGAGACTTATTACAAAAATATGAAGAAAGTTACAACAAAATTCATTGATTTTTACTCATTTGCTGTATTACAATTTCTGGCTACACTACTGGAAAAAATTATTGCATCATTTGATTTTCAGAAACATTGGTATCTGCAATTAGGGTGTAACTGCTATGGAATTTTTTTTTTCCTGCCAAGTTATAGTGGCACTCATGTTTGTTTAGTTTTGTTAAACAAAGGGCTGGCATATTGGGAAATAATTTGTAAACTGAGTTCAAGCTCATTGTTGTCCCCGTTGATTCCAGAGGGGTGTAGTGAGTACTTACACAATATGGGAAAGAATGTTGAGTTTACTCCTCAGACGAAAAGTGTCCTTATTGCTCTAGGCTCTGAGGGAAAGTCTACAAGAAAAGAAGCTTGGTTTTAATCAATCTACAGTGAGCAGGCTATTGAACTGGGAAAACACATCTGTGGGCAGAAGACAAGGAAGAGGGCGCAAGAGAGCAACTACAACAAAACAAGACAGAATATTGAAACAAATATGCTTGAAGAACAGGAGTATGACTTCATGTGAACTTGTACGCGAGTGGGAAACGTCAGCTAGTGTTGTACTTAGTAGCAAGACTGTTCGAAACAGGTTATTGGAGGTAGGATTGAATGCAAGAAGACCACGGAAGAAGCCTTTACTGACTAAGAAAGTTACATTTCCTCAAAGTCAGATGGTCTGGGGATGCATATCTTGGAAAGGAGTAGGTACACTGCACATGGTGCAAAGGACAGAAAATTCTGAAGTTCATATTTACATTTTAGCAAACAAACCATTTCCATCCATTTCCGAAAATTTTGGATCAGCAAAGAACAGCTTCTGTTAGGATGATTCAGCAACTTGCCATAGAGCTAAAAAAGTACAAATGTTTCTAAGAAAAACTCAAATAAAAACTTTAAACTGGACAGGAAACAGCCCGGACTGAAACCTGAAAGAGAACTGCTGGATATTAACTGGAAATGCAGTTTTCCGAAAGAAACCCAGTAATAGGATGAGTGTCAACATGCTATTCATAGTGTATGGTTGAAATAAATTTCAGAAAAAACTATTGAAGATTTAATATTTCAATGCCCCGAAAGTATAAAGCTGTAATAAAAGCTTGAGGAGAAAATACACAGTATTAAAATCTATTTGTGTATATTAAAATACTGTTTTTAATAAAAACATTTGCCTTCAAAAATGTCTTGGATCATTTGTTTTGTTTGATGATTTCATTGTTGATAGTTGTAATTCCATTCACATTTAATTATAACGAGAAATTGTAATATAATCATTGATTCATTTATCTAATCTCAGTGTTCTTAAAAATGCCATATCCAAACCTAAAATTAAAACCTTAAAAATAAATAATAATACTTTTTAAAATGATATATTTTTATTAAACAATATGTTCACTACTTGATTGCGTTCACTTGCATTAGATTTAAAATCTTTATTTTGAATTTTATGGAAATAAACGTAAGAAAATGAAAATTTCAAATTTCTATATACATAGAGTTTTACACAAGAAGGCCGATTTCAATTTAGTAACATTATAGTATGCTGCTTTTATGAAATTTTTATTTCAATATGCTAATATATGTAATTTACTATCCAAGAATATAATTTAATATCCAAGAATAAAATGAGTTTGTAATTTTGAGCATATAATGTGATGAAATGCGTACAATGTTTATTCGCAGACGTGTTTGAAAGCTTATTATTCTTTCAAAAGAGGAGTTTGATGGAAGAATGGCTTAACCCTAAAACAGTTTTGAGAAATAATAATTAAAACTATTCACAAGTGATTTTACCCCATTTCTTTCCTCAATAGGTAATCTTAATATGCAATACATCTACTTGTTGATTTCTATGGAAACATTTTGCACTCTCTGGATTTAAAGAAATTTTTCTCCTAATGTAAATATAACAATATAAGTAATGATGATGTCTTAAGCCATTCTTCCAAACTTTAATTTAAGGTGGTGTTTTGGAGACAAGTTTTGAAATTCTTTCGTGTTTAGGATAGACTTAGAAATTAAAAAATAAAATAAATAATTTCCTTCAAGAATATCACCAGAAAATATACTCATCACTCTTGAGTTAACATCACAGTAACAAACTATTACAACTGACTGACTATCACCAGAACAAATTGGCACTGGTGCAATTCGCAAAACCGTTACAACAGCTGTACGATGGATTAACGGCTTCTTCACAACCTCTAGTTTTATGCTTTCTTTGGAATTCTAGAGTCATTTATTTGACCTTCTAATGGTATGTAATTCTTAAATATGGGAGTCTACTATCACAAGGCAAAAAAAGGACTGTGATTACACCATTCTTCCGTGCAACTCTTCAATCGTATTGAGGCTCCACATTGGAAATCCCCAAAATATTGAATTACGTCTTTAATACTTTTTAATATAATTATTATTGCATGAAATTTTCTTCTGTTCTATGATAAAAGATTACTTTTGTATCAAGTAACTGTGTCCAATTCTTCTAGCTAACATTTGTATTATAAAGATCTTCAAGTGCACAGACACCTCATGCAAATTCTACAATAGCAGTTTGAATATACTTTCTGATTTACATTCTCTTGAACAGGAATCAAGAATTGTATATGTTTGCTTATGCAATCATAACTTCTACAGATTGTTTAAAAGACGATAGTTAGTAGTTTCATCATATTATGAAATATACTACTAGCATGTTTTTGATACTGAAATATTACATTTCCAACAATACCTTTTGAATAAATAACACACGTTTACAAAATGTTTTACTGAAAAAATAATTTGAAGTTACTAGTTAGAGTGGCAGAACCATCTCTTGCCACCCACTAGATAAGGGCCTGCAATCCAGCTGATGAATTATCATGCTGAATGAGAACAAATGGAATATTCATTCACAACGAAAGTAAATCAATGAGTTTCATAAAAGCTCAAACACAAGATAAATTCAAATATGTAATTAATGGACTTAAAATACTGGAAGTAAAAGCTGTAAATAACTTGATGGTTGGGGATTACATACTTGAAGTAGTTGAAGTAGGAGCAATCACATAATAAACACGTTATTTTTCCTGACCTTGTTCACCAATTTGTGGTGGAAAATTTCATGAGTTCAGGTTAAATTTAAACAAATTATTTTAATCTACAAAATTTTGGCTTTTATTTGGCCTTCATCATAGCATTTTATTGTAATAATAGTTTTGAATATTATTATTCAAATGTATCAAAGTAAACTTCCCAGACATATTACAGAAGGCACACATACAAGGATTAGTTTGTACGACCTTGTATAACCTTCATACAGAAATTTGATACTTTTAAATTTCTAATGATCATGAATTAATTGTGCTTAGTTTTAATTGGTTAAACTACAGAATTGATCCAATACATTTTTCTTTAATATGAAAAGTTCAAAGCAAAACGTCAACGAGGGAAAGCAAATGTTACATATTGAATCCTTTAATGAATTATAGATCAATCCATTTTTGAAGTCCAATATAAAGTATGTATTACAATACTAGCTTGCTAGTTTTACTTTCACTTATTTAACTTTACAAAATGTCTTTTGTTCTGCTAGTATATCAGATCTTAGAATACTGTGTTTTCGCCAAACATTTGAATTTTTAGCATCGATAAATTGATATCAATACTGAATCTAAGACCAGAAGTACACAAAGAATAACATTAAGCACCATGAACCCTTCTTTAATTCACTTTAATCCATTTCAGAAACCAGACAAACAAGAGAACACTCCAAAGCCAATCTTTGCCAGTGGAATTGGAGAAAGAACTTCAATTTCACACATCAATGGGTTTGAAGTCACTACCTTCAATATTAGTCCTCAAAGAAAATTAATGAACCAATGGATAGTATTTACTAGAATCCAAACGCATGTTTCATTCTGTAACTTGAGATTCCTAATGGTTGTCAATAATCATTGCCAGTTTCATATTTGCTTCTGTTTTGATAAAAAGAAAAAGGATGTGGATTTTTTTTTTATTTTTTTATTTTTTTTTTAAGATTCTTTGCAACAACAAAAAAATGTCTCATTAGAAAGTGGTGTATTCTTCCTAAGGAGAGATACAGTCATAGTGATTATATTTGTAGATAGCGTAAAAGACAGTTTGGAAAACCAGTTTCTCTGTGAACTAAGAGTTGGTCCATTTTTCAAGTTCAGACCGCCCACATTTTCGACGGAGGGAAGCAGAACGAACGACGTTTCCGACTAGTTATACAATTGGAAGCAAGCAGCGCATCCTACCTTCTCGTCCTCGTACTCGAGGTCCGTCTGATCCCAGTTCTCCCAGTTGAGGTCGGGGCTGCTCGTCTTCTTCACCACGACCGTCGAGTGCAGGCGCTTGTTGAGGTCGTCTTTGGAACTGGCAGCTGCCGCCGCCGCCGCTGCTGCCGCCGCAGCCCCCGACCCAGCTCCGCCGCCGCCTCCGCCGCCGCCGCCGCCGCCCCCGCCGCTGCCTCCGCACGACGAAGGCGCCGCCTTGCCTGCCCCGTGGCCCTGCCAACCGACACCGCACAACATCAAACTCTCGTCTTACTCAACACCGCTCAAATTTCAGTGTCGTTTTGCGCCATTAAATGCTAGCCGTATGACATGGATCACCAGAAAGTGCGACTGTTATGGGTATCGATAGGTGATTCCCGGCACGTAAACGGCTAAGGTCGTTAGTCCCGTAAGTGTAATGCATGTGTTCATCCTGGGAGATGGTGGTGATCTTCAATCTGATCTGAGTTAGCTCGCTGGTAGGCGCTGGCTGCCGAGATACGGCGTCGACCTACGTCGGCTTACGGGGATTTTCCCCAATCAGGTCTCTCCCACCAGCGGGACACCGCCCCAGCCGCGATAAGCTCCCGACATGTGTGGTAGTGCAGAACTTGTTAGTGCACACGTTTCTATGAAAGGTGCAAGACAACAAGGAAGAGGACAGAATTATCGCACGCGGTCCGTTGCCTGTTTGTTAGGGCACTGCTCCGGCATTCGCCTGATCGCCAGAGGAGACACCACGGAAAACTACCGATCAGAGCAGCCGCCCCCTAGCATTTTCATCCGGTCGGCGGATGAATTCGACCTAGCTAGAGTCGAAAGCAGTTTCGACAGCTAGTATTGACGTAGCTAGTGTCGACAGCAAGTGTTGAAAACCTGTCACCGTCAGGTCTTCAATCCTAAGACCTCCCGGTCAGAGGCACTTGCAGTGACATCAGTCGATGCCCTGAGCCACCTTTGCCATCGTGGAGTTCGTAATTTAAATAATGTACAGGGTGGTGAGTGTAAAAAAAGTAGATATACACGGAATATAATGAATATAAGACACAGGAGTCCCAGCAGTACACGAGATGGTGAATACCTTACAGTACCGGCAGCGTATAAGCGACAGTTGTCACGCCACGTGCTGTGGTGCGTCATGTGCCCTGCTCTGAAGCAGTCAGCTTGCGAAGATTTGTTTACTTTCTCACAGCCAATGATTAGTATTGCCGTTCATCTGACTCGCACGGAATCGCGTAGGCGATGAGGTTCGGCTGTGACGAAGGTTATGAACAAGATATCAAGACGTGTCATCGCCTGTCGGTAAGTGTTGCATGTTTTGGGATTTCGTTTCTCACGTAGGTGGTGCCATGTGTGTAGTAATGTGTCGCAACACCGCATCGAACTGTCCAGAGTCCCTTCTACGCTGCCGGTACTATTCGCTGCCCCATTCAGAGTCTCCAGAAACAGTCTGCATTCTACGATCGTTTTACTTTCTCCCTTTCTTGTACATTCAAACTTGCATTTAAACAAGGGAATATGTAATTACCGCAAAAACTATTTTCAGAAGAGAAACGTTACACGTACACACCTACAAATCCCAGAAACCAATAAGTTGCTGTATTAAACAGCACGCTTATTTGGTTACATCAGGATCATTCTCAGGCTGAACAAAGATTAGTGCGTGACCTCAGATCCAAGCACAATGGTGGATATCTAGTCCAGTCCCTTAACACCTCGGCAGCACCTGAGACCAGGGTGTTGGAATAACAATCCGAACGCGTGCAGAGCTGGATAATCGGGAACCAGAAAACGTACGACAGATCATCACGCTCTCCACGCTAGCAGTGATGTTGATACACTTATCTCTCTCGCAGATCTGGGCTGCGGTGGACAGATAAAATAGGCAGTTCAAATAGAACAATCAATGGCAGTGAGCACCGAAAATTCAAGGGTGATGTCGCTCTTTGAAGTCCAGAAAAGCGGCAACAGGTGGAAGAGTTGAATATCTTACAAGATAAAGGGGAAGCAGAAGAGAAGGGGAAAGAGGAGGAGAAGAACAATATTTTAATGCACACATTTAATACGATAATACCTAATTTAACCTTTTAAACATTATTGTGAATATATGCAAAAGAAAATTTTTAATTTGAGTAACAGGATCGTCGACAGTTAAAAATCGTAAGTGATTTTGGTTAAGTAATATTTGACAAACTGTAGTTTCTTATTTGCATAGGAATTTCCAAACAATGCTCAGGAGGATTTAACCCTTCTTTAATTATAGATTTACAGTTCATAAACAGGCACAATACACACACTCTACAGTGAAAAATGTCAAATAAAGTTGATATTTCTGAAAGATTCTAACTTACAGAATGTTTGAAAGAAAGAATGTTAATCAAATATTTTATTTAACAATTTCATTAACACCCTGGGATACCATATGGTATCAGAACACAATTTCATATCATCATTATTATTATTAAAAGTATTTGTTTCTAAACAACAATCCGATACCATGCTGTACTGAATTATGTTCATTGATCAACACCTAAAGCAATGCCATTGTGGATTTCAAAATAAATTACTGTTCAACCTCCAAAAATACATTCAATAATAGAAATCTCTTTTACTGATAGATTTTTAATAATTAGACACCTACAAGGTTCTGATACCATATAGTATAACCAGGTGAATGTGTAAACAACAGTCTTCTATCAATGAATATAGTATTCCTTACAGTTCTGAATTTTCATTATCAAAAGCTCTGATCTAGAAGCTGATAATAATTTAATTGTCAATCCAAGGAAATGTTTCAACAGATGATGAGTTCGGGTGTTCAATTTCTAATCTAATATGACGAGCCCTGAGTTTAGCACCAGAAATACAATTAAAAATAATTAGCTTTTTTTAAGCATGGATGAAATGATGTCAATTGATTGCATTGTTGTAGAAAATGGACACCAATCAAGCAAGGCTCCTTTGTCAACAAAGTGTCCATAATTGCAAATTAATGCAAGAGAAAGGAAAGAGTTCATGGCTTCAGACAGGGCTGAAGTAATGGGTCAAGTGTGGATGGAAGGTGATACAAGAGCTGCCATGCTATTACTTTCCAATTCCAGAGAACTCATGTTATTAATCTGTGACTCCTTGTTGCTCATGTATATAGGACCTTTCATTCCTAAATCAGGGTGCATTAATGGCTTTTGAAAAAACTGAAAGAAATAAAATATTTCTTGTTACATGAAAAAGTTCACCAGCCTGGACAAACGTTTATTGTGTCAAAAATATGCAAGCTAGATAACATGGATATTTTCTACAAAGTGACAGAATTTGGAACATAGTTATTAACATCATTAGCACCAAAAATTACTTATTTTTTTTATTGGCCATGTGTTCATTCCATTACATTTTTGTACTACTATCTTTTTAAAAGAAAAAAAAGCTTATTAAAACAAAGAATTATTGCTTTCTTGGAACAAGTGTACTCGTACACTATCTTTAGCTACAGTTCATTTGTTTCCATTATTCTCACTGGGAAGCACTGTTCATTCTGTAAATGACACCGGCTATTAAAAGTTGTTTTTCATTTATCTGATCATCTGCATTAAGTGAGTAATAACAGAACAGTATCATGAAAAACTATTTATGACATACCTAATTCTCAAAATGTTTAAATTTACTGAAAATTTTCAAAAACACAATTACTTGATAATGATAATCTTTTCCAGAACTATTATGAGCTTTTGCCTTAATAACATTTCTCATCCATCATCATTTTTTTTATCTTTCTTCCGCACATTTTCAATTTTAAATATATTTGGATCGTTTAAGGTAGCATTGAACTACCTCAATTTCAGTCTTCCTTTTTTAATGTTTCTTCTGGTTTGATAACAATAATGTTATACCCTTGGCTTGCTATCGAATTGGATTGTTTATTACTGGTATCACCAAGGTTTGATTTGATTCGATTTATTTTGATTTACTTTGTTCAACAGTAAAAAAACGATATGTAAAGTATGAGAGATGTCAATCTGGACACATTTTCTCAAGCTCTTAAATGTTTTCTGCACCTTTTAACCATAAATTAGTTGAATGATGAATAAAACTACCAACAAAGTGAGGTTAGCAATGGTTGAAAACTCACAAGGTTATATTTTTGTTCCTCTTCATTCATTTGGATGTGAGCTTGTAGGGCCTAAGTAACATTTATTGGACACATTCATTCTTTTATTTGTTGATTTTCACTATAGCTCATTGTTTGTGGGACTTGGAGACACGTTGCATCAACTGAAGAAGCAACAAATTAGAAAAAAAAGATGTACAGATGTCAACCATCCTCCCCACCATTTGATACCGTTAACAATCTATGTGTGTAACCCTGAGTGCTCAGCACCACATAATAAGCACTTAGAATATAAATCGCTCATCCCAACAAAAACGGCATGAGCCATTTCCAAGCAAAACTTGAACAGTGACGTACACTAGCAAGTACTTAATATAGTTGTGAGATAAGTATAGTTGCAATAAGAAGCCTTCTTTTGGAATGTTTGGTTGCGAGTTAGAGTGAAAAGTGTTTATTTGTATCACAAGGTGATCCCATTAATGTCAAAATGTTGGAAGCAAAGTTGCAATGTGTTGAATATGGAAATGTAATCAGAGAATAGAGTTTGCAAATATGTTACACAGCATAACAATTCATAAAAACAATGGGAAAGATTCAGAAATGTAGGAATATTTGCATGTTAAGTAAAAGAAGTTTTGAAGGATAGGAGGAGCCTGTACCTGAAGTTGGCTCTTCCAGCAGTATAACACTCATCCCCAAAGCAACAAGACCCTTCCAAAAACAAGGAGTACAAAACATCTTGACGACAATATTCTGAAGAACACTAATAAAACTATTGCAATCATGACTTCAACTCCTATAGCAAACTTATGAAATGCTCGAAGTAAATACAATTGCAAGTTAATTTTAGATTATGTGTCTGGCAGAAGGGAAGATCACACTCACTTCAAATGAAACAGATTGCCACAATTAAAAACTTTAAATGAGTTTGTCATAAAATCTGTAAATGAGTTCTTCATCGATCTGCAGGATGTTAGGTCTGCACTACAATCCTGAAGAAGACCACGATATGTTGGCCGAAACGTCGGCATCTCAGCCTTCGACGTGGGGTCACCCAAATAGTGCAGATCATGACTCTGGCCATAGATGAAGCCTATGACACCACACATCCAATTTAGTTTCCTTGAAAGGCTCTGGCTTTTTTTGCTGAAATTATCATGTCACACTCTTCTTCTATTTTGAATATGTGCTGCGATTTGTAGATTATTTTTTGTTTCCATTTCTATTGCCAAATCATTTACATACAAGATTGTTAGTAACTGATGCCTTTTATTTAGGTTTATTCCATAGAGTACCTATTACTTTTATGTTTTCATTGTATGGTTGGCATAGATAGTTGTTAGAAAGACATGGTTATAATCTGTACCCTTGCCTAAGTCCTCAGATGGTTTTAAAAGCTCCTGTTTTTTGTCCCATTATTCAATTTGATCTTCATTCTTGAATGTGTGTATGGGCTCTGAATTCTATTTATTATTTCTTTGGGGATATTTTCCTCATCCATAATTTCCCTTAGTTTTCTTCTGATTATTGTAATGAGTCACAATTAGGTATCAGTCATATTCGATACATATTTGGTATCGAGACAATATAACTATAAACATAGCCTACTAGGAAAAAAAAGGATGGCGATGTTTGATATCATGGAGACTGCCGACTTGAGAAGACAGACGGAAATCAACAAGCAGAAAGGACATACTCATTCTTAAGGGAGGATGTAAAGCTTAATAGAACACTATACTCAGAGTGGCACAATTAAGTGGAATATTTCATAAAACAGATGCAACTTTGTGTTGTTGGTGTATTCTATGAAAAATTAAATGAACTAGTGAAGAAAGTCAATATATACTTATAGAAAAGGCTACTTCCTAGACACAGATGTCAACATTTCAGTTGTAATAATGCAACCTCCTTCAGGACGAAATAAATGGAGGTGAATTATGCGTTGGTAAGTTGTACGAAACTACCCGATACACATATAGTTAGCTCATGGTGGAAGACTCTCAAAGATCCTGAATACATAGAGAAACAAGGAAAAGCCTCACAATATTTTTCTATGTGACTAAAGACCAAACATTGCTTGTTACACGAGACAAAACTTGGAATATGATTTACTCAAATTATACTCGGGCTCCGTCCCCTGGGATTAAGCCACACTCAAGCAGGCACAGGATTTAAAGTGTTAAGTAACATGCCCGGAATTTCTTCCTGGCATTTTACTACTTTACTGACAAACCTGCTCCGAAAAGTGAACATCTGTGCAATACCACCAGGTCAGTAGAAATGTTTGTTAACATACAATGTAATTATTGAAAGGAAAGGGAAATATACAATACAGTCATGACATTGAAAGATAAATTTTTGGGTTCTTATGTCGATATTTTGCTTTCTTGTATTACCAAAACGCCTCTCTCAGACATTGAATAGGAAACTGTTGTCATGTCTCCAATGAAAACATATGTAACATGTTTTCTTCAGTTTGGTA
>BOPP01000299.1:473098-495598 GCA_017312745.1 Gryllus bimaculatus | reverse complement strand
AAATATTACAAACAGAGTAGTAACAGAAATTTTTATTTTTTGAAAACTTCATAATAGCATTCAAGATCTAAGCCATGAGTGTTGTAGGCACTGAGCTGCAGTAGCTCGTTTTTGTGGATCAAATTCCAACATTGGTCTAAGGAAATCAGTGAAATCTTTTGCATCTTCTGATCTCCACTTGAATTGCGTCTTCAAAACCTCTTCAAGTCTGCAAGGTTTTATTATTTTAATGTTACGAAGATGGCCTAAAAAAAGAAAAAAGAATCAATTCCATACATAGAAACAGTGAACCATACAATTATTAGAAAGATTTTTATGGGAATTAAGTTAGTGTATTTTAGGGCCTCTTATAAAATATTAATTAATAAGAATTATTAATTAAACCTTTTAAATAAACAGTGCTTGTATGTGAAAATACTTTACTTGCATGTAAAACCATTCAAAACTTTGTGAGACAATTAGAAAAATTTCCAAAAATGATTGTATTTTTTTTTAATTTTACGTGACTAGAATATCAAAAAATAGTTTACTTTCTCGCATATTTCTTACTTGATGAATGTTGAAGAATTGTTTGAAGCTTCCCGGTAATGATTTTTGAACTTTTATCACTATGATTCTGATCACATACCATGCTCTCATTAATTGTTTATGACTATTTCACTTGTGAAATTAACACCAATAGCATTGAACTATACATCTGGTATGCATCAATCAAGACTGTATCCCAAAAAAATTATCACCTTCCTGGAGGCCAGTCAGAAGGTGACCATCAATAATAGGAAGCACTGTCATATGCACTTAAAATTTGACTGATTCTGAAACTTTTTTTTGGAAGTAATTTCATTTGGGGAAAAGTCTTATTAAATACGACTTGTGCATTCAAATTAAATTCCCTTGTCACCATGTAACAATGGAATTTAATGAGAATTTTCAATGCACTAGTGGTATTACCGATGATTATTACATGCATCACTTTTCCTTGATGTTTTGTTAATAATTATAAATACACCTGTTGATCCAGATAGCCGAGATCGCTAAGGCAGTAGTGTCGTGGTGATCTCGGATTGAAGTTTCAAATCCCTTCTTGGGCATGTATGTATTTGTCCCTTCTCCATCATCATCATCCTATCACTTCACTAAAGATGGTTTAATAATTCCCTGCTTGAGCAGGAGGCCCTTGTCCTTCATGAGATGTGCAGTTGGTTAATTAAATTTTTTTTTTAAAAACCTAATTCTAATACCTGTTTTATGTCTTGCAATTTATTATCTATTTTTGTTTATTGTAATTTACAGATTTTAATTAAATTTAATTATTATGTTACATCATTAGGGACAAGACTAATCAATCTATTTTTAAATTTAAACCAGTAAAATTATGTTCTTAAATTCTAGGTTATTTTTAATTGTTCCAGTGTGTTATTCTACAGGTTTTGAGAGAAATCTAGGATAACTTAATACCCTTAGTATCCCTTGGTACATTTAAAAATTCCACATAATTTTTGACAACTCTGAGCTAAGGGACATGAGAATTTACAAATTGTCCACTTACCATAATTTGTTAAAAAGAAGAAAAAAAGCCAAATAATTTTTTGCAGTTGGCCAGTAGGTTAAAAAGACGCGAGTTTTCAATTTGTTCTCTTTTGTAATTTATATTTTGAAATATTTTCTTATGAGAATTTTATTTTATAATATCTATTGTGGTCGTCAAAAAATAATAAAGGAACTTATTAGAAAATATAAATAGAAGCGCAATCAAAATTTGTATCTTATTAAGTATATATTCCATGTTAATCCCCAAAGTGTGGTTATACTACTTTCAACATCTTTTCACAAATCAAGTCCTTTGCAAGAGAGATAATTTATTTCACTAACAACATTTTTGGCTTCTTCATTTTTGAACTAATTTTGTAAATACTTTTTCAATGTACAATCTGATCAGGGAGACAGAACAGTCTCCGAAACATCAATTTTCATTGAATAAAATTATTAAATAAATCAGGATGTATTAAAGGTGGTGCTCCAAAATTAAGTAAGGGGTGAAAAACATTAGAAGACATAGGTATTTACGGGTTTGTAGATTCTTTGGTTGTTAGTGATTCCAAGCACATTATCTACTAAGGTCTGTGTGTAGGTGTTTAGTGTAATGCATGTTTTTCCTCGAAAGGTGGTAGTGGTGATCTTCCCCTGCTTGATTATGAGATCCAGCACTGACCTACCGTCAGTTAGCAGGGTTTCTCCTATACAGATATCACCCACCAGTGGGGCACCACCCAAGCTGGGACAAGCTCTAAGCTCCTGACCAGTCTCCCTGCACGTGTGCTTGTGTAGTGCATCTTAGTTTAAGTGTGTGTAGGGGTGGGGATTCGACAAGGAAGAGGAAGGAAAGATGCCTGCAGTCTGATCCTTGTTAGGGTTCTGCTCCAGTATTTGCCCGGTGTTGATGGGGGAAAACATGGAAAAGTACCAATCAGAGAAGCCACCCTCTAGAATCCTCCTCCAGACAGCAAATGTATTCAATCTAGCTGACAATCTAGTGTTGAAAATCATGCCACTGTTGGAACTGAAACCTAGGGCCTCCCAGTCAGCACTGCAGCGACATTGGCTGATTCACTGAGCCACCTCTCCCGTTCACAGGTATTTGCAAATTGTCCACTTACCATCATTCGTAAAGAAATCCTTTGAATACCGGCCTGAAAATTTTATATGTTCAGGAATGTTTCCTAAAAGCTCCATGATATGAGCAACATGGTCCTCATCCTTTGAGTACCCATCACCTTTCTGAGGTTTGAACAAAAAATCCCCAGTCGCAAGTTCAAATGCCTGAAAAAACAAAAAAACAATTCATTCTGTTTAGTTAAAGAAGTGAGGTTTTTTTTAAATGGAAATACACATTTTGATTAAAATATAGGGGAAGGGGGGATTTCAGCATGATCATCCTCCTCCCAGTGTTTAGTTAGGCTCTTTTAAGCCTGCCACTGCATACTTATTTTGGTTACATAAACTGCACATTGGGGTCTCACAGACCCCGAAGATTTTTATTGTTATAAAAGATTCAGAAAACGATGTATGATTCAAAAGCATGTTATTGTATTTTATTTTCACTTGAGGAAGCAGGGAGGAACAAACAATAACACAAAAACAAATTTAACTAGTGGTGCTACAGAATGGCACAGACTTTCTTGTATTAGTTTTATATTTTATTTGGTCTTTGCTAGCTATTCGAACTTTCTGCAAACACTTGCCAGCTGCCATGTATTGCTGCTCACCAAAAGTATAGTTTTTACTAAGAATTCTCACAATTTTTCGACTCCTAATGGTAGAACTGAAATATTACTTTAAGAATAGTACATCTCTGAGAAGGTCTTAGTTTCTGCAACCTTAGGTTTACAATAATTGAAGGACTTGAGATCAGATAGTCCTAGGCCACATTATGGCAAAATGGTGAAATTAAAATCTGTACAGTGTGATAATTCATTTTCACAAAATGACCTATCTTAATACAGTAAAACCCCGTTTTTATGTTTTCCTGTGATTAAATAATTTTTTGTTGGTCCCGTCATAAAGCCTACTTTACAATGCGTTCGCTTCCTGCAATTTACAACTTGATATGAAGAATGTTTTCTATCTTTTACGTAATTTTTATTATTTTTATTTTTTACTTTCTTGTATACATACATATTATATGTAGTGCAGAGAACTCCCGAAAGTCTTGAGTTTGTTCAGATCAATTGGGGAATATCGATTTTGGAGAAAATTAACTGATGGTTTATGCTAGCGTTGACCACTGCTTAACAAACAGACATTTTGCCATTAATTGATTTTATGGTTTCAAGGACCTATAAAACGGGGATTCAGGCTACACAGATAAGAGGAAGTAATTTACTTTGTGTAGGATTATAATTTATACATTTTTTCATTACCAGGGCCAATCAAAAGCTTTTCTGACAAAACTCGCTGTTTCCGGTACATGATTTTTTTTCTCCTCTTACCAAAGGCAAGAAAGTTCAAACAGCTACCATTGCAGTAAATACTGAAAGTACTCGCCTAGCCTAAAGTTTTTTAACCTTCCTGTATTTTACACTTTTTTACTGGTTCCCTGAAAAGTGTAAAAAAAGGGTTTTTTCTGTATTTACAGCACTGAAGGTCCAGCTGCCTTTTTTTCAAAAGAACGTATCTTTCTTCATTTAGGTGTTATTTTTATTCCAATATGCCCTTTGTGCATCCCATTGATTATATGATTAACAAAGCAAACCCACTACTAGGGTTAATTAAGAGAATGTGTGACAAGTTAAATACTACTCTCACATTGAAAATTTTATCTATAATGTAAGTTAAACCAATTTTTATGTATTCATTAGTAGTTTGGTCCCCTTTTTTTCATATTAAAACCTATTAATTAGGAAAGATCAACATAAGTTTTTGAGTTGTAGCAACTCACCTTAATTTACCAGATCCATTTAGTGATCATGACTATCATGTAATATGAGCTTTCTTAAATACCCCCTGTGATTAACATCCGATAACGTCTCCTGTGTGTGTTTTATCTGTACAATTTATTAATAATGAAATTGAAGGCCCACTTTTGTTGGAACAATGAAGGTTTTGATTTTTTACAGAAACAAGAAGAAAAGATTTTCACTAGCTTGTCTATATTCTTAACAATCCACATACTTGTAAATTAGCAAACTATAACCATTTTAATATATAGGAACCTCAAACTTTGTCGAGAAGAACAACAAAAGAAAATTACTAGTCTAGTCAGATAAATCTGTAGCATATCTCGTTATATTTTTTTCGAATTTTCTGTGTTATATTCTAATCAGGTGTTAAAATTTCAATAATTAGCAGAGAAACCTTATACACAAATCGGAGTCTGAATGAATTCACTATAATACAATCCTGTCCAAATTACACTAAAACATTGTTTTATGTATTTCTCAAAAATGTCTTACAAATATAGCTTGTACTAGTCTAATGCATTTAGTACTTGCGCTATCACTACAAATTGTAACAAGCAAGATAAGGAAAATTAGGATGTTGAAAGTTGTTGTAACTGCCCTGACAGCCTGATTGCTTTGTGTTAAATGCCTGCGTACTTATCATCTATTCATTCAAAGTTGGATTTATTTGGGGTAACCACTGATTTTAGTATTGTGACTATTGTCAATTGAAGCGATCTGAAGATTACTGTTAATATTATTCAAAACATTTTAATTATCTATCATTTTGGGTCAAGTTAAAAGTGTTTTATAACTTGTCCTTTGGCACCAAGATGAAGAAAACTAGACAGCGTGTACAAAACTTTTGGAAAGCACGCCTAAAAGGCTTAAAATGCTCATTGAGAACAAGGGAATGCATACTAAGTATTAAAAAAATGTGTATGTTATGTCAAAGAATTTAAAAAATCTCTCATATTCCTGCCTTCAGAGGGAAAGTATTCCCATGTAGTATAATCCTCAACCCTACAAGAAGCCTCTGAGCTAAATTCAAATTACCCGTTTCATTACCTGAGATAATACTTTGTTTCTCTTCTAGATGGCAAAAGAGTAACGAAATTTGCACGGTCAGACAGACGAGCGGGCTTGACGGCCCGAGTCTCGACAAGTAAAATAAGATATTATTTAATTGTATAAAACATTTCTGAATTAGAATTTAGTCCATTTGTTAATAAATAAATAAAAATCTAGTTGTGACTGCCTTCTTTGGCTACAGTATGCATACTAAAAGATGAAAAAGAGTTTTACCTCATGTGTTTGGAAACTAATGATTACACATTCAATATCTAAGCTGCTTTGGCGAGGAGATTAATGTTAAACTTACCAAGCAAGCCACACTCCATATATCTGCTGGAGTTCCATATCGAGCCCCCAGCAACACTTCAAGGGAGCGGTACTCCCGTGTCTGAGCATCTTCAGGCAGTGTGTCATTCTATAACAAAAAAAGCAAATAATAGATTTGTTTACTATAATTTTTAATTCATGGGCAGAAGTTGCATTTAGGAAGAAGATTCTTGGAGGACTCCAGACATTCCATGAGACAGAAATCCCCATTGTTGCAAGCTGAACAAATACATGCTAAAATCATTTAATGGGTTCTATAGAAATTTAAATAAATAAATTAATTAAAGCTGGTATCTAAACTAATTTGAATTTGATATCATACTAATGAGTATAACATTGAAAGCTGCATTTTGGCAAAAATTTTCCAACAAAAAGACAGAAACAAATGAACTTTCTGTGTTCCAGTGTTATTAAAAGTATGTGACTTGTCACCATTTAATACCACAAACCAATTTTTTTTTAACATACATTTTTTTTAGCACGATTCAAGTTTGTACTACAAGGTTTGTCAAGTTACACAAGTAACATTAAGATAACGTAAGTATATTGATTAGCCAGACAACGACAATAAGTTTATTTATTTATTTATTTGTTTACGGGACATTCCCTTTAATACATGTAATTATAATATGGAAGTACAAGATGCACATTTGTTAACGTTACAAAGAGTAAATTTAGGAAATTTAGAAACAATATCTAATTACAAATCAGGTGGTTTCATACAGCAAGACTCGGATAGTAAGTACATAGCTCAAGTAAATAATGTATAAAAAATCAATTTGTTTACAATACCTGTTAGCAGTAGAGACAATACAGTAGAAGGTATCATTCAATTGATAGTCAGTTTTCATAGGTTTGACAGAAAATAATAAAAGATTACATGTCAACATGCGAGGGACCCTAAATCTTGATATTAGGGAGAAAATCATTACAATTAATTTCACCTGACAAAATTTTAAATACAAAGATAAGGTCACAGATTGTTGTTCTATCCCGAAGATGAGGAATTTTATACAATGAGTAGTAATTAGTGTAGTCATGACAAAACAGCGGAAATCCATCCATTGCGAAATGCTAAGTTGCACAACAATCTGTGTTGGACATCCTTAAGATGAATTACGGCCTTACCAGAGAAGGGAGACCAAATCAGACATGCATACTCTAGGATGGGCCTAACCAGTGAGTTAAAGAGAAGTTTGACTGTGAAGAGTGATTGAAATTGTAATGAGTTTTACAGGATAAAACCTAGGGATTGCAGAGCTTTGTTAACAAAACTGTTAATGTGGTTGTTGAAATTGAGTTTACAGTCAAAGATATCTCCAAGATCTCTGACGCAGCCAAAATCTTCCCAATGTCTATATAGAAAACTAACAGTGTCCTGCTTTCTGGAGAAGCTAATGGTATAGCACTCGTCATGGTGCAATGATATGTTGTTCAGAAGGCACCAATTTTCAACTGCTAGTAAATCAAGTAGCAACTTGATGGCGTCATCAGTATCAGCTAGTGAACAATAAATCTTAGCGTCATCAGCAAAAAGAAATATATTACTGTGTTTTAAGACTGTAGTGATATCAGTGATCAGACGGAAATTGAGCGGTAGTTTGTCACATCAGATTTATCATTTTTTCCATGAACTAGGATAATCTTGCTCTTCTTCCAAACATCAGGAAAAGACCCACCTCTGAGAGATTGATTAAACAGTAAGAATAATGGACTAGCTAACTAACTAGAACATTATCCAAGGAATTCGAACCCAACGCACATACGAGCCTACCCATAATCGCCTTCATCAAACCCAGTGAGCTGACGTATTTTCTAAAATAATGCCACTAGATTCACATTTACAAAAAAGTACATAGCCATAAAAATAAATCATCGCCCAAAGACATACTGCAAAACACATGAATGAGCAATAACTATTTGGTTTATTCGCCATGTATCTATAAGTTTTTCAGCGATTTTCACATACCTATCCACTACTAACAATCATAGAGAAACAAACTAATCCCAATCACAGGATCACTTAAAATACTCATCAATCTCACAAAAACAAAAAACCCATCATGAACTTCCAGCAAATATCAATTCACACGCCTGCGTTCTGCCACAAACATCCCGCCACACCCAAGCCAAAAGTAAAACAAAAATCTATTCACTCACCAATGATCAAAGGCTACTAACGCACTGTGGTCGAAATTCGCGACTGTATCCGGACGAGTAAGGAACAAGTCTATTCTGCTGTCTCGATCTTGCCTACTTCAATTTACCAATACATCTCTCTTGGCCCTGCTTTAGTTCAAATTACTAATATCATAATGTACGTCTTAACTAGACTGAATCTTCACACCATACTGATTGGCGCGGCAATTTAAACACCATGTCCAGGAGATGACTGAAAGTAATACAGATATACCAACATACGAATTAGAAATACGAATCAATAGTTGCCCAAAAAGTATAAAAAACCACATCCCCAGTGAAGCCTTCAAGATGAACCAAATAAAACATTAAAGGGATCAAAAGGCAAGAGATCAAACCCGCAGATCAATAAGCATCCCGTCAATATCAGAAAATCAAAAATTATTGCTAAACCAGACCATCAATATCGGTCCACGTGTATTCCTGAAGAATGCCCCAACAACCAGGTAGGGAGAAAGGAAATATAAGAGTATCAACAACGTATATTTAACTACAGGAATGTAACATAGAGAGGACGGATCTATCAGCATATTATACAAAGATACACGCTCAAACACTGTATCATCAACAATATGCGCAATCTACGGGCCCACCACACCACTTGATTTATACATATAAACATTATAATCTCATTAACCATTATCAAGATGATCACAAACCACATTTCTTGACAAAGAACCACAGACCCATTCACAAAATTACCTCTCGCCAACAATTCAGACATTCCTAATATCTTTTATGAAAATTGAGGCAACCAACATAACATTGCAAGAATACTTAACCCAAAGACGATCTCAAATACCAGTTCTTTGATAGTTAAACGATCCCTAGATATTAAGCAGTATATTCCCCCCACCAGCACGAATAAATGCAAAATAAGCTATGAATCAGTCAGAGCAATACGTCAGAAAACTCAAATTAGCAAACACCCTGCTCAACTCTCAAACTGACTTACAGAACACGTATAAGATCAAAAATAACATTACAATAATGAAACACACACTATTGTTTAATAAATTACAAAAAAGTGCGGAATTACCAAACTATTCGACGAAGAGACGTCTGATTACAACAGACTTTATTATTTGACTACAGATACGCGCCTAGATCGTAAATTAACTATTATCAATTTAAAACACAAACAAAATTAAATATAGAATCTAACAGTTAATACTTTATATGAATAAAGAACAAAATAAGCAAATACTGAACCAATGATTCCTAGCAATCAAATAATTACATATAAATTATAGCACTACAATACAAAACAGCTTTATTAACTTTTTATCGAAAACAAAAATGTTCGTGAATGTGCGTCGAATAATCCCCGCAAGACTAAAGCTTAGATGAACAACTCTCTGAAGCGCTTAGAGACATAATATCTTCCTTAAAATCTTTTATACATATAAATGCAATTCGCACAAGAGGCTACTGTCAACCGGACACAAACACTACAAAAAAATTAACAAAGCCGAACGAATCACCCATTTGCTTACATTCCAGTCCACGTAATAGGAATTACATTTTTGAATAACATCTACAACCCCGAATACTCAGCGACTCCCGTCAGACCAGGACATACCCACAAGACTCTGCCCTCATCATCCATCCTAACAGAAACCTAACGTTACATAATCTATCTCAAAAAAGTCCTCGAGTTCCAAATACATTTCGGTAACAATCTTCCATCTCAGGAAGCAGCCATCCTCAAGAACACAAAAATCGTGGGCACTATTATTTCCCTTGCAGTAATTAAAAGTTCAAAGAACATCAATTCCCTTGATATCCGATCACACCAACCCACCCCACTCCAACAATCACAGCACACATGACCACAAGAACCAGCATAAACTGCCCCCAATAATTACTCAACCGCAAACACATCGCGGCCGGCCGCGTCTCGAGCCGAAAACCTCCTGGTCAGCACCATCTATCAAATTCCAAGTGCTAATCAAGCCGAATTAACTCTCTGCCGATCTCCTTTGATATCGTCTTTATGGCGTATCTTCTCAACGCTTGGCTCCTGTTCATGAATTTACTGTATAATGTGCGCTCCGCTCTGCCCGCGCGCAGTGGCGCTCGTGAGTCCTTACTAAATACAATACATCTAACCGTATCAGCCATCATATACAGCCTACCCCCACTCACATACTATCTACCTAGCCTACCCCCCCTGACTCTCACCACTCCATTATACACACTAGTATACACTACGCTTACTACTATATCCTCCAAGCGTCCTGTTCACCCTCACAAGATCTAGCTTAATTTTCATTTATTTACAGTTGAAACAACAGAGATTAGTAAACTTTCCATACGTTTGTAGGTTGGGTCTCAGATGGCAGAAACAACACTCAGCAGTTAGTAGACCATCCACGGCCTCCCGCTCCTACCCTTACCACAAACCAAAAGAGGGTCACCTTCATGCGATATTGGATCAACGCGGGGCAACCGACCGACTGACCCAGCGCCCCCATCTTGGATCTGAATGCCAAATTACAGCTGCTACAATTAACCAATCATAAGGTGAGAGAAAGAATTACCTCTAGATAAGCCAGTTTTGAAAGACAAAGATTGCTTATAATAAAATTACTTCACTTTCAGGATTTTAATCACGATCCGAATAATAGGGACCAACAAAAAAGCGGTCTATCCATTGATTTTTTTAAAAAAATAGGGAACACTCAGAATTATCTAATAATATTCTCCAACAAAGAATATAACACGATTTATATTTTAGAAAGAACTAAAAATAAGAATAGAACAAAAATATAAATAACTCACATTGTTAATCACTTTCAACATTAAACAATGTACTATACTCAATCCTTCTTATTCACAACTATTTCAAACATTTAGCGAGCACGGCACGAATCATTGCTGCGGCATGTGCATGATGATGAACCCACCACTCCATTAACCAAGTTATTTATGTTTACCAATAAATATACATAGACATATAGCAATAAGATAACTAGTATATGCCAAATATAGAAACTCCACGTCATGAGTTTTCAAGGACATTCAGGAATCGTCCGCAACGAGAGAACTTGGTAGCCCTGAAAAATATTGATAGTTACTCACGAGGTCAGCACCCAAACAGTCATTAACTCCTCGCAACAAGAACCCCTAAATCACCTCACCAGCCAACACAATTAAGTTGACTCAATATATTGTACCAGCTAATCACACTTCGGAATTTAACCCCCTAAAAGACACGCGTAAATGTAGCATTAATTTTCTACTGATTTATGACGTTGTTGACGAATAGTTAAGCCCTACAATGTAAATTTCAACAACATAGATATAACTAATGAATATCAAGACTGACTGAACATCGGAAGAAAACCTAAAGATATACTTCATATTCATACGTCATCAGTTCATAAATAAACGTAGTTCCCTCTAAATAAATTTACAATAAAAGAACATTCACCATCCTTTCTATTAAAATCCCACTCCCAACTATTCTCTTCTTCAAAAAGAGGACAAGGTCGGCGGGGCAGAACAACGAGGACGCTAATGCCCCTATCCAACACATCGCTATTGATAAACCTTACCTTCCTCGGCAAAAATAACCAGCAATACATCCGTTCACCTTTTACTTTTTAGTTAAAAAAAAAACATGTGTCTCACACACTTGACACTAAACATCTAATTTTAATACGATCATCCCATTCACAAGCACAAGTTCTACTTTAAATGTCTCTAGGTATACTGATGAGCACAATATTCAGCGACATGGATGATAAAAACATATGAACCGATTACTCTGCGCACGATTTTTTGATCGTTTTCCTGCCAAAAATTGCTCTCCTACATAAAGCAAAGCCTGCACCCAACAGCCAATAACACAACACTAGTGGCTCCCACACATCGGGCACTTTCGGTTTCAAAGCAAACCAGCAGCCACACCACGTTGCACAACACGCAAGCACGGGAGTACCAGTACTGGAGAAAAACTCCTAGAATAGGACATAACCACTGACATCTTCTCCAAACGGAGCACCCACGAGCCACTCCTCCACCAATAAACTTCCACACCGTGAACAAAATGTCAAATATCCTCAAGTTTGAATACTAAATAGAACTATCATATGCCATATAACTGAGACTCTGCCCAAGTTAACTTGCGCCATATATTTAAAAATTCCCCCCCCTGAATATCATGTACTGCACAACTTATGGACCCCACTCTCACTGGCTGAAAGCCGTCTGAGAAAAAAAAACAAACAAAAGAAAAATATCCCCATTTGCAAAATATACCTGAAAAAAAAACTCGACTCGTAGATACACCTCAGTTTAATAAGCAAAAATTTTACTCTTCACCAAATGTTTTGTATTGAATGATTTACTTAAATTCTCCCTTCCTAAGCAAGTCCTAGTTTATTCTTCACTTACACTAATTACTGAATTAAGGAATCCTCCAGTTAGGTTAACACGGGAATAAAATATACAAAAGACAATATATATGCCTTATCGAGTTTTAACTAAGTTTCCACATGCCCAACCGCCAAACCGGCCGCCGGCTAGTTTCATCCATTCATAATACCTTACACCTTATCACTGGATTGACTGAGTTCTAATCCCAAGTGCATCACCAACATGATTGTCTTCATTGGCATCCTGCTTGACAGGAAAACCCCCTCATACTTTAGATATCACCACACAAGCACTCCTACCACTTGTCCACATCTAGGGCATGAAGACCAGATAGACGTACGACCAACTTGTTCCTGGGACCCACGTAAAAGTAAAGTCCAAAACCTTTGTGTCAGCCTGCACTATGTGCAACAACCTGTGAAGCCCTCAACCCCCACCCTACACAGGAACACAGAACATTAGAAATTGTCACAGTCCGAACACGACCCGATGATAGCTATTAGTACTCAAATGTATTCAGAACTGTGAATGTCTATAAGACAGGCTCTGGAAAAATGGCATGAAATATAAGAACCATATGCATGTATGGACATTAGAGAAGGCATTAGCATCCACTTAGGGCCCTTCAAGCAGAAGCCAATTAAACCTAAAAGCTACCCTCCATTAACATCAATACTGTCTAGCCGCCTCCCGTTTATCATTAGCTATTTGCTCTGGAGAAAGGTTGCAAAATATTACAACAGAGTAGTAACAGAAATTTTTGTCGATTTCTTTCACCGAAACTTACTAAAATAGCATCAAGATCTAAGCCATGGATTTGTGTAGCACGAGGCTGCAGTAGCTCGGGTTTTTTTGATAACGACCAAATGGTCCACATTGTCTAACAAATCAGAAATCTTGTTGCCATCTCACTGATACTACCACTTGAATGCGAATGTCTTCAAATCCCGTCAATCTCAAGTTTATTATTTTAAGTGATTACAAGCCAATGGCCTTAAAAAAGAGAAAAAAAGAAAATCATATCAGACGATACATAGAAACATCGTTGAAACCATTAAATATGAATAGAAAATTTTATGGAATACGTATAGTTATCCATTCTGAACAAGGCCCCTCTTTAAAAATATAATTAATAAGAAATTACTTAATTAAACCTTTAAATAAACCATCATCTGTCTGTGAAAATACTTACTTGCATGTAAAACCTTAAAACTTTGTAACAATTATGAAAAATTTCCCCCACAAATATTCAGTGTATTTTTTTAAAACTTTTTACCTTACTACCCACCATATCAACAGAACATACATTACTTTCCGCATATTTCACCCTACTATCGAAATGAAAATGTTGATAGAATTCCTTCTTCGAGCTTCCCCGTCGTAATGCCATTCCAATACTTCGTATTAATACACAATATGATTACTATCACAACCTATGCTCCTCATTAATTGTTGATGACCTATCTTCACTTAGAGTTCAAACTAACACCCAATTACGCATGAACTATACAATTGGTATGCATCACAAACTGATATCCCAAAAATTCCATCACCTTCCAGACGAGACAATCTAGAGATTCATTCAAGATAGGAAACCTGGTGAACCTCACACTAATAGGCACCAGCATCTGTCACACGCACTTGTAAATAGTGACTATCTCATGAAAACTTTCTATTTGGACCCAATCAGAATTGCATTTGGGTGAAAAGCTCTTACATTCAAATACAACTGATGCAATTACACCAAATTAAATTCCCTAAAGTTCACCACAACCCGCTATCATGTGTAAACAACTGGAATTTAATGAGGAACCACACTTTCCAATTTCACTAGTTAGAATACATGATTATGCATCACTTTTATCCTATGATGACTAATTGGGCTTAATTCATCTCCACAATAAAAAAAAACAAACCTGTTGATCTACACTAGCCGAGATCGCTAATTGACACATAGAGCTGTACGTCGCTCTACATGGAGTCTCGCACATTGAACGTTTCAAATCCTCTAATCTCTGGCATGATGCTATATTGTCCCCCATTACTCCGATCTCATTCATCATCCTTCACTAGCAGCAACGATGGGTTTAATTAATTCCGCTGCCTCTCGCAGGCGCCAGCCCGGCCCTCTCCTTCATGAGCATGTCCAGCTGACGTTAACTCACAATTTCCTAAGTATTTACACAAAGCCTAATTCGTTCAACAACATATCCGTGTACTTAGTGCTTGCAAACAGTGATTCACTCTAATCTCGATCATTATACGTAATTGTACAGAGTGGATTCTTAATCACAATTCATATAATTATCAATATGTAGAGTACTAACAACCTCATTCCAGGACATAAGACTATGAATGTCAACTATTTAAAATTCTCAAAACACAGCAGTAGAAAATTGTTCTTAACTCCTAGAGTTACTCTTCTAATCCAGACAAAGCACCGTTGTATTGTTTATTCTACATGCTGTTATGACAGAGAGAATCTAAGCCCACCGCGGAAAGGCCTTAATACCCTTATACCCTTAAGTACATTAAAATTCCACATCAATTTTTTAACTCTAGCTAAGACATCAAATTGACAAATGTCCACTTACCTAACTGTGTAAAGAGAAGAAAAAAAAAGAACCAAAAAGAAATTCTTAGCAAGAGCTGGCCACAGTAGCCAAGCGTTACAACAGACAGCGAAAGCTCTTCAATTTGATTCTTCGCCTTGTATCACTACTTCTACCCATTTTGAAGAATATTTCTCCCTGAGAATTATATTTCGATAATATCTATTGGGTCATAGTCAAAATAATAAAGAAACTTATTAGAAAATATAAACAGAAGCTGCAACAAAATTTGTATCTTTTAATAAATTCATTTAATCTCCAAGGTGGGTTACTAACACTTTCAACATTTTCACAATCAAGTCGTCTTTCAAGAGAAGAGAAGTGTCATTGACACTGAACAAAACATCCTTTGCCTCTCTATAACATCCTGTTTAGACACGATCTAAATTATCCTTAAATACTTATTTCAGTGTACAATCTGAATCGAGAGAGAGAACGAGAATAGCAATGTCACTTCCCGACAACATCAATTTCCACCTTGGCAATTAATTACTTAAGACATCAGCGACTGTATTAAACAGGTGTGCTCTCCGAAATAAGGCTATTACCCGTCGGCGAATCGCCGGCAAAAAAGACAATATCATAGAGATGCCATAGATAATTTTACGGTCTTTCACATTCTCCTTGGTGTACTAGCAAATGTCCAAGCACATATCCACACTAATGTGCATGCCTGTGTGTACACCCGTGATTAAGAATGTAAAACTACGCCACTCGTATTTTCCTCGAAAAGCGGGGCCGCGTTTGCATCGTGCCTGAGCCCACTCACCCGAAGTAGCCCGCCAACCTTGACCCTCTGAAAACATCAGCACTGCTGGAAATCCAGCACGGCTAGACCTGACCGGTCCATGTTAGCAGAGGGTTACTCTCGCTATACTGAGAAACACCATCACTCCGCACCAGCTGCACGCCACGCCCAGCGAACACAATCACTGCATAACCTAAGCCATAGTCCAGCTCTACCCGCAACGACTCGCGCCGCCAGGTGGTGGTGCTTGGCGCCCCTCCGCTATGACAGCCGCACCCCACGCTAGTAGGATCTTAGTTTAGTGCGCGACAGAACGCCGCTCCCCGCGCCCAGTCCTACGAAACCGCCCCCGCACCAACCAGCCAGCCGGTAAAAAAAAGTCCTGTCAGGTCTCCGGTAAGACCCATCAAAGCTGCCCTTAAGGGCTGGGATTCAGCACCCAGAAGAGAAAGAAAAAATGCGTCACCAGTTCTTCGTACCTCTTAGGTTAAACACTGCCCAGATTCCCAAGTAGACACGCAGCTTATTGATGGGGGAAAGAACAATGGAAATAGGCCCACCAGCGAGTGACAAGCCCACCTCCTATTATCCTCCTCCAGACAGCAAATGCTAATACAATCTACTCTGACAATAAACCTCAATGACCACTGCTTGGAATTGATAACATCAGAACCTCCCAGTCAGCACCTCTGCCTGCCGCTCCCGGCCACGCACGACAGTTAAGCTACATATTCACATGCTGACCACCTCTCCGATATCTAGCCACAGCCCATTATTAGCAACATCAAGCCCCCAGCAGACCCCGCATCATACCATCAATCGGTAATATAAATCCTCCACCCCTTGAATACCAAGCCTGAAAACCTTAAATATGAATTCAGGGAAAGTTCACTAAAGACTCCCGATGATCATGAGCCAACATGTCCTCATCCTTTGAACACCAAATCAGCACACTTAATCATAAGAAGTCAATGAACAAAATCCAATCCCCGAAAACAAACAAGTCAAGACAAGTTCAAATGCCTAAAAAACAAAAAGAACGATTTTACGATTCTGTTTAGTTAAAAGCATGAGGACAGATTTATATTTTTATTAAATGAACCCTCAACACATTTTGATAAATATAGCGGAAGGGAGGGAGATAAAGGACTCAGACAAACCAATAGATCATCCTCCTCAGCCTCCCGCCCTAATGTCAATCCCTTTAGTTAGCTCTTTCTAAACCCTTCGCCACATCCCCACCCAAAACATACTTATTTGCACCCATAAACTAGCAACTAATTCGGGTCTCACAAACCCACACACCCGCAGAAACAACCAGACACATATTATATAAAACTGTGTATATCAAAAGATTCAGAAAAACACCAGATATATATACCTTACAAAGAGCATTTATGAATATTATTATTTCACATGAAGGAAGCAGAATGAAAAAAGACACAAAAACAAAGCAACAAACAAAAAATAACACAAAACAAATTTAAACTCAGTGTGCAATAGAGACCAATCTGCAAACTCTTGTCATTTCTTAATATTATTTTAATTATGGTCAATTATGCTTAGCTATTCGATCTTCTGCAAAACACTGCCAAAGCTGCCACCATGTTTGACATTGAAACTCAGAACCAAAAAGTAACTATTTTATCACAAAGACTTTCAAAATTATTCAGACTACTAATCCGACTAAACTACAAATAATACTATTAAAAGAATAGTACATCTACCTGAGAAGCGTCTTAGTTTCTGGCACTTCTAGGTTTACAATAATGAAGGACTGAGATCAATAGTATAAGGCACATATATGGCAAAATAAGAAATAATCTGTACAGATAATGTGATATTCCATTTTCACAAAAAAGAACCAATAAACTTATGCAAATAAAAACCCGTTTATATTTATGTTTTCCTATGCATTAAATAATTTTTATGAAGACCAGCCCATTCAATAAAGCACTCTTCTACACCGATCCCCTATCCTGCAATTTACAACTTTATACTTGAGAATGTTTTCTAAACATCTATTACATCAACAATATAATTTCATATTTTATTTTTAACTTCTTGCCAAAACAAAATTAATACAACATATTATATGTGAGTGCAGAGACTCCCGGAAAGTCTTGAAAAGCTTCGTGCAACAATTGAACACCACATGGCCATACTCACGACATTTGGATGAACCAAGTACCATAAGAAATGTCTATTCAAAATCTAGCATCACAGCGTGACCAACAATCAAACCTGCTTAACAAACAGAACATCTAAAAGTTCGCCAACATTAATTAAACCCTTTACAAGGAATATTCAAAGACCGCTACAGAACAGTGATTCAGAACATAAAAAACCATACCACCAAAACTAAGAGAACCCACCTAACTTTAGCTATTGTCCCACCCTGTCCCAGCGATTATAAATTCTCCTACAAATACTGCCTCTTCATGTTTATCACCCCGCAAACCCAACAAGAACAGCCCCCATTCTGAACCAAACATCCGCCCTCAGTTTCACAAACCCCATAACAATGCGATGTGCTATATTAATCTTCACTCCTTACCCAATCGAACGGCAGCCCACAAGCTTTACAACACACACCCTCACTACCATCCACCGACAAAAAGCTTACAAATAAGTGAAAAGTCACTCGCCTACTTTAACAGTTGTTCAACCGTCCTGACCGTTATTTTACAATTTATTACTCAGTTCACTCACCAAACAGTGTCTAAAAAAACAGTTTGTATTCCCTAGATACTTTACAGCAATGGAAACAACGTCGCAGGAACAGACCCGCTTTCTTTTCAAAAAAAAACAATAATCCACTATATCATTCATTAGGTGTTAATTTTTAATATCAAATAATCCCTTAATGACTTAAATCAATCAATCCCAACATGGTATCACGACTAAAGTATGAATGCCAAACAAAGCAACCCACTACTAGACCAAAGCCTTACTCACGAAAGACAAATCCTCTTAACCAAGATTGCCAACCAAGAAAACACCGAAAAGCATACTACTCTCACATGGAAAATTTTAAAACGTCGCCTAAATAAATAAGTACAGATTAACAACCACATTTTATGTATTCATAGTAGTCTTGGGTCCCCCTCCTCAAACTTACATATCCTACACCCACTAAACCATCATCCATAAAAGACTACGGAAAGCATCCACATTAAGTTTTGAGTTGTAGCAACTCACCTTAATTTACCAGATCACTTTAATGTCATGCACATCATGTAATATGAGCTTTCTTAAATACCCCTGTGATTAACATCCAGTAACGTCTCCTTATTGAGAGAACATAAAATGTGTTTTATCTGTACTAATTTTTAATAATGAAATTGAAGGCCCACTTTTGTTTGTTGAACAATTGAGTTTTAGTTTTACAGAAACAAGAAGAAAAGATTTTCACTAGCTTGTCTATATTCTTAACAATCCACATACTTGTAAATTAGCAAACTATTACCATTTTAATATATAGGAACGGCTACCTCAAATTTGTCAGAAGAAACAAAAGAAAATTACTAGTCTAGCAGTAAATCTGTATGCATACTCTTATATTTTTTTCGAATCTTCTGTGTATATATCTAATCAGTGGTTAAAATTTCAATATTAGCGAAAACCTTATACACAAATCGGAGTCTGAATGAATTCACTATAATACAATCCTGTCCAAATTACACAAACATTGTTTTAGATTTCTCAAAAATGTCTTACAAATATGCTTGTACTAGTAATGAATTTAGTACTTGCGCTAATCACTACAATTGTAAGCAATAGAAGGAAATTAAGATGTTAAAGTTTTGTAATGCCCTGACAGCCTGATTGCTTTGTGTTAAATGCCTGCGACTATCATCTATTCATTCAAATTGTGATTTATTTGGTGGTAACCACTGATTTAGTATTGTGACTATTGTCCAATGAAGCGAATCTGAAGATTACTGTTAATATTATTCAAAACATTTTAATTATCTATCTTTGGTCAAGTTAAAAGTTTTTTATAACTTGTCTTGGCACCAAGATGAAGAAAACTAGACAGCGTGTACAAAACTTTTGGAAAACACGCCTAAAAGGCTTAAAATGCTCATTGAGAAAAGGGAATGCATACTAAGTATTTAAAAAAATGTGATTTATGTCAAAGAATTTAAAAAATCTCTCATATTCCTGCCTTCAGAGGAAGTATTCTCGTGTAGTATAATCCTCAACCCTACAAAAAGCCTCTGAGCTAAATTCAAATTACCCGTTTCATTACCTGAGATAATACTTTGTTCTCTTCTAGATGGCAAAAAGTAACGAAATTGCACGGTCAGACAGACGAGCGGCTTGACGGCCGAGGCTCGACAAGTAAAATAAAATTTATTATTTAATTATTAAAACATTTCTGAATTAGAATTTAGTCCATTTGTTAATAAATAAATAAAATTGTCTGCGTATTGTGACTCTTCTTTGGTACATATGCATACTAAAAGATGAAAAAGAGTTTTTTATGTGTTTGGAACTAATGATACTCATCAATATCTAAGCTGCTTTGGCGAGGAAGATTATGTTAAACTTATCCAAGCAAGCCACACTCCATATATCTGCTGGAGGTCCATATCGAGCCCCAGACAACACTCAAGGGGAGCGGTACTCCGTCTGAGCATCTTCAGGCAGTGTGTCATTCTATAACAAAAAAAAGCAAATAATAGATTTGTTTACTATAATTTTATTTCATGGCGCAAATGCATTTAGGAGAAGATTCTTGGAGGATTCCAACATTCCATGAACAAGAAATCCCATTGTTGCAAGCTGAACAAATACATGCTAAAATCATTTAATGGTTCTATAGAAATTTAAATAAATTAATTAATAAGCTGGTATCTAAACAATTTGAAATTTGATATCATACTAAAGAGATTAAAATTGAAAGCTGCATTTTGGCAAAAATTTTCCAACAAAAAGACAGAACAAATAAACTTCTGTGTCCAGTGTTATTAAAAGATACTTTCACTTTAATACCACAAACCAATTTTTTTTAACAAACATTTTTTTAGCACGATCAAGTTTTACTACAAGGTTTCAAGTTAACAATAACATTAAATAACGTAAGTATATTTTAGCAGACAACCAATAAGTTATTTTGTTACGACATTGTCCTTAATCCATGTAATTTAAATGGAAGTAAAGATGCACATTTGTTAACTACAAAATAAATTAGGAATTTAGAACAAACTAATTAAAATCAGTGTTATACAGCAGACTCGGATAGTTAGTACATAGCTCAAGGTAAATAATGTATAAAAATCAATTTGTTTACCAATACCTGTTAGCAGTAGAGACATAACATAGAAGTATCATCAATATATCAGTTTTCATGACTTGACAAGAAAATAATAACAAATTAATCAACATGCGAGGCCTAATCTGATATTAGGGGATAGAAATTCAATCAATTTAAAAATTTCAAAACTGAAACAAAATTTAATACAAAACAGAAAATAAAAAAGTCACAAAGAAATATAGATTGTTCAATATCCCAGAGAAAAATAAAGAAAAAATTTTAAATACAAATAAGTAACAAAGAAAACAATAGTAAGTAGTCATGACAAACAGCGAAAATCCATCCATGCGAAATGCTAAGTTGCACAACAATCTTGTGGACATCCTTAAGATGAATCGGCCTACCAGAGAAGGGAGACCAAATCAAGACATGCATACTCTAGGATGGGCCTAACTAGAGTTAAAGAGAAGTTTGATCTGTAAGAGTGATTGAAATTGTAATGAGTTTTACAGGATAAAACCTAGGATTGCAGAAGCTTGTTAACAAAACTGTTTTAATGTGGTTGTTGAAATTGAGTTTACAGTCAAAGATATCTCCAATCACTTGACGCAGCCAAAATCTCCCAATGTCTATATAGAAAACTAACATGTCCTGCTTCTGGAAGAGCAATGGTATAGCACTCGTCATGGTGCAATGATATGTTGTTCAGAAGACACCATTTTCAAACTGCTAGTAAATCAAGTAGCAACTTGATGGCGTCATCAGTATCAGCTGATGAACAATAAATCTTAGCGGTCATCAGCAAAAAGAAATATATTACTGTTTTAAGACTGTAGTATATCAGTGATCAGACGGAAAATTTGACGGTAGTTTGTCACATCAGATTTATCATTTTTTCCATAACTAGGAATCTTGCTCTTCTTCCAAACATCAGGAAAAGAGCCCACCTCTGAGAATATATTAAACAGTAAGAAATTAATGGACTAGCTATTCATATCTGCAATGTGACGAAAACAGATTAGGTATGGAGACTATATTTAGCCCTTACTTGCACTTTAAGGCAGGCTTCTCAAACATATCTCACGACCGTGTTGAAGATTGTCAATGAAAGGGTCCTTGACAACCAAAATCTGAAAAAACTCGCAAGAAGATAATTTGTGTTGTTAAAAATTGTTTTCCAAAGTAATTGTATCTGCAAAAAATGGATTGGTTGTGGCTCAATTCTAAATAATATCCCGAGAGCGTTATTACACGGATATGTTGTGAAGTTTCTTTCTTATGTACAATAAAATTACATTCTATTTTCAAAACATTGATGCTAGGAAGAATATAGATTCTTCACCAGAAATACAATTATACGCAGGAAAGAAACTTTGGAATCAATGTACTTTGACTTTACTCTGAAGGCACAAAAAACAGATCATAAGAGTCAGATAGATTTATGATTATGAAGTA
>BOPP01000299.1:445304-473073 GCA_017312745.1 Gryllus bimaculatus | reverse complement strand
GTGACGAAAACAGATAGGTTATGAGCACATATTTAGACCCTATACTTGCACTTTAGAGCAGGCTTTCAAACATTATCTCATCGACCGTGTTTGAAGAGTTGTCAATGAAAGGGATCCTTGACATGTAACCTTTTCTTTTCCCGGATAAGTTCTGTGAAATACCAGGGCAGGTAAGAGATACCAAAAATCAGACTTGCTGGAACATAGCAGTCGATTAGTGAATAGAGAATATTATAAAAGACGTCCACATTCATATTAATATCCATGTTGCTAAGACAGAAACTCCAATCAATAAGATTAAAATTGGAACCATTAGTTATATAATCAGTATGTTTAAAATCGTAAACATAAGTAGGATTCAAAGAACAGTTGACTGGTATTTCTTGGGCGACAAACAGGCGATTTTTGAATGTAGCTCAGAGGCATCATTTAGGCTTGCAGATCTTTTACATGCAAGATCAATTACAAGTAAATCTACTAATATGGGACAGCCGGCTTTACTTCCCCTTCAATGGAAGGCGTACAAAGCATTTTTTCGCCCTTAAAAATCCACCGCTTCAATCAGGTTTGAAGCTGCCAACTTGAGTATACCGGTAATAATGGCGTCGTAAAAGTGAATGAAGGGTGGTCAGGATCACATTTTGTAAAATCATCAGTAGACTATTGTATATAAAGAGAGAAAGTTGGAGATGAGATCAAGCAACGCGTTTTTATGATTAATAGTACCATTATGATATGTAGGTTCAGTAGAGCCAGCATGTTTAAAAAAGTTAATTAACCGAAGAGTCATTAACCGAAGAAGAAATAATGGGGGAACGTGTTGGAGAGTCATAGCAGAAAATGCCCTGTCCAGTCCAGGAAGCTTGAAATTGCCAGTCAACAACATAGAAACAGATGGATTAACAATTTATTTATTTGATTTACAAGAAAAATTTAACATTTCAAAAAATTTCAGTAATGCTAAACATAGTAATGAAGAGAAAAAATGTCAATAATCACTGTTCCACATTGACCACAAATGCCAATCTCAAGGCACCATCCACTACACATGACACTACATTTTCTTATTATTTCACATATTCAGCAATGTAAATAACCAACCATCAATTTATTGCAAGTCAAAGGTTTATCAAGAAAAAAACAAACAAAAACAACAACAACAACAACAACAACAGACTATGTTTTGTACAAATCAGATTCAAACAATTTAAAATAAAAGTAACAGTGCAATTAAACAATGGGTATTAGGTACATTAACCTCATTTTCCTGACATTTCACCAAATGGAACTCTTCTCTGGTAATCATATTTACTGACATTCTGAAGGCGTAGCCACTTTAAATCAATGTGCAAACTTCCTACTTGAATGTCATTTCTTTAAATATCTTTAGATTCAGGAGAATTATTTGTATCGATCTTTTCTCATATCACGATATACAAATGTTGTTTAAATAAATATTTCCCAACGCCCCACTGTATCTTAGTAACTTGCCGCAGCAACAGAATCATTTATTTACTATCGCAGTAATGTAGATTTTTGCATAAATCGTGACATTTACAGTTACCGGTAAAATGCTGAACATATGAAGAAACGTTAGTGTTATCACTGCCTTGTCAAAATTAAAAATCATAGCTCCGTTACAATTTTTAACTTAAGGTCTTTGCAGTACTCATAAGATTACTTGATACATACTCATAAGATTTCTACGTATGTTAATAGCTATTATTTTATAGATTTAAATTTCAGAATTATATAGTATTTAATTATGAAGAGGCTTGATTCTATCACACATATCACACATGTAAATAATAATAATAATAATAATGCAATAAAATACTATATATAATATAATAATATACTATATATAATATACTAATATGTCATATCAGCATTAACACATTGGATACCCACAACCACTTTCACATTCCTTCACTTTACAAAAATTAATTAGATAACACATTTTGTAACTTACCAAGTAGCAAGCATTCCCAAGGTCCCCAATTCTCACTTTTACGTCATAAAATTCATTTCTAGGATCAGGGATCTGCTCCTCTTTCGGGATAGAAGCAGCATCCACAGGCACATTTTCTGAAAAATGGAGACTGCTTAATCCTTTAACAGATACACAATTTCTATTACAAAGTCTGTATGTCACTAATTTCCCACACTGCATATCACAATTATATTTTTATTTTTTATCTTCAAAGCTAATACGATTTCTTTGGGTATTTTATTTCATTAAATTAACTTCCATTACACTTGACGGCTTCTCATCAGTATAATACAATCTTTATTGAAGGGGTCCCAATATCACATCGATAACCTTTATTTTACAATGCAAAAGTGAATTCTTAGAATTTTTCCAAATGAATATTATGATGCACAAAAGAGCCCATAAAAGTACAGAATGTGAATTGTAACCGGAAGTGTACACACAATTTGGAAAATGTCTGGATGTATAAAAATATGTTTTTTGTCAGCCTGTCAAAACTTACAAACAATTGGAGCCATAACAGCACATATTTTCTCACGTTATTTGCAGCACTTTGTACAGACAATTTAGGATAAGAATGTTTTCACATATAAATTTTATTTTCCCGGAAGAGTGGAAGAAAAGTTATGTCACTTCTATCTATAAATCTGACAATAAATCTGATTTAAAAAATTGTAGACCAACTCTGGTTTTCAAAGTGATGCCAAGGATTTGAGAATCTATTATCAATGAAAAGATTAAACCATATATTTCTACTTATAACAGTTTAACAACATGGACTTATGAATAGATCAACATTGAGAAACCTTTTGCTCTTTAACAATGGCATCATTGAGGCCTTGTATAATGACCTTCAAATCAATGTCATATATACAGACTGCATGAAAGCATTTTTTAAGTACCCATACAATTTTTGATTGAAAAATTGAAGGGAGTTGATTTTTCTAATCCTTTACTTCATATGTTTAACTGATACGAGTACAATATGTAAAATAAAAGACATACATTTCAGACATGATCACCACATCAGGTGTACCACAGGATCCATTTTATTTGTCTTACTCATGAATGATATATTAACATCATTTAAAAATAGTAAGTTTTTACTTTCTGCACACGATTGCAAATTTCACCATATAATTAAAGATAACAAAGATTTTGATAAACTTCTAGATGATTTTAATGATATTGCAAAAACTTGCAAAAATTTGTTATCCTGAAAAGGATGGATTTGCCCAAAGAGAAACTACCAAGTGGAATATTTTTTAAATACAATGAATCTGGATGGATACCTGAAATCTTAATGGTTTCTTGGTTTCAAGACAAGTTTATGACAGAGAAAAAGGATTGTTAATCCTCATTACCTTTAGGGGCCACCTTACACAAGAAGTGAAAAAGAAAGTTGCTAGTCTAAAAACAGATTTAGAAGTGATACCAGGAGGCATGACCTCACAATTACAAGTCCATGAGGTGGTTGAAGAAAACTTTCAAGCACGGAGACACCAATATGTAGAGTGGCTGTTATCAGGGAACTGCTCATTAACTCCTCCTGGCATTATCAAAAAACCTTCACTTGGACAGCTTAATCAGTGGATTCTAACTGCATGGAATACCATTTCTACTGAATGCCTAATAAAAGGTTACAGAAAGTACTGTGTAAGCAACAGTCTGGATGGCACAGAAGATAATATGCTATGGAGTGAGAATGATGGACACGAGTTGAGTGACGATGAAATAAGTAAAGATAATGATTGAGAGACATGATTACAGTGAATGCGGTAAAATGGAAGTTGAATTCATGTAGTGTATAAAATATTGATATACACTTAATAATTTATGCATAATGTTAATAAACATGTAAATAATATGAGTTTTTCCCCAATTTCATTACCTAATTGGGAACTGAATTAAAGTTCTAAAAACAAAGGTCTTATATTTGGGTGCATTCCCCCCCCCATTTCAAGATATAAAAACATGGCTCGTCTTATATTCGAGTCATCTTAAATGTGGGTAAATACAATATATTCTAACTTACATTCCATGGTATGAATTTTATCAAGGTTAAAAAAACTCCCCTTTTCCCATTATGTCCTGAATTTTTGATATTCAAATTGGTTGTTTAATAAAAAGTACGAGCATGCATACACACAATACCTGAATAGTTTCTCTTCTCATTGCAAAACTCCCCACAAATTTCAGGCATTTCGCTGCTATCCATTAATTTCGGTCTCTTCCTTAAAAGGTAGCTATGGTTTTGCGATTGGCTTTCTTTGTAAAATAATGGATTAATTGTTCTCTCTCTCTTGCAAGAGGTGTTGACTGTTGAATAAAAACAAATATTTCAATGGCAGTTTCATAAAATTATAAATACATAGACATTAACATAGACATTTTTAAGTAATAACACTCTTGGCTGGAAAATAATCATTAGAATGAAGAATGTACAGAAAACTTCTACAGCAATACAGTTAATTAAATTATTTTTTACGAAATGTGGTGTTCTTAAGTACATAATAGTAGTACCTGACATTTTGAGCAAAATCAAGAATATTAGCTTTCATGAAGAAGGGAAAGTAGCCTCCTCTTTAGTTCAAGGGAATTCAAGAACAGACAACAAATGACAAAGAGAACTTACATGTTCAATGTTACATGTACAGCTCATTTTGAAGAAGTGGTGGAATCCTTTGCTTTTGCCTTTGAAACGTGAAATGCCAAATATTACTGTTTACACTAGAGCATTTCAAATGCTTAACTCTGACACAAAAGACATGACTAATGTAATTATACTCAAAAAAGAAAACTGCAAACCTTACTAAGAACAATATCGATAAGAAGGTTCATTACATTGGTTCTCCACTTTTGCGATACAATGTATAATGTTAAGGTTGGATTTGTTCCAGAAGGACGGAAAGATTGGTAACGAAATTCAAAATGATGGCAATGATCACAACTTCAATTGATCTGGCAACAGCGCAATGACTAAATTTTCTTTTAATAATTGCACCTTAGGTATGTTCTTAATTTTTTTTATATATACAAGTAAGTCAGGTAACTTGAGCATCTTCTATAATTTTTGAAGAGTTTAAGTTATCGCAATGCAGTTTACACGGAAGTGCATAATGGAATCAATATATGTACTAGTTTCCATTTTACCACTTGTATTTATCAAGAAATTGAAGTAACTTTTTTTTCTTCAAATGGAATTATAATTTTTTTTTTTAAATCTATCATAACTAGCCTAAAATGACAATTTTAATAATATACCTATTTTCATATGTTAGATAAAAATTTTATTGAGAAATTTTGATTTTTTTGAGAATCATATTTAACAGATACATTGAATGTAACAGTCCACCACCCAAGGTCCCGCAGTCCCTGCTAACACACTCTCGGGGCTTTACAATGTCCTTTAAACACGAATCATAAAAAAATTACTCAAAAAAATGTATATCATTGGATTTGTCTTTTTATGCTCATCATGATAGACAAAAAAAGTAGTTACGATCAGGGGAAAAAAAGTAAGTTACATAAATAAAATTAAAGTGAAAATGGAAAAGGCCTTCATGATCCCCACACACACACACTGTCACTCCTGCCTGAGAAAAACGTTTGTTACCTTTTTTACTGGCAAAATTGACTAAAATATTTATATTAGAATTAGGTAATAATTTTAAAAAAATTGTGTAGTATCCTGTAGACACTACACAAATATACAACATAGTTATACAAATATGTGTAATTTTTAATGAAAATGTATGCTCCCTCCCAATGATCAGCTGGATCTGGTCTGGTCCCAATGATCAGCTGGATTGCATAACTAATGGATTAACATAATTTGATTCTTGGCTGTTCAGGATGCGCCTCGTCTCTACCGATATAAACCAACTGAACTCTGCATTGACTGATACAGTAGTTACGCTGCACGAAAAAGCGATCAATTTCATTAGCTGCTTGTGCCATGGTACTGCTGAAAGGATCTTCTATGATAATTACATGAAGCAAAAGGACCTTCAGAGAGTGGAACAGTCAGTGCACAAACTTCACTAATTGGTCATCTACGTCATTACTCTCCCCTGGAAACAGCTTCGATCTTCCCTTGGAGCTAGCCGTCGCCTTCCGATATTTTCAAAGTGCTCTCGTACACATACAACTCTGAAATTTTAGTAAGTTCCACTGCTAGAGGTGGCCTGGGATCCATCTTTGTCCTATCACCCCACAGGCTCGAGCAGTCTCGACCCTTCAGCTAGACTGAGTTGAGCTCCTATACAAGTTTCATTAGCAAGATGTCGCCTCAGAGGCCATGCGACAGGTCACTCCATGAGAGCACACTGGAGTATGCCGACTCGATTAACATACAAGATTCGGGCTCTCAGCACAAGTCGCCCCGTGCCTCACCAGGATCATATGAACATTATACGGTTTTAAAAAGAACTTTCATTACAGACGTTTAAGAGTGAAAAACACAAACATAAAACACATAACTGAAATAATTTAGCACTGGAACTATAGGAATTTATCCGGGACCAACCGAAAAAGCATATAAACATGAAAAACATAAATGAGAAACTTATAAACAGAGTTTCACTGTAATATAATTATTATAAACAGTTGAATAAACTTACCCAGATATCGTGGAAATTTCAGTCCTCCTTTCATACACTGCTCCAAACATTCTGTAGCTTCTAAAGCCAGTTTTCTTGGATAGTCATCTCCAACACACAATAAAATATTTTCTGGTTTGATATCTGTGTGTACAATATTGCACTTTGTGTGAAGATAGTCCAAACCTTCAAGAACCTGTTTATAATAAAAAATGTTATGTGTCTGTGGAATGCACAAAGAGTGATATGCTCAATGTGTAAAAAAGAGAAAACAAAACTAAGTACAGTAAAACCCTTCTTTTACACTTTTCAAGGGTCCAAGAAAAAAAATGATGTAAATCACCAAAAGTGTAAATTGGGGGAAACTGGAAGAAATTACTTTAATAATAAAAAATGCAGAGCAATAATACTCTTTTTACTAATAATATTAACTTTTAATGAGAAAATATTGAGCTTCTCAAAAATTGCACTTCAATATTCACTAATTCTACAGTTTTTAATCCCCACAAATACAAAGGCATTCTTCTTGAGACTATTTTACGATCAGATTGCACTAATGTGTTCCTTTCAACACTACTCAAAAAATTTAACATGTTACTGTCCAGTAACGAAGCACAACTACTCTCTCTAGTAACAAAGTAAAACTACTGTATCAGTAACAAAGTACCTAGCAAACATCCTAGTAAGGGAATGTCATGGAAATCCTGATCTGCAGTTGCTTTGAGACAATTGTACAATGACACAAAAATCTATCTCCCTAGAGAATACTTCTATTTGACGATTTGAAGTTTTACTAGTGCACCCAGAGAAGTGCTTTCCAGAGGTATGGTTCAAGTATGTCTAGTGCTTGCCCAGGAACAAACGTACAAAACTAAAAGCTATCCTTTCCTCTGCATAGTCACAGGCAAAAGTGTAAAAGGTGGAAAGTTTTAATTTCAAACATGTAGGGGGAAATGATGCCAACAAAGAAAAAAAACAATTCCAAGAATGTAAAAGCAAAATTTTACTGTACGCATAAACACCTTGATTTCTTCCCATTAAGCCCTTTAGTGACTGAAGTGAAAAATGCTTAATGAAGAGAATTCTAAATTTTGAAGAAGTACAGTAAAATCATAAATCCTTCAAGACGCATGTAATAAGGAGTGTTAACAAAGTTAAATTTTTGGGATTCAAGTTTTCAAAACACACTGAAGAATGTATTTTGTTGAATCTAGGCACAAATTATACATATTATATAACATAACATTGAGAATTTTAAAATTCTTAGAGTTCACTAATGGTTTGAAAAACTTTCCCAACATTAATCAACCATTATTATAACTTAAATCAGTTCAACTTTGACTTGCCTCAACTATAATTAGAATGGCAAAAAATGTAAACAATATACAGAAAAAAAAAGAAAAATTAAGACTACAAAATTTACTGCACACATTCATGGGTGGAAGAAATTATTTTACTATACTTCATACACACTAACTAACAACTTACAAATTGATTTTACTTATGGATTGAATACAAAGTTTTAACTGTCTTCAGCCTCACTGATAGGGTAACAGTTAGTGACAGTTGCAGTTTTTTGTATTTATAGTTATGAACTATAATTCAAAAAACCTGCCTTAAATGAAAGATTATAAGTTATGTTATTATATTGTTTGCTTCTTTTGATTTGTAATGAAAATGAATTACTTTGCTTCGATCATTGTCATTTGCATTGCATCGTATACATGTTTATTTTATTTCACAAGTATTCAACTGTATCCCTACAGGAATACACCGACATTTTTATGAAAAATTCATTTTTGTTTTAATAATTTGCATTTAATGCAAAACACTACAACTACCCACTCCATAAACTTTCTCGCACACAGTAGTCTAATTAAATTTGTTCCGGTGAAATGCACCTTATGTATTTCTGACACTCACAATTTCTTGAAATAACTTCCAGCAAAAAATCCAGAAATAAAATAAAGTTTTTCAGCACTTCAAGCACTCATAAGTGATAACAAAGCCAATAGCATACTTGTTTTATGATGGATTTTACACTGCGAAGGGGAAGTCCTTGGTAATTGTTCGATATCAGAAGTTTTAACAGATTAACTCCATGAACATCAAACACCATACACACATGACTCCCATGATCTCCAGGAACTTCAAAACTATCTAAAAGTTGAATGATTCGGTGATGTTGATTGCTGCTGCTTGAGCCATATACCTATTTAAAACAAAGAAATTTTGTGGAAATTACTCAAGTGAACACAAAGAAAATTTATTCTATTAATTTATTCATCAATACAGTAAGAATTTAAATAAACATTAATAGAATGCTCTTCCAAGTCAACAATGAGAAACACTTGTCAATGTGGTGTACCACCAATACTAAGGTTTCTATGCTTCACCCAAGAGCACCACAATATTCAGATCTACCTTAATTAAATTCTAAATACCCTTTACATGTACAGTTTAATTATTGTATCATCTTTACAGTTGAATATTATATTCAATTTCATAAAACATCTTATGGAAAGATTGAAGTTTTACAAATGGATTTCTTGAGTAGCGTCTCCTGAGACATGGAACATGTGACATGTCTCAATCGAGCAACATGTGACAATCTTCATCTAAACATTGAAGTGAAGGAATGAAGCATTTAACATAGTGTGCTCCATCACATGTAGCACAAATACAAATTCATTGTTAAAGAGCACACAAATGATTTCTTTCCTGAAGTTTCCTTGAAGCATTATCAAAACCATATATATCAGAGTACCAAAAATATTTTTTTTAAGTGCAAGTTTAGAGAAGGTTTAAGAGAGATATACAACCATAAATTCATTTATCAAACATAGTCAACATTATGAAAGTAAATAAGAAAAGTTGTGCCTACATTCTGAAGCATCTTGACTTCATCTTGAGCAGCATATCTATAATGAGATGCACTTTTCACAACTTTCATTGCCACATATCGTTTGTCTCTGAAACATAATATTTCTGTAAACAATTCACTTCCTGACTTGTTAAAAATCCAATGTTATCTGAGGTCTAAATATTTTCACAAAATCTTCGATATTAACATAAACTTACTTTTTATCGTAACACAACCACACAGTAGAAAAATGACCCCATCCAAGTTTCCGTATTACGATATACCGATCATTAAGAATATCTCCAATTCGTATGTGGCAATACCCTCCTATGAATAAAGAAATATTAACATATTTAAATAGGTCATAACACATTTCAACAACAATCTGATTAATTTGGTAATAGCTTTGCATAATCCCAAAGCCAAAATTGAGCACTGCATTTAGCTACTGCTAAAAAAAAATTAAGACTCCAAATAAGTATCTGAGCAATGGTTACTGCATACTATAGAACATATACTACTGTGTACCACAAACCACCTTTCTAATATCGATTACAAACTGTTACAATACATCACAAGTTAATGAGCAAAAAAGAATTAAACAAAAAAACTTTACTGTGAATTATTCAAATAAAGCATGCTTTTCTCATTTAATAACCAACTCTTGTAACGTATATTGATAATTCCCTGACTACAAAAAATTAATTTAGCAGATGTAAAAATATACTACATAATAAAACTTTAGAGCATTATATATATCATATTTCCTCACCAATCCATATCTTTGATCGTTGCTCTTCATCATTGTTGTCTGAAAGTAAAATATCTTCTGGCTCTTTCTTCTCCTCAGGAATTGATGTACTCGTCTTAGGTCTGCAAAATAGAATATGCTATATAAGAATACATGGTCTAGTGAAAGTATTTTTTTTAAATACAAACATACCAAACATAATATATTAATTCTTCAGATTAAAAAATCCTCTTTTATAATTTTATTAGGTGCAATTTTGCATTTACTTAAAGGGGTCACAATGAGAAAAATCATGTTTGGAGAAAAAAAAAAAGGGCCATAGGCTAAATATTGTGCTGATTTTTATTTGATATAGACTACTTTGATTTTTTTTAAAAGTAACAAAATGTACAATATTCTGCTTTTGAGCCTACTCCAGCAAATGGATAACTACTTATAAAATACACACAGAAAGCATTAAAAATTTCATAATATATAATAACTGAGATAGGATTGTGAGACACATGGCAATAACTTAGAAAAACAATTTAGTATCTTTCTTTCCTTTACATTCTTTTAACTGAGCTTCAAGTTTAATGAAGGATTTGCAGTCAAAGAAGTTGAATTGATTCACTCTTTCCCTCAGCACCTACTAACAAAACTTTCGAGTCAAAGCAGACTTTAAAAAAATGTGAAATTGCCGTTTCCATCAATTCACCGTACTTCATAATTCGAAGAAACAGGATCTGCCGCACAGGTACAAAATGACAAAAGCGGCAACATGAATACAGAATCGGTTCAATGCGTTCTACATGCATTCGCCCAAAGAACAAGCCAACTTTTGTCACAAGAAATAGTTCGTCACAAGCAAGAGCGTTCCATCGCGTTGTCTCCCTAACAACGTTCTGATACACGTGATTTCACTGTTTACAACATCCCAATCCGCACATTGTGCAAGGCCAGACTTTCACTTTTCACTGAACATTCCATCTATTCAAACTTTAGCAGGCGACGAGCGACAATACGTTTCGTTTTAATTGTATACTTTACACTGTAAACACATGGTAATTTTCTAACATAACTGTTAAGAAATAACTGAATAGTAATCGCTCTGAGCAAATGCACATTTCGCAACCAACCAAAATACAGCATGTCCAAATATTATCAGAAGTGTGGGTTCACACTTTACATAATCATAGCGCGACTAACACTACAATATTAGTTCGTAGAGCTGAAATTAGCCCCAAGATCTTGTTTAGATCATCGATTACTAATTAACGTCACGAACATAACACGCACACATCTGCAAATACTTAACTATGATCCTGTAGACTTTGCGACAAAACCTATACAAAACACATTCGTTTATGAAAACCAATAGTCCTCAAAGCAACAAATGAATCCAAATTTTTTACCTTTCAGCTTTCCTCTTCACTCCAGGTGGGCGTGGAACTTTCCGAGCGCTCATTCCACCTCATTCGCCCCGCTTCCACGTGACGACGTCAGCAAACTGCGGCAGTAATGCTCTCTATTGTCAATACTTGACCTGCACTTGGCACGTTGGCGAAGATACCACTTTTGTTGTTACTTCAAAATCTCTACCAGATTTCCACTAAAGTACTCATTAAATTGAAAGAGTAGTAAATTACTAACTACAATTATTGATGAAAACAAATTGTTGATGACCAGTAGGCCTACATAAAAGTGCACCAAGACCAGAAAGTCTATCGAAAATTCTTTATTAAGCTTGTCAGTATATAAAATTAACGCACTTCATTAACTGCTAGATATACATTTTGAGAAAACACAGCAGAAAAATCGCTAAACGAAAGAGTTTGAGGTTGGTGACGCACAAGAAACTACAGATAAGAGATCCGCTCTTGAGCGAGCTGCTTAAACGATCCGGTTCATTTCGATAACTCGCTCACCAAACACTCGTTTAAAGAGAACCGTGACTCTTTCGCTATACGTGGGCGTTATGGTACAAACATTAATCACCATCGGTGAAAGAAAATAACGAATTCTTTCAGCTAGGAATTATTGCATGTTTTTTCAACCCATACTGAAACTATTATCTGGAAAGACACTAGGAGCAGGTTTTGATACAGACATTCTTTGTGCGTTTTCGGTAGTACCATGTAAGAGATTTCTTACACCGTGGTAGGACGAACTCATCTATTTTAATTTTGCAATAGTACGCATCTGGGCGCTGTGTCTCTAGCAGTGCTTTTTGCAGTCATTTTTGAGGTAGATTCCAGTCGATGCGGATGTTCCTTTTCGTTTGTGTGATTGCAATATAGTATTTCGGTGAGTTCACTATGCCTCCATTAGTGTCAGTATCAACAGCTCACTAACAGAAATCCACATACAATACATACATGTACGTTAGATGACATTAAACAACTGAAGTCGGATCACAAATTTAAGTTAAATGTAAAATCTTTTCGGCTGCATAACTTTTTCAATACAATTAGAGACTATACTGATCAAGAAAAAGAATGTTTATTTAACAAAACAGTGATATATAATGAATTAATTTATATTAGTATTGTATATTTTTTAAACAGATTTAATATGCTGGTAACAAAAAATTACCTCAGCTTCCGGGTTAATTACCCCATCTCGATCAGGTTTTTGACCACTTTCCCTGATACATTGAGCAAATGCTAAGATGGCCCCTTATTTTGCTTCTGGACGTAAATGTAGCTTTCCTATGCGCACGTTTGGTTTAACTCTCCTTTTGCTTGTAGTGGTAGAAGGTAAGGGCGAGTTACTATTTTGTTAACAATGCAAAAAATAAAATCTGTAGTTCGTTTACCGTGGCAAAAACGTTTTCTATAACTCGGGAACAAAAATGTCTAGTCTTTCAAAAGTCGCTAATATCGCGCTTTTTTAAATTTTAATTTATTAATTTATTTAATCTTTAATTTTTACTCATAGTTAAAATGGTGGGAAGGGATTCTGGAACACAAGAGAAAGTGTGGAGATTATTTTCTTCCCCATACGTCTCATACAGGTTTTATTTTTATTTTTGACCAAAGTAATCTAAAATTTTGAAGTTACACAACGTTTCAGTTCTTGAATTGCAACCTTCATGCGCCAGAAATATTTCAGAAACTAGTGAGAGGGGAGAAGGTGATCTTTGAATAATTATTACTTGTACGAAGGTCACTCCAAAAGTTTTGAGAATGAGTAACTCAGCAATAATGAAACTATTTCTATAGTAAGGTGGAACTTTTAGTAAGAATCTCGCGCAAGTTTGAATACGCTCGGGTAATTTATTCACTTAGAAGGACTATTTGTGTCTATTAGTTGTTGTTCCTCTGCCTTGGACGAGGACCTTAAAGAGAGAGCATTTCAGAGCTATGATTTTGTATGACTTTAGGGTTGGCTTAGATAAGAAATCAAGCCTCGAGAGATTACAGCGTGCGTTTGGCAATGGTTGCCCTTCACTAGCCTCTGTCTATCGATGGTTTGCCGAATTCAAGAGGGGAAGGGACTCTCTGGAAGATGAAGACCGTTCTGGCAGGCTCAACGCAGCAAGAACGGATGAAAATGTGCTGAAAGTGGAACATTTGCTAAGGGAAGACCCTCGTTGTACATATGCTTAGATTCAAGAAGCTTTAAATATTGGATCAGCAGCAGTGAGACAGATCTAAAGAAAAGCGTCACGTTTAGGAGCTGTACTGTCGCCTGATCGCACACAATCTTGTCAAAGAACAAAAAAGGGCGCGATGGATCTGGTGTCGTTGAGACCCTGCGATAAGTTGAAGGAGGAAGATCAAAACACATTTTTAACATCGTGTCTGGTGTGAAAGCTGGATTTATCAATTTGACCAGAAATGAAACGGCAGTCATCAGTGTGGTCTTCCCAGATGAAACTCTCCATGAAAGTGAAGAAAACCCACAAGGTGGCAAAATGATTTGTTCTTTCTTCTTGCCGGGCGCATATTTTGACAGGCCACTCGAGGAACAAAAGACAGTCACTGCAAGATGGTACACTACAATTTTGCTTCCCCAGATTGTTTGAAGAGCTGAGAAGAACGTCCAAAATCAGGTTTGCGTGGAATCTGCTCCACCATGACAACGCTCAACACAGCCAGACAACACTGAATTCTTGCAGAATCAAGGTTAAAACACTATTCTCAATCACCTAACAGTCAGACCTTGGGCCCGTGGTGATTTTTATTTCCCTTATGTGAAAGAAAAAATTCGAGTCATCGTTTCGAGTCAGCTCAGGCTGCAGTGACTGCATATGAAGATCAGATTCGCAGTATCTTTAAAGAAGTGAGGCGATCGTCATTTAATAATTGGTTTAATCGGATGAAACGTAGCATAGAGTGTGATGGAGAGTACTTCGAGAAGTAGTGAAGGTAAGAACTTATCTCGATTTTAAATAAAGTACTCTCAAAACGTTTGGAGTGACTCTCGTACATATACTAATACCAGTATCATTTGCTTCAATGTAATTCGATCTTTGATATAGTTCGCAATTCTTTATAATCAAATATACTATCATCATAGCTGTCTCCCTCTGTATATTCAAAAAGGATGTGTCTCAGAGAGATGTGTCGCTTGCTGTTTCGTGCGCTACCTTCACTGGCCAATCTGAGAGCTCTAAATTAAATGCTATTCACTAGTCTAGTGGTACGTCGAAACATGCCCTAAGGGCGAGGTGCACCTGGGCGCGCCGACAAAGGCGTGACGGTTGTCCCGACTCCGAACTCGGCGACCTCTCGAGAGCGGTGCCCGTATTTTCCGAGGACGTCGCCGTCTCGCGGCTGCGTCCCTGTTGCGGTTCTTTTAACGGGACGTGGGTGACCACTTCATTCATGTAATATAGTTTTTTCTACATTATATGTAATTTTAAACATAAAAAATTTTGTTACACTGATTTAAATAGAGAGTAATAAACGTCTTTTCATATTTGCACGCAACAATAGTGTTAAAACGAATATAACATCTTGTATAAATTACCTAACAGTAGATATGAGTGTGATATTCAAAAGCACATAAATTTCACATTACACGTGTTATTTAGTTGATTTCAATTCCAAAGGAGCAATATCCCCGTAAATGTTCAAATTGGACCACTGTGTGCCGCCTTGAAAAACATTGACATCTGCAACATTACTATTTGATAGCGAGTTTTGAGTTGATAAATACCGTGCAACAAAGTCCAAGGAACGGTTTATATTTTCAACATACTGCATTAAGTTTGATGAAAAAGAAAAAAAGAGAAGAAAGAGCTATGAAGCAAACTAGCACATATAAAAGCATCTGGGTGATGAGTGTTTCAAATTGTACAAGAAACTATATATCAAGATCTTACTGTACAATTGATGAAGAGCTCATTGGTTTTTGCGACAGATGTCCATTTAGAGTTCACATGGCAATGTCTAAAAAGCCAAACAAATATGGACTGAAAATCGTTATGATGTGATAATATAGCTAGGTACATGATAAAAGTCATTCCTTTAAAGGAAGAACTGACGGAGGCGTAGTTACAGACAACTTTGCAGAACACTTATAGTGGATGACATGAGAGGTACACACCGAAATATTACCATGGAAAACTGGTTTGTAAGTATACCTCTCAAAAATCACATTTGTGAGTATATCTCTCGTCAAAAAAGTACTTGAAATGTATGGCCTAACGGTTATTGAAACTGTAAAAAACAATAAACCAGAACTTCCCGTTGAATTTCTTGAGTTGAAATATCTGCAGAGAGAACAAGAGCAATTCATCATTATTCTTGTTTTCTAATAACATTACTGCTGTTTCTTATAAGCTAAGAAGAAACAAAATTGAAACGCTGGTAGCAAGTATGCATGTGAAATTATCCATTTACAACTGTACAAAGAAGCCAGAAATTGTTCTCAATTTGAATCAGATCAAAAATATTTATTTTCGCATATTTTAATTAGAGACAATCATTCGGTAGATTTAATCAGGCACACGTCACTTGAAAACGAATGTATTTGTATTCCATTCTCACCACACTTCGACCCACTTGTAATTTCGCTTAATATGGCATCTCTGCAGTGTACTTCAAAGCTCCAGTTTTCCATTGTGTCAGAACGAAATATTTAATTAAACAATTAAATAGACGAAGATTAAACTGTAAATTACGAAATAATTGAAGCCAATGACATTCGTTATGTGGTTTACGTCCAATGTTTTTTCGAGCATTTCATTATTTTTGTATTTAAAGAAAGTAATGCTGCACGTCCAAGAATTTATTTGTTAGATACTACGTTTTTACGAACAGTAAAGAGATTAACATTAACATTATATTTAAAAATTAATTGTTCGAAACGATGATAAAATAAAACATTTGTGTAAGGTAATGAATTCGTTTCGAATGCATTCATAATAGGACATATTGGACGGCATTTATATCTGGATGTTCCACTTTTTTGTAAAATTATCCTTGCTTGTCTATATCAGTTACGGGAAATGAAAAAAATTATAACCGTTTTCGTTCGTTTACTATTTCATTTGTTTTCAAAAAGCTAACGTACGACTTGGCATTAAAGATGAAACGATTTAGCGGGCTTTCTGCTTTACTGCTCTCCAGGGCAACTATAACTGTTTAATTTCTTAACGAGTTATGAAGAGACTAATTATAGTTTTTGTTCGGTTGTAAGTCTTCATTTAAAAAGAAACATTTAAGAATCAACTATCTTGCAGACATGGCATGGCATACATACAAAATAATTGTATATATTCGAAACAAGCAATATTGTTCCATAAAGAACGCCTTAGAAGAACTTTCATAAAACCACAACAACGCAAACTGAAAAACAGTTCTATTTATGGCAAAAAAGGAACTTTTAGCAAGAATTGATACGGAACTATTGTGTCCATTGTTGGCAGAGCCCATCGCTGCATGCACGCTTCGTTGTCTCGACTGAGATGTGTTGATATAAACAGAAATACGATATAATATTTTTACATAACCGTTACCAAGGGGCGAGAAAGTATGTGCTGTTTTAGCACCACTAGGTAAAACACCAGTCTCAAAGTTGTAGAGTAAGTATAGTATTCTACTCGCGTAGAATGGCTATTATTCTACGCTTGGAGAAGAATATACTAAATTATAACAACGTTCGACGCATTTATATAGCGTAAGGGCATTTCACCAGGGATAGTTTATTTAAAACAATTTATATCCACGAACGTGTACCGATGTAGATGGAATTTGCGGAATACAAGGTAGAAATATGAACCGTACTATTTCCGAAAAGGACATTGTTACTGGGAGTAATCACGAAAAAAGAAAAACAAACAAAAATCGGAAACTGAACGATGCGACGGAACGGCCGAGACGACAAGTGGAGGAAAGTAGTTCGGGCCACATGAATGACATAACGTACAAAGGCCGACGACTTCGTTTCGCAAAAAAATAACATACCGATCGTAAGCACTAGTTTATTTCATAAGCGTATGGTTATTGGCAATAATTACGAAGAAAATGTTCACCGAAAACTGTGAAGGAATCAAGGGAACGAGTAAGACAACACGAAGTGGTGAAAAGTAGTTCGGGCCACAGCGGTGGTACACGTGTCAATGCCTTGCCTTGATCTAAACGCAGTTTACTGTCAATAATGCATTTCATGAACAATTTGATACGTGCGACCGTGTGTGCTGATGTAAATTCAATTTGCAGAAGACGAGGTACAACAATGAAACGCACTTTCTCAAAAACCGACATTATACCTTGTAATAGTAATTAGGAATGAAACGGCACTAGAAACTGAACGAGGTGACGCAACGGAAGAGGCCAAAAGAAGCGCCCGAGAATGGTTCGAGTCACAACTGGCGACGCATGGCCACGCCATAAAAGCACTTCACTAGCCCTAGTTTATTTAAGAAACAATTTTCCATCCGCCACCGCGCGTGCCGGTGATTCAATTCGCAGAATACGAGGTACAACAATGATCCATACAATTTATGAAAACAACGTTGTTACTGTGAAGAGCGAATAAAAAGGGAAGCAGAAACTGCCGACGATGCGACGGAACGAACGTTACCCCCAACATCGGAGGAAAATAATTCGGACCACAACGGGACCGGGAGGTGCAAGGATCGACGTTTTGCCTTTGACAAAATGCAGTTTGCTAGCAATAGTTGGCTTAATGAACAATACTGATGTTCAACCGGATGCCGATGTAGATGGAATTGGTGAAAAAAACAACATATATGCTTTATTTGAAAAAATGTACAATGTAACAAGCTACATTCGCACAAAAAGGTGTGATTCAGAAGAACCTTTTTTTAAACCATACCGGGAATAGTGAAATAGAATGCAGATGCATGTAATTATAATAAAAAGAAACAATAACATTATGTGGATAATATAAAGAAAATTTGCATAAAGGATATCGCAGTAAAATTAGTTGGAAGACAATAGTAGTAAACATTAGTAGTAGAAGAAATCAATGAGTCACCGTTGTTAAGATTCCGAAAAGGAGAAGACTCGGAGACGTCCAGGGCGCGCAAGTCGCGCGAGAGGGAAACAGCCGACGTAGCCGTAAACACGCGCGAATAGACTCGCAGAGCCCATTTCTCCGAGAAGGAGAAGAAGACAAGTGTGTCAACGACGGGGGCGGCTATGACACAAGATTTATCCACTTTCTCGTTTACAGGGCCCGGCAATAAGAGTTTTTTTTTGTCGCAAAACTTCGTTTTCCCTCAGCATTACAATACTTTCTCTATAGCGCGTGTACAGTACGCAGGAAATAGAATGAAATATATTTACGAAATACATTCTTATTGGGAATAAGCACCAATAAAGAGGTTACGAACCATGTCAAAACGAAGTATATGGAGCAAAGAGACAAGTGAAAGTCGCGGGGAGCTAAGCCCAGAACCAACGATGACAGTGAGTAGTAGATCGACCGTGTGGTGCCGAGTCGATGCAGTTCGCGAAATGTGATGTTAGAACATGACACCGTATTATTCCGAGACTTTGTTAGTGGGAATAAGCGCGAGGAAAGAGGGTAACCTAAAAATGAGAACGGCGAAAACACCAAAAATGGCTGTCTGTAGAGATAGCTCCGTCCACAAATATGACTTAAGACGAGGTAAATCCTAGCTTTAACCTAAACGGAGTTTACTTTATGGACTAAACGGAGTTTACTTTATGCCGACACGATTCACAAAATACGAGTTACAACAATGAACCATACCCTTTACGAAATGGACATTCTTACATGGAATAAGCGCGAACAAATAAGACACCGGAAACTGTGTCTGGGATAATGGAGCGAGGCGAGAACAAGTGGATGTCGCAAAAGAGTGTGAATAGTCCGGGACACAACGGCGACAGCAGGTAGTAGGATCAACCTAGCCTAAACACAGTACTGGTACCAGTTTATTTACGGTAGTATGTTCATTAGATCGACCATGGTGAAGTACCCCCAAAAATACTTTAAATGAAAGCAACATTTCTGATCATCACGCTTTATAAAACAATTATTAAACCGAAAATGGACTACACAAGTCCCAGTCGGGCAATTGCAGCAAACACGCATTTGAAAAAACTGCAAGTACTTCAAAATGTCTCAAGGTCGCCCTCTGCGTCCCTAGGTACATTCCTTCAGCTGACTTGCATCGCTATTAATGAAAGCCACCGCTCACAGATCACATTAAAATAATCGCACCTTTTTTTTAACAATGCAACTGACTCGAAATAAAACTTATTTCTAAGATCACTTCATCCACTCCCGCCCAATGGTCGAAGTACAAGCGACCTAAACACTAGGTGGAGTAATATAACTGAACAGCGCAAAGGAACTTGGAACATTGTATTTCTGCACACGCAACGCGCGCGCCATCTGGCTAAAGTCCTTTTTGGCCTTTTGTTTTTCTGTATGTTGCAGGATTGGCCATAGATGCCCGTGAGGGTAGGAACGGTCTCCCGCAGTGGCGTGAGCGTGCGTTGCACTTTCCATGCGTTCGCTCACTCGCAGTAACGCTGGGAAAACGTTCCGCCTAGGCAGGCGCGAATGTGCTGCGCGTACGAGGAGCTCCGATGAGGTCGGGCTCGTCTGAGGGGTTCTTGAGCACTGAAGGGTATAGAAACTGCCACGACACATCAGAGGCCGAGTGGCGAGCCGGTTTAGTTGGTTATTCGCTGGCGCCGCCGTAAGGCGCGTGTAGGCAGTTAACGCAGTTAGTTCCGAAAAACATCTCAGAGAAAAAACTTTGTATATTGTAAATGTTTATGTATATAGCTCACTCGTGTTGTTGGAAAAAGCTTCCTTGTTCCCAATTAGTGAGCTATCATTAGCCTTTATCACTTGGTTGCAATAATGTTCTTCGCTTGTTAACAGAGTAGTTTGAGGTTTGCTGGAGTCCTAGTGCTTACGCTGTCATCAACATGTGGCCTGAACGTGCGGTGAGGCCAAGATTTTTACATGAGGCGACGACTTTGTTAGATACTCTCCAGAATTTCACGCGTGCCAACCATAGCACGCTACAGCTGCAGAGGATATGCTGTAGCCACTTCTGCCAACTGCGTAAAAAAACGTGGTATCAATTGCCATTGCTAACAATTTCACTATCATAGTACAAGACAGATGCCAAACTCCACTTTAACTTGACTGTATTTTTACTGTGTGAACGTATTGGCCTTGTTAATTTAATTTGTTGCTGTTGGTATCATGCTCTTAAATGCGTTCTTTTGTCATATCTTGAGTGTAATTGCCACACTCAAGATCATTGCCAGTGCTAATTAATCTATTTGTATTTTGCAACTAGTCAACTGTTGCTTATTTTTAGTGGTTATGAATTCGTGACAGGAATAATTTCGGCATTTCATCAATTGTATTGAGTGATCGATGATAATCATGTTATATGTCTTATTCAATATAACAACATTATTGATTAATATTTCAACAGTTAAATGATCATCTTGTTTACCAAGTGTATTTTCACTACTTTGTATTAACTCAGCTCAAGCAATCTGCATTCCCTAAATGGCAGCAACCCCTTCAACCATGTCCTTATTTCAGAAATTTCTTAGTGTGGGTATTCGCTTACACTAAATTCACTAGTCCTTCATCTGTCGAGATAAGTGAGTGGTAAGAGTCGAGGTAAGTTAGTGTTTTAATGCCACCCCTCAATCAGTCCACTCTCAATTACAACACCTCAATCACTGTCTATGTCCGTGTGGTGTATATTCCTACCCACCACGTCACAGTAGATTTGTGTTCATCTGTTGATCATCACTAAAGTTTTAAATGTATCAATACTTTCTTCAAGTCTTTTTTATCATGGATTTACCATGTACATTTAAATGAAATGTTTTATTATTTAAGGCAACGGAGCCCCTTTCAACATTTTCAAGGGGGACCTAGCCCCTCTCTGCGCCGCATCTGATGGAGAAAAATGGACAGATCATTATTTTGAAGATATTTGATTCTGTCCTGATGTAACTTATAACAATGATGTAACAATTTATTTTCAGTTTAAAAAGCTGGACGAAAGAGAATTGGTCAAATGATTTAAAACGAAGGAGTCTTGGATGTTTTATAAAGAAGATATTTTTATTACAATAGCTTTATTAGGTGACCAGAATGATCTTTATGGATTATTACTAGTATAATCCAATCAACAAGAACAATATGATACTTCTAATAATGATGATAATATTATTCAAAAATGGTATAAAAAGTAGATCATCAAAATTAATGCCATGTGAAGAAATATTCAGCAATCAACTGAACCAACGTAGTTTGTACATGGTTCCTTCAAAATATAAAATATGTAATATTCTTTATTGGTGCTTCGAAAGCCCAGAATTACGTAGGACGCGCCACGCCTGCAGGATGGCATCATATCCTATTTTTCACATAAGCCGATCTTCTCGGTGCGGTTAGGCGACATGAGCGCCCAACTACGGTTTTCTATATATACTCTCCGGTTATATACATATACTCTAGCGCCTCGCAAAGGCGCGCTCTCTTCTCTCTGGATCCTCTCAGGCGTTGACGAGGTAGCCTCTGCACTCCTTCGAGAGATGGCTGCGCATAATTTAGCCACTCTTCTCTGGGTATGCGGGGTAGAGCGATTTTTCCACTTACTCGGCCGGCGGAGGTCGTCTGGTCGTTGTTGCAACAGATCACAACATTAGCAAGAAAGATATCGCAATAAGAACCGGCGTCGTTAGCCGGATTCGTGTACTACGCACCGTGAAGTCACGGAGTTTAAGAAACTTCGAGACTCGCAGGTTCGTGGTAGGGTGGCCGTCTAGGCACCTCGGAAACTAACGGCGCCGAGCCCCTGGCCGAAGGGATAAAAGGCACTGACGATTTGACTAAGATAGTAATTACTCAGTAACAAAGGATTACTCCAGGGAAAGCCCTTAACGCCCAACAAGGATTAAAGAGATGCGTTACGTTGACGATGCAACAAATCAAAAAAAGAAAAAACACATAAAAATAGACGACACAAAACCGCACATATTGTACAATGTACACCACAACCGCACATACGGTGTAATTGCGCTCTTCAATTTACAGTTGATTCGCACTGAGAGATTTCATTTGTTGAAATAAATTTCCAAGTTTTGTGAAAGTTGTATTTTGGGAAAACATCATTGACTGGCTTTTGGCATTAGAGCAGAGAAGTCTACCAAATCGGGAGGCTCAATTTGTTGATGTTTGTGGACCAACAAAAGAAAATGACATAATGGATAAAGATATTATATACGTTTAGGGCGACATATTTATTACAAAGAAAAGGTGAAATTAAAGAAAAATTACCGATATTTATTGAGATGATACAGACGCAAGCTTTAGTTACAACTAAAGAATTATAAAGTTGTGGAGGTAAAGAATTTGACAATGAAGACATACAGAAGTATGCAGAGAAGATAGGTATTACAGCACCTTATACGAGTACATCACAACAAAATGGAGTTGAGTTGCAGAAAGAGAAAACAGGAGTCTTTGTGAAATAGGAAGGTCATGGTTACAATATGCACATCTTCCAAAAACTTTATGGAGATAAACTATTTTAACTACAATATATATTTTAAATCAAACTGATATAACAAAAACTGATAATAAATCTCCAATGAAATTGTTTTTGCAAAAGGAATCTCATTTTGATAATTTACAGGTTTTTGGAACAGAATGTTTTACATGGGTTTCTCCTCAGAAACGTAAAAAGTTTTATGCAAAATTTTGTAAACGATATGCAGTTACAGTCTGTAGTCGTCGAATTTATTTTCTGGAAAATAATGTTTACATTTTCAGAGATGTTAAATATACAATTACCAATCAAAATCGATACCCCAAAGTGTGTAGATGTTTTAAATGAAGAGGAAAGTGAACATGTAATTCAGAATTTTGATACTCATTCTTATGCTATGCTTATGTTATGGTTATATTCCATGATCAAAGAGTTACCGTTCAGAGTGCGTGGGATAAAAAAGAAATGTGGTCAACTTAAATAATAAATAGAAACATTTTAATGAAGTCGTATCGTAATTATTGAAATATTTAATATAAAGGAAATAAAGAAAATATTGATAATATATATCTTTGTTACTATCAATTAAGGCACTATGAAAGATAATGAAGATGCTGCAGCATAAATGCGTCTTATAGGACCGACAATTGGACATGTAGGACCTTTTGATGTCAATGCATCATGGTAAAATTATCAAGAAAGTTCATAATCAGCTGTTTGAAAAAAATCAAACCCATCGTTAACTTTACATATGATTTTGCGCTGCCGTTTGAAGATAAAAACTTTTTGATAGTGGTTGACGCAATGTGAAAATTGTTCGAAGTTGACATAAAGTCTATGACATCCAATGAAATGAACAGAAGTTTCAGAATAATCTTTCCTACAATGCGAATTACAGATGTAGTGGTATCAGACAACAGTCGGGCATTCTCATTTAAAGAACTCCATGAATTCTACAAAAGGAATTTAATAAAATGTACTTCTTATTATCCATCCTGTAACTGCCAAGCGAAACGCATGGTACAAAAGCCAAAGACAATTTTAGCAAAACTAGATGTCGGTGATATTAAACTTTAATTTAAAAAAAATGCTTTGCAGAGAACATACGACAGCACAATTAGGAACTGGGAAGACACCTGCTGAACTTCGAATGAGAGGAAAACTACGCTCTGGTTTTCAAATATGATCAAATACGCTCATATGCATGGAGAGAAAAGGAAGAAATTACCCGAAACTCAAATCTAAAACAATGAATATTTAAACTATGTGATTTCGTTTACTTGAGATATTTCACGAGATAGTAGGTTTAGTATATTATTAAATTGCATAATGGAACAATAGTTAAACGAGATGTTGATCACTTAAGAATATAAATTCAAGGGAAGGAAAAGGAAGGTTATACAAACAAATAGGGCAAATTTCGCTGAAGCTGCTCGTGAGTCGACTAATTTGTCAGTTCCTGATACAGGGCTTGTAAGCCTCCATCTTGGGAGAGTTCAAGTACTTACGTGGCTAAAGTTGTGACTTCGGTTTTAAGACCAAGAGAAACTCTTGAGAAAACAAAATATTTGAAAGATTATGTTTCGAATTAGAAAAAAGGAAAATGTAATATATGTTATGGTTATCTTCCATGATTAAAGAATTGCCCTTCAGAGTGCGTGGGATAACAAAGGAATGTTATTGTAGCCAAGTTCAATAATAAATTGAAACACGTTAATGAAGACGTATTTTAACGGCGGGGAAGCGTGGCGACTAGCGCTTTGCTCGCCGGTGCGCGGACACAACAGTTATTCTGGACAAAATATGCTCCAAAGGAAAGTTGTTACCTAAAGATATTCGGGTGATTTTTGACAGATACTGAGGCTGTTCTAATGAATACCACAACTGAATTCTGTCAGAGCAAATAATCAAAATTTCACGATATATCAAGACCAACCTTTCAAAGAAGAGTCATATCAAGTTGTAGAACTTGAACGTTGTAAGTCAGACTGGGGCTAATGACTGCAAGAAGGAACAAACTCTTGAGTGTCAAAGATTCTGAATCAGCCGATGACAATGAAGGAATGTTGACAATGCAAATATCATTTACCACAGCGATAAAGCACCACTGAGATGCGCGCCTTGTTGATCAAAGAAATTATTGAACAGAAAGAGAGGTCGTTCTCGCAAAGGGCATTATGTGAAAGAAAAAATTAAAGATTCAGTCCACACTGAAGCCACTTGAGACCATTCGAAACAAGACTTTGTATCATCGTCCATAGTTCCGTCGCAAGTGAATTTTAAAGCTGCCAGCAACATTCAAACGAAAGAAAGTTCTTTTGACGATGCTAATTTGAAGGTTCATGCATCTGAACTTCATAAGGTCATCACAAACGCCTTAGAAAGTCTTGATAGACGCGTTGACTCCGAAATTTTCGGGATTTTCTAAAAAATCTTGTATTGAATAATCTTATATTGAATCCAGAAGGATTGTACTTTATACGTTGTTTGTACCCCGTCTTGACCTGCCAAAGACCAAAGAAATGCGGAAGTTGTTGCGTATGAATTTTCTCAGAGGACAAGAATTTGTACCGTTGGCATTTTTACACACGATGCAAAAATCGAATATTTTCGATTTCTCGTAGAAATATCAGATAAGTTCAAATAAAAATGTCACAGGTGGTACATTACAATAGCGTACTTCAGTGGCGACATGGATATTGTCACTTATATGGTGCTACTGTTTCTACTCGCTGAGTCTTTGTAGAAAATCAGTGGAGTCAGAGAGAACTGAAGATTTACGGACCTGGGGGAGCTGGTCGGCGCTGGTTTGCCCAGTTATACGGTCAAGTCATTCAGCAAACGCCTTAAATCTCCGGGCCATATGTCTCTATGACGAAGACATGGAGAGTCCTTTCTTTATTCTGGAATACGTTGATCACTTCCTTGCTTCACAAAATTTTAATATTTCCTGGGAATGAGGTATACAGACGAAATACTATTATTCCATTTGTCAAAGCGGATTTATTCGTGAAGTCCTGAAATGGTTCAATATAAGTACATCCAAGCTTATAAGAACTAAAATTCCTACTGGAACTAAATTATTTTCGGCTACTCATGGCTCTTGGGCCAAGTAGGCAATTGACTGGCACATCTATAGAAGTTAAGTGTGACAAAATTAGTATTATAGAAGAGATTGCTCCCAAATTTTGCACGAATATTTCCAATCCATAAAGAATCTAAATTATTGTTGCAATACGAACTCTCACGCCAAAATGCGCTTTTAAAAAGTTGTTACAAAAATGCTTTTGAGAATAGGAAGTGTTACATTGGTAGTTCGCGTATCAAAGTAAGAAACAAGTGAACCGAGAGCAGATAACTGTAACTCCTGAAGCATTTAGTAGAATAATAACGAGCAATACAACAATTAATGAATGATATGACATCATATTGAAACAAATACTGAAAATGAGTGGTTCTTTATTTTTCATGCAATGGCCCAATACGAACTGTTTCTATTTTAGAATGATATCCTTTGCCTGATTTAGTTTGCATACACAATATTTATATATGTAAGTTGGAAATTCATCTGAATCGCAGCAGGGCGTGACTGTATAAAATATGAAAAATATATTAAATTAATGGACAAAGAGTCATTAATCAAGAGCATGTAAATACTAATAAGCGTGGTTGTTTATTTTACATTCAATTGTCAAATGTAAAATATTCTTTGGGTCACTTCTTTTTCAAAAATATAATCGCAAAGGTACTTTGGAAATAAGGTTTTTCCTTTCAATAAAAATTAATAATTGTATGTTTGTTCTTTTTCTATAAGATATGGTTCTTGGTTTAGTTGTAGTAAAGGCAGGTCAAGACGGAGTAAGGTTGGACGAGGCGGAGATGCGCAAGAATAGATGGCAGTAGACGGAACAGGGTGGGAATAGATATCATTTCGTTTGTCTAATAGATGATTAGAATCAATGAATATGCGAAATAAGGCGTGATTGCGAAACGTGATAACAAGAGAATGTGCAAGAATGGCCAACTGGTGGATCCACTCAGCAACACTTTCCAAAAATGTAGAACGAAGTCAATCTTGAAGTTCGAAGATACACTGAGAGTATTTTAGCTGAAGCCCACGCAGAGGAGAATAGCATCTGCGAAGGTGGGCGCGATTTGTGGTGGAGAGTTGTAGGCGACATTAGTGTCGCGGCGACATTTACGTCGATAGCTTCAAGTTGGAGGCAGTGATTAGGCAAAGCTAAGATCCTGGTTGTCGGACCTTGCCCATAAATCTACCAGGTGGGGCCCTGTCGCGTCGACGTGTGGGCACGATTGGGTGAAGGAGGTTCTTCGGAATGCTCTGGAATCCACAGATAGACGTCCATACCACCCGCCAGGTTGACTAGGTGCTGACGATACTCACGTCAATGGCCTAAAGGAGATGAGATGGGAAGGGGGCCCCAAGCCACTCGAACCTTAGTTCGGTTCTTGGCTTGGTCGTGGCTGTAGCCCAAAACTCTGAGCACAGAGGAGGGACTTGGCCCAGGGTATGTGAGTGGCGCATTGTCTTGGTTCTAGCCTGGATCGCTAGGAGATCTGAGGTGGCAGGGCGGCC
>BOPP01000299.1:413659-445279 GCA_017312745.1 Gryllus bimaculatus | reverse complement strand
CGCAATCGTGGTGGACACTCAAATTGTACGCTTTTCAAGGGGGAATTTCCTCTGAGTGGGGGCTCTTGGGTCTTTTAAATGCCCACCACTGCAGGGCGTACAGGGACGCCTTGGGCTGGTAACCCGGATCCTGCATAAGAACGCAGTTTTCTCTACGTAACTCCCCAATTCAAACAAACGCCTGGGTGGGGCCGCCTGCCACATCAGATCTCTGAGCGATCAGATCGATTTGCGCTGAAGCATTCATTTAGTCTCCCATACACTTGTCAGCGGAATGCAATTGCGAAAGATGACAGCAAGAGAAGATATGATGAGATAAATCGTTTGATCAATATCAACACATCTTGATACCGTTGCCTTGCCCGTGACCTTGACATATCTGCCGTTACTTGGCATTCTCCCGTTTCCCTTGCCTCTCGCTCCGTCATTATGTACATCATATCTTCACGATCACCTCCCCATCAAAATGTTTGACTTGTTTCCAGATATGGCACTGGTTGCATAATAAAAATATCGAACTGTTTTCGTACTCGCATCGCAGAGCTTGAAATGTCTTCTCGGTGGCAACAGGATGGTGGCGCGGCCTTCCGGTATCAGCTTTGCAGTTGCACATTCTGATGACAAGGCATTCGTGCATCGAGGCGCCACGACACGTTGCGTTGACTGTGCATTTCATTAAGATAAAGCGCTGGCATCTATAATGAAATGAAAGCTGAGAAACAAAAGACGGCGTCTCGTGTTATGTTTGTTTTGGTTATTGAAATGTATCAAAATTAGGAATACTGGAGTACTAACAATAACAGTTTATTTTAGCTTTCTGTTTTACAAAATTCCACAATCCAAATCGTTTAATTAAATAAAGCCAGGTTAGACCAACGCACCAGAAGAGAAATATCAAGTCCGTACGTCGTTAACAATATCAAGAGTAGAAGCCCAAGTTCGAGGCCTAACAGCACAGTACTGAGTACAAAATACTCCGCGTAGTCGACTTAGCAGAATCAGTAACAAATTCGATGGCACATTTGGTCACAGTCCCAAACTATTTTGCTTGTCGGACGTCGAGCCGCTCGTCATGAAGGTGAATCTTTTTCAGTGAAATATGAATTGTCTAAACATATATATTCGCTTTGCTACACAATGGACATGCTGGGATCGTGCACACTAAAAGACACAATCGTATGGCATTGTTGGGAATGAGCAAATACACCAAATTTTTGTCACCTTGAACTGCAAATCAAATAACTTGTACGGCGACAGTGAATACCAGCAATACTCAACTTGCCACTGACCTTTGGTCTTCCACAGCGCCTGTGACAGTAAATATTTTTACGAGCACGTTAATGGACGAGAAGATGAAAGTGCAGGCGCATATTTATCTCTGAAGCTGAATTGTGTAAAAATATATTCTCTCGGAAGTTTTATGAACAATGCACCAGCTGATATCACAGGTAAAACATCGAAAGACCAAACCATAGGGCAATATTATGGAGAAGGATATAGTTGACATTTTCGCTTTTCTTAACACATTGTCATATAGGACAGCTTAATTCAGTCCTACTCAACTGCTCGAGCGCTCGCTACAACACTTTTTTGTGTTGCACGGAACCTGTGGGAGCGAGCTCGCCTGCAAATACGTGAAAGGACGAAAAGATGAACGTAAAAGGGCATATTTTTCAATGTAAATTGAATTACGTAAAAATATCTTTCAGTACTCTGCCGATCAGATCGTGTAGAAAACATCGACAAACAAAACCGTAGGGCAACATTATGGGTCAGGAACTAGTTGACATTTTCTTCTTTTTGAACTCATTGGTAGCTTATAATTATGAAGACAATGAATCTCAGCTATGTTCATTTGTGCGAGCTCTCGCGATTTAACCTTTTGTGTTGCGCAGCGCCTGTGGGAACGAACTTATTTGCGAGCACTTTAAAGGAGGAGGGAATGAAACTACCAGTGTATCTTATTTAGCGCAAATTGAATTGTGTAAAAATATATTATCTTCGTACTCTGCTGAACAATGTACGATGAAATCATGTGGAAAACATCGAAAGATAACATAGTATTGCAATGATGTGATGAGCAAATAGACTTCATTTTCATTTTCACTCCCAGTTTGGTAAGCCCCGCCGTAAATGTTTTTTTTGTTTTTTTTTAAATTTGTTGAAATGTAGGAGATGTATGCAACATTGGTTCACGCGCGGGAAAAATAATTTTCAATAAACAGTGAAAAGGGTGAGCAACTCGGCTTGCGCAGTCGCAAGCCGTGAGAAGTACGGTACTACTACGGCAGGGAGGTATTAAAGATCAGATTCGCATTGCCTCCCACCCTCAATTGTTTCTTTCAATTTGTTTAGAGATAGACTCTAAAGTCAATGAAGAAATATAAAACACCAAATACATTTCAACATACATACATCTAAAGGATAGACATCTTTATAAATAGGCTACCAGATAGCAAGTTATTGAACAAGAAATACATGATTGAAATGGTGCTAACAAATTAAATGTGGAGTACGATACTTTAGATAGTTTAGTTAGTTTATATAGTAAATATGATGGGGCGGATTTTACTCTCAGCCTTGTAAACAATAATTTACTTATGTGCGTGAATATTATGTGGCACGCAAAACGTAAAATAGAGACGTCGAAATATATCGAAAAATTCACATTGAAGGAAACATTATCTGAAATAAAAAGCAACATTATTGACGAGAAAATATTCCGGGCAAACAACTCGCCTTCGCCTGACAGATTGAGTCAGTAGGGGAAACTTTTAAGTAGTCGCCCACTTTTTTATTTCAAATTGAGATTCTGCGGCTTCAAAATAGGTAACGAAAAGTATTGATCGTCTAGTTTTAAAGTACTATAACATACGGAAAGTAAGATTTAAAAAAATAAAGTCTTATTAGAAATATTTTTGGATATTTTTTAATGATAGTAGCTTCCAAAATTAATTAAAACCTGTTAAATTGATTACAAAACTTTAAGATATCTCGATTTTGACGTGGATTTTAGTAATAAAACGCTTATAGAGAAGTGATGCTCGACAAAACAAGAAAAATTAATACCTGCTGGAACGGTAAAGCCAAGTTATAGCGATATTAGTAGAAGTATTTCCATCATCTAATATTCCACTGACTAAAGAGACACAAGAAGATCCCAAGTAACACCATCAGACTTCTATGTTTTTCCTAAACTCAAAGAATATCTTGGTAGAAAGTGATTTGAAAATGTTGACGTGTTGAAAGAAACTGTTACTAACAGGTTAAATTATCAGGCGGCAGAATTATATGATGACGGGATCCAAACGTTTGTGCCACGACTTAACAAATGTTTAGATATTCTAAGTGACAATATAGAAAAGTAAAACGATGTTCATGTTTAAGTTTTTGATACAGTTTATGTTCATAAATAATGCTGTTCCTCCACTTAAAAAGGGTTCTTACTTAAAAATGACCCTAGTATATTGATCCTTAATAGGTAAATATATGCACTGCGGCAGAATCCCACCACAGATAATGAAATGCGTCAATCGTAACACCACGGACTCATTCACATGAAAACATCGCATGTCAAGAAGTACTATTAGTAGGAGAACGCATTGAAAAGGTAAAGAGCAAGCCACACATTTTACGAATTAATCAACGGTGACCTTCCCGGTACTCCACAAGTATCAAAAACATTTTTTACCCACAAATACTTTATTCGAATGGCAATACGTTATTAAAAGAATACCAATGTGGCAGAAATAGTCGACGAGAATAGCCAGCTAATTGGTCGTCAGTGAAATTCCGTTATCATAAGAAAGAGGGCTTCGTCGGGATTGCTTAAGAAAAAATCTTCCAATATGTAGGGAACAATGAGACGAAGCTCAGATTCCCGTCCGCCTCTCATTCGCTAGTAGACGCTAATGATATCCCCCACCCCACTATGCAGTCGACGGAATGCCTGTTGGAATACGATTCGAATGACAGATGCGGATTTCAGAAGCAGCAAGGCGCGGAGCACGATTCCCAGCGATCCCCTGGCAAAGTAGACGAGGAAATATCTCGCGCATTTAATTAGATACGTCAAACCTCTGCTTGCTGCGGTCAGTACGTATTCATTTACTTGTTTTCAATTTGCGCCGGAAGAGTTTACGTGTGGTGACGGACAAAGAAGAAAATACCACGTTGGAGTAGAAGCTGCCAACGAAATGCCGAAGAAGACGGTTGCTGTCTTGAGTTCTACCACCATTACGCCATGTTGATAAAGGAGTTCGGCCATTTTCACGTGGGAGTTTGTCAAAATGAACTATATCAACAAAGAGTGATATGTTGGCACTGGAATATGGAGTTGGATTTGGATCTAGAATTTCGCTATCTAATGTGTATTCGTGTCATAATACGATGAATTGAACGTGAAATTTAATCAAGAGCGGCGGAGAGAAAACAGTGCGATCATAAGTAATTTTTGCTATGTTACGAAGAGTATTGCGTCGCATATGTATTTCAGACTGTAATATAATGATTAACATTGCTTTTCCAGGGAAAGGTGTCAACAACGAGCGTACTTGTGACAGTCGGGTAGCAAGCCACATCAGTTGAAATTGTACTTGCAAATCCCCAATAAATGCAAAAATATTAATAAGAATACTTCGATTCAATGTATTACAATGCTGACGAGGAATAAGGAGAATCAGTGAATGCGAAGTGACAAGCAAGGAAGCTATGTATGTGCCTGCAAAACACACTTATACATCGTTAGCAGAATTTGGAATGGGAGAAGACTTTTAACTACACCAACAGGGATTTGCTGGAACAGAATTCCATGGCAAATTTTATGAAGAAAAAGCGGAAAGTGGGGTTCTTGTTGACTCTGAGTGACGCGGAGACGCGTAATATTTTATGTGACTAGTGTACTATATCGAGCATCAAAAAGGAAAGTAATATTGACTATACAATGATATTATGACTTATGATTATAATATTAATTTCAACAATGTATTAGTTTTCATTTTGACTGTAAAATTCTAAACAACCTAACAAGTTTTGCTCCTCCGCTTCTGGGTCAATGATACCCATCTCGATTAGGTTTTTCATCCTTTGAGTCGATACTGAGACGGCTCCTTGTTTTGTTACTGGACATAAATATAACTTCACTATCTGTCCACGTTCTCTAGTGTTCAGTGGGATATTCAGTTATTCAAAAGCGTTCTCCATGTTTTCGCGGCAGTAAGTTGACTCTTTCATGAAGGACACGATGAGGAACAATAGCCCATATCCTTAGCAGATTTGTCTTTGCAAATATTTTTTTACACGGGAGCAAATCTTTTCTTATCAATTCTTACCAAAAACATTCATTTCCATTTGTATTCAGAATTTAACTTGTATAAGGGTTACAGTAGGGATTCCACACATTGTTCCCTTAGTACGTCCCACAGAGTTTTTAACTCTTTTTTGACGTGAAGTAAATAACTATGTTATTCCCGAAGAACAAAGCAAAAAATTATTCGAACAAGTGTGCTAAATTCTAAAAAGGCAGTTTTCGCCACGAGTTTTGATGTTTATCGAAAGGGTAAGAGTTACACAGTGGAACCTACTGTATTAACCAATAGTACGCGAGGGTCAAACACAAAATCATTAACTGTAATTTTGGTGTCCGGTTGAGAGACAAATTGAAGGATTAATGTTATAGGTATGCACAAAGGGCAGATTTTAGATCGAGTCTCTGAAAAATATCATCCATACAGGAACCTGTGGTGTCTCGAGTTGCTTAACTTCCATGACTACACAGAGCAATTTAGCTAACACACGCCAGCCATTATCGATGTCGTCGAAAGTCATCGATGTCGGCAAAAATGTGATTTTCAAGTCTACAGGCAGCATTGCGCAGTTGGAAGATAAAAACGTTGGTGGCAAACAGCCACAGGCAGATAAAAGTGTTTCAAGCGAAAAAAACATATAAAACAAAACTTGTAATCACTGTGGAAAGATAAATCACGGTTCCGTTCAAGTATACACTCGCTCAAAGAAATATTCGGTCAGTTCTAAGCTTACTCACGTTGAACACGCTCTGAGCCTGTTAAAACAATAAAATATTATAAAGTAACCATTTTAATATTATTTTAGCTTTAAATATTCGTACATTGCAAAATGCGTTTTTTCTGCTTCTACGTCAATGACAAATTTGCATTAGAACTTCCAATAACGGAAATTCCACATTAAATAAGTATTCGGTCAGACGTACATCAATCATTTTCGTCAACGACCGATGGGGCGAAAACATGTAGTAACTTTTCCCACGGATGAATCATGGACGGTTGTAACGGTCAATCCAAGCACTGTCAAAAATCAGTCTATTACTGTCTCTTTGAAGAACGTTGAAAGAATTCCTCGAAAAGGAAATAACAGCTCTTTCAACCTGCGTCAGTTAGTTATCTTTCATAATGCAAAATACAAAAGTGGCCGTGAAATTGCAAAAAATCTTAATATGAAGAAAAGCACGGTATATGATATAATCAAGCGATTTAAAAAAGATAGGACTGGGTCTCACCGCCTAAGTGGAAGTTCCCACGAAATTTCCCGACGAGAAGAAATTATCATTTGGAAGATTAAAAATAACCCCAAATTAAGTGCACCAAAGATTGCTGCAGGCGAGATGAACTGGGGAAGGAAGTACATCGAGAAACAATACGAGTGATTCTACGAAAAACGAAATTTTATGGTCGCGTGGCTAGAAGAGCGCCTTTCAAAAATAAGATAAACTAGAGGAAAAGGCGGGAGGTTGCTGAGGAACTTATAAACAAGGATATTGAATGGTGGAATTGAAAACTATTTTCGGACGAAAGTAAATTCGATGTTTGGACCTGGCGGAAGAACATAGGCGTGGAGAAAAGCAAACACACATTTGCAAGAGAAGAATCTGCAGCAAACAGTGAAACACGAAGATGAGAATGTAATGGTGTGGGGCTGTATGGCGGCGAACTTTCTAGCGATGGCGATGAGCTTTCTAGAATATACTACAAAACTCAAAAAATCTTGAAAATGAAAGGACTATCTACAAGTTATTGAGGGAGTCCAAGTATTTTTGGTTTTATTTAGTTTTATTAATTGGTTTATGTGTCTGAATATTTTTTGCGCTTCAAAGTATTACGTTTTCTTCAAATTTATTGTAATTTAATAATTTGTTAAAATTAAACTTACATGTTATTTTAACGTATGAAATGTGCGTCTTTCATTATTTACAACCAAAATTACAAGTTTAATATTTTCTTCTAAATAAAAAATAACAGGGAAAATCGTAGGTGTCCGAATATTTTTTTGAGTGAGTGTGTGTTTTTTGCAAAATAACTATCAAAACAAGATTCCGGAAAAATAGGAAGGCGAAGTGTGAAATATAAAAATGATTGTTATATAAACATTAAAATTCTCCTTTTTAACCAACCTGTAATAATTGTTCCTAAAGAAAATTCTTAGTAAACGTAGATATCAAGAGCACTCCAATTGTTAGGTTGAGAATCTACGACGACAATGTCATAAAGCCGTTGGGACAAAATATGGTTCCCAATAAATTTTGTGAATGAATGACAGAAGCTCGTGTAAGACCCGCAAAAAAGATGCGGAATGTGTTGCGAGAAATGTGGAAAATCGAAACAAGGGACACTTATCTACCTACACGCACTTGAAAGAGCTTTTTTCTCGTTCGCCTCTGCGGAGGCGAAGAGTCCTCGCTGGAGTCCGTCAGCGAGCGAGGGTTCTCGGACACATTTCTATCCTGCATTTGTTATATGCCATTCAGGCATTTGCTGCATCGGGAAAACAGTAAACAGTGCGTAGAAACGAATGTGGTTATAATATTTACCAGTAAAAGATGTTATAAACAACCAGTTTTTAAACTGTTTACTTGAACTTTTTCTTGAAACGGTCCCAATCGACCATTGTCCGGAAGCGATTGAATGGAAATTTTCCTAAATAGAGCTCGAGTTCATTTTGTAGTGACAAATGAAATTCGCACGATATTAGATACCCACGTGACGCTTTCTGAAAACAAATTAATTTCTTAAAAGTACGGAAACGTTCCTTTGAAGGTTAAAGAGAGCGCGGAAATTCCTTGAAAAAATACGACCGGTTTCTTTCGAGCTAAAAGAACAAATAGCGAAATTTATAGATAAAACTTCGCATGAATACTATAGTAGTAAATAGTGATTGGGAAACTCCATTGCACCAGTAAAAATGATGGTAATGAAGGCTACTCTAGAATAATAAGACGATAATAAATAAGTCACTTCATGATGTTAAGAAGTTAGTAAACGCAGTACATATCCATTGTCGCTTATTGAGTGATTTCCACGAAGGATAATCTTTTTCACTATGATTAGTAAGGATCCAAGAGATATCAACCACAAAGATTGAAAATATTAAACATATAAATAATTAATCACATTTCTGGAATCTTATCCTGTCTTCGGCGGCTTTACACAGAAAATTGTTGAATGAAATTAAATTAACATATGAAATGAACAACATAAATATACAAATAGAAGAAACACAAATCATGAGCAATACAAATTCTGTACAAATCGGATACATACTGAAATATCCAGAATGATTAGTAAGGATCCAAGAGATATCAACCACATAATTTTATCAAAGTTTTACATGCAAAGATGCATCTACGTAACATATGGTCAAACGATACTAATTCAGTCTGCGTAATTTTGCATAAGACTGTCGAAAAGAAACTACCAGGAGGCAAGGACACAAAAGAATTTTGTGGCTGCGAGAACGAGTACGGAGGAGCAAGAGACTCACTTGACGCCCAAGATTGTCGAAAAAGAACTTCCAGGGGGTGTCAAAGGGACAAAAAGATTCTCACAGAGGAACGTACGCATGACTCACTTGTTTTTATCGCCCGTTAGAGGCGGGTTTTATATTAAAGTTGAATAATTGCGAACTTTTTGAGACGAAAATTAAGTATTCGTGTCGCATAATCGATAAAGATTCTTTGCGCAAAATCTAGAAAACTTCTCCAGCTATCCATTTAATTGCTGAAAAATGATATTAGTACTCAAGTAATTCACTTAAGAGCATTCACTTATTCATTATTAAGTAATTCAATCAACTACAATCAGTGGTGCCCGCTTTCCTTTTAAGTAATTCAATTAAGTACAATCAATTTGGTATAATTGAGTGCGTTTGTTTTTATGTCGTTCAATTAAGTAATTTAAGTCAATTAAGTATGTAGGTCAAGAAATCTACATTGAAGATAATTTTACAGAAAAGGGTAAATAAATACAAGCAGTATTACGTCAGAGAGTAAGACAAGAAAGAAACGAAGGTCATACAGTTAAATTGATTACAAGAAAATCCAAATAGATGGAAAATCGATACATTGAGATCTTTTTCAAGAAGACCTGCATGAATGAAATTAGTGGAGCTAGAATAGCACATACTTTCTCACCCTTAGTAACGAATATGTAGTAATATTATACAGCATTTCCGTATTTTTCAACACGTCTCAATCGATGAGTACTGCCAATAAACGCGCATGCAGCGATGGGCGTTGCCAACAATGGGCACATATTAATTCTTCCTAAAAGCGCCATTTTTTCCATAAATGTAAGGTGGTCTGTAGTTGGTGTGAAATCTATTTCATTCATTTCAAGCAGAAATTACGCGAAACTACTATATTTTTAAAAAATTGTTCATGACCTTTTTGAAGAGCTAAATTTGTATAACAGACTTTGTCTGAAGCAAAAATCTCTATCTTCAATTTTGTAGTTTTGAAATTTTTTTTTGCAATTTTCGAAAAAACGAGTAATACTCGAAAATGAGACTAGCATCATTTTCCTTACCATTCCTTATTACATATGCGAAGAAAATTTAAACTACAAATTGGAGCGGCTTTTGAGATTTTTGTTGTTGTAAATTTCAATCGCAAATACGCAAAACCTTCTCTATTTTTCAAATATTCCCTTTTTTGAAGAGATAATTCGAAAAATCGGGTATGTCAACGAAAATGAGACCTTCACCATTCTCTTAAACGCCCTTTGCACGATTCAACAACAAAATTTAATCCAAAAATTTGGAGCCATTTTTTTTTTAAATTGAAAATGTCCCAGGGGTACCCCCAAAATTACACTATCGATTTAAACTTCCAGGGTCCGCGATACCTGCTAGAACGATTGAGGAATGTCAATTTTGGCGAAAATCAGCTAAACAGTTTATGCGCTAGCGTTGTGCACAGACGGACGGACAAGCGTTTTGCCGTCACTCGATTTTTCGGTATGAAGGACGCACAAAACATGGATTTTGAGTACACCACGTTTTAGAGGAATTTTGTCCTGGATTTATCCACTTCTCTTCCAGGGGACGACAATAAGAACTTCCTTTGAAAATTCGCCGTTTTCCGGCGCACGATTACACCTTTTCTCCTTACATACGCGTATAGGTGAGAAACCTTGAGAAGCCATGTTAAAATATCGAAGTAATGCACAACTTCAAACGGAGGAACAAGCGATGCCAAGTATAATCATACATCAAGTTAAAATTCTGAAAGCAAGAATTTAAATTTCTGTCATTAAAATCAAAGCTACAAATATCATATTCTTGGCTAACTGTAAAAATTCCTCTTTGATGTTTTCCTGAAAATATTTTGTTGATAGCGGCGGTGCTTGAATGAAGCAAAAAGCATAGATGTTGTGTGTGACCCGTATTAATTATACATTATTTCCTTAAAACCGTACGTTTTGTTTTTCCTTGTTGATCTGGACAGAAACTGATGAAATTTCATCTTTTGACTGTAAATGGGATTAAAATATTTAAGACTTACAAGCGAATCCCATCCTTTTTATAAATGAGTGACTTTGTTTTTGATAAAACGTTATGCACACGTAATGAGTATAGCGAAATGAGACTTGAACCGATGTTCTAACATTCTGGATTTAGTTGGAACATTACTAAAATCATGCTTTAAAAGTTTTGTTTACGACTTTTCCGAATGTCAACTTGAAAAATCTCGAGCTGCAATTACTCTTATCCAGTTTTTAAAATGAAAATGCCGAAAGAGTTATCCAGAGCAAGGTAACCTTGCAAGCTAAGAAAAGAAATGGAAATAATTCCAAAGTGGTTCCAACTTAAAAATTCGTTCTGATTCATTAAAATTGCATGTCAATAATGCAATTACATACAAATTCAATATCCCACGAACATCAAATCTACACTTGAATATAGATGCTTATTACTGATCAAGAATATCTTTAGAAACATATTCAGAGACAAGCTTCTCTCACCTTCATCAATCTCAGAAGTTTGAGTTCAAATGAACGGTTAGGAAATCGATTTCTTGAGCGAAGTAAGGCGACGAAGATTATGGAGACGCAGACGGTAGAAAATTATTAATTGTATTTGTTTAAGTTCTCCGTGCTGAGTTGAGTATTTATAAATTATACGCACTTTCAAGTGCACAGTAGGAAGCTCAAGATGTGTGGGTGGGTGTATATGGGGTCGTTGGTTTAACGTGAAACATCTATGTCAGCCAATCCCTTCTAACGTATTAGATTGAAATGAAAAGGAGACATCAAAATCATCGAGGTTTGAATGGTCAAAAATGTCGTATCTTTTTAATCGAATTGAGTCTGTCTGTATTTGGTGCGACAGCCCGCGAACTGGTAAGGCCTACCTGCAGCATCCCGGCCGAGCGGCCATGGGTTTAAGAGGCACGTGTGGTTAGCACGAAGACATCCCAACCCCTTATTCTGGTCTTCTCAACGTGAGAAATGAGTTTTCTAATCGTCACACGGCAACACAGACTGGGACACTGCAAGGAAAACGCACACTATCTTGCCCGACCGGGAATCGAACCTGGAGTCGCGTCATGGAAAGCGATCACGCTCGCCAATGAACTAAACCGTGAGGGCAATCGAATTGAGTAGAATGAGATAAACACCAATCATCCAATATATATTCTCAGTTCAATGGCTATAAAGAGTATGTACGCTACTTTCATTCACTTTGGTAACGAATATTTTCTTATTAATAATTAGTATTTTTTATTTATTAATGTATTACAATCTTATTATTTATAAATTATATATTTTTAATTCCCTTTTAATTCCCTTTAACAGGAAATTTTCACAGGATCTTTTCTAGTTATGTCCATTTGATGAGCTTGCTTCCAAATCTATAATTTTCAAAATTCAATTACAGACGGCAGCACATATTTTGTGTAAGAGAGAGTCTAAATACAATATTATATTTGAAGAGATTCAAGAGATATGGAATCAAAGAAAAGAAACAGGCAGAAAGTTGAATAAGCGTAGTCCATAATGGCTCATTCGAAAATAATCTCTCTCTCTCCTCTCTCTCTCTCTCTCTCTCTCTCTCTCTCTCTCTCTCCTCTCTCTCTCTCTCTCTCTCTCTCTCTCTCTCTCTCCTCTCTTCACACACACACACACACACACAACACCACACACTCTGTGTGTGTGTGTGTATAATAATATAATATATACAGGGAGAAGAGAGGATATATATATATATATATATATATATATATATATATATATATATATACATTACACACACAGAGTTGTGTTTGATGCTGTGTGTGTTGTGTGTGTGTGAGAGAAGAGAGAGAGAGAGAGAGAAGAGAGAGAGAGGAAAAGGAAAAAAAACTTTCAAAATTTCGTTATAAGCGGACGTCATATTTCTTGTTTCACGGAAAAAATTGAATGAAAATTGACTTCACCTTGCACTGAAAAAATATCTAAACCGCCACCAACGAACGATACGACTGAAGTTCCCATATTAGATGTAACTCATATCCTTCAAAAAGTTTGTTGTCAATATGGGTATGTGATTTCATTACATTTACTGGATTAAAATCAGGGTTGTGTGATATTCTCGTGTTATGTGTGTATAATAAGGGTGTGTGATAAATGGAAACTGATCGAACGAACATCGTACGAATACATATGTCGATGTGCTAGAATGTATAGATAAGCCGAGAAAACGTAAAATATCAGTGGATAAATGGAAGAAAAGTGTTGCAAAACAAGAAAAACAAAGTTTACAACATACAATGACTTGATATCCCCACTTTCTGGTACGGAATATGGATTAAATCGGATACCATTTTATAAAGTTGTACTAGATTAATATATAAAAGCTAATGAAAATGAAGGTCTGATGACATTTTGATGAATTACATTGTGATGAATGAAAATAATACCTAGATAATGTTATGATTAACTATTTTTTCAATTTTTAATCATTTAAATACGCTTCAATGAAGAGGTTAATAAGGGTTACTAAAAACATCTATCTTGGTAGGTATTTGGTCCTTAAATGCATATTACCTGTATCCATTTTTTTAAAACTGTTCATGTTGTGTTAAACTGAATCGTGAGCGGAACTGTAAAACTATACGAATAAAATTAGAATGTAATTTACATATGGGAGTGGAGGGGGCGGCGTTGCCGCATATCGCGGCCTCTACCACGTGCTCTAAACACTTACCAAACAGAAGAACGGAATATTGAGAAACTTATTACAAGTTTTTTCCTAACATTTGTTGCATTTGTTCGTAACATCCGTATTATTTGTTTGCTCGTAACATTTGTTTCCTAATTTGAGGTGACAACAATGTGCAAATGACGAAGCTTCTGACTTGCTATTCCCAAGGTTACGCGCTGGCATCATCACGAAATGTCAATCACATTCTACTTTTATTCGGACCTTAGCTTACTTCGCCTTAATATTTTCAGAAACATTTTTAGTACACTTACAACAACTGTAAGAGCGATCAACTGTGTTACGAAAATAAATTAGAGCGCAAAGTGAAAATACTCGCAGGGCATTTTCTCCAACGCGATTAATGTGAACCGCGATTATACGAATTTGGAATGCTCAGTAAACTTCATCACTTGTATAGTAAAGAATAATGTGTTTAGATGTCTAATATTTCTGGAAATGGAGTACTTTAAGGCACCTGGAAAATAATTATTTTTGGAGAGTGTTTAGAGTTAACCGAAAACAATGACACGCTGCTTCACCGTTAATCAATATTGTGGTATCTATCGAACTTTTGGAGAATGTCATTGTATCGTCGCTGGTTGGTAGGAATAAACTCTGCGCTATCACACATGTTGCACCGAATTCAACAGACATTTTAAGACTCGATGCCAAAATAGGAACGACTGACAATGTTGTCATGACGACTTTAATGGTGTGACTGTAGACTAGAAAGAGGCTATAAAATAATGATTTCGACTCTTTGCAGTGCTGTATCTCGCACTACGAGCTCTTAAAACCGTAAATTGAATTACATTGAGTATTATATATACGTGTTTGTATAACAATGTAAGAGAGCTATAGAACGTATAGAGCTGCGAAATGACTCTCAGAATTTGTATCAACTCAACATGACATGAAAAATAAGATATTCTATGATTTTTTTTAATTTTATGGTGGAAATAGTACTTAACATACCAGAAAACTCCAATAGGAGTTCGCTTCACTGGTGCTGGGTAAAAAGTTTTTCTTTATTCAGCCCGCGTCAAGGTTATTAGTCTCGTGTGTGTAGAGCATGTTTACCACGGGAGGTGGCGAGATCAGACGACGATGTATATATCCACTTGCGAGGGTTTTCTGCAACTAGGTATCTCCCACCAGCAGGGCACAGCCCAAGACGGGACTAGTTCTAAGCTCCCGACCGGTCTCCCAGCATGTGTGATACAGTAATGAATGTACGTGTGTCTGTAAGTAAGGGGTGATGATAGGATAAGCAAGTGGAAGGAAAGATGACCTGCGGTCCGCGGCCCATTTGTTAGGGCACTGTTCCGAGCCATTACCGGACACTAGAATTCTCCTTTAGACAACGGCTGAACTCGATCTGGCCACCTAGCTCGTGTCGAAACTCTTGCCACCGTCGGGACACGAACGCTAGGACCTCCCGATCAGAGGCCCTGCAGTTGATGCCTTGAGGCACTTAAGCCTCTATATTTCTCAGTGTATATCGAATGTAATGACCAAAACAGTCATGTCCGGGAAGGAATCCCATCTTTTTAAAACGAAAAACTGGGACATAATACAAAACTCTGACTGAGGGACGGGATGCCATATAAAACTAACTACAATTATTCAGAATACTTTATTAACACACCAAATACTTTTCTCCGTTCGATGTGTTTAGAAACGGTGAATATGATAGAAATTATCAAAAAATTATGAACCTATGACCAACTATTCAATTTTTAACTTGTTTTCCTTGCGAAGGTACTGCTTAAGAAGAGAAGTTATGTATTGCTGCACGAGAAAGCGGTGAATTTTTTGGCAGAAACTCATATTATCGAGCCTGGTAACAAAAAAGTGGATAAATCCAATTGCTTAATTTGGGAAAAAAATTCTCTAACACGTGGTGTAGGCAGAAAACATTTTTTGGGGGTCCTTGATACAGACTCGAATGACGGTAAAATGCCTGTCTATGAAAACCGCTAGCGGCTAAATCGTTCACACGATTTTTCCGCAAATTGATATTCCCCACTCAATGTGGCTGATGAGGCGGCAGTAACCTTCAATTTTGAAACCGATACTTTAATTTTGGAATTACTTTACATGAAGCACGAGGCACATTTTCAAAACTTAAAAAAAATGACTCCATCGTTTTTGATTACATTTCATTGTTAGTGTGAACTCGATTTGTTGATGCAGGTCTCAAGTCGTTGAAAAGCCTGATTTTTCGAAAATTGCAAAAGTTCAAAATTTTGTCGGCGTCTTACTACAGCTAAAATATTAAAGATAAATATTTTTCTTAATGAATTCTGTCAAAGATAGTTTTTGAAATAAGATCACGTACACGTCGAAAATTTGAGATAGAGACATGTAAACAATCAATAGATTAATTTTATTAAAAATTTCGATTAATCGAAGAATATTTATCGAACACTGAAATTAATCGAGTATTTTTAATAATCGACCGTCCCATGGTGGTTTACACGTTTTAAATAACACATAAAACTGTACAATCATTCATGTTTAGTTTGTGCATGTTATGTGAAAGCTAGTTGAAATAAAATTAATTGTACAGTAAAAATAATCATTTGATTTTTTAAATTATGTAACATATCGATTGTTGTCCTAAATTCGATTAAATCACATATCCCTGATTACACAAAAGACTAGGCTGACGCGCGTGCTGCTTAATTTTCCTGGGGCAGGCCGCTTGCCGGCGTAAATATCAACACATGACAGAAAGTGGTGAGCGAGAAGGCAAAGGAATGTTGAAAAGTGAAAGGACGGCTGTTACTGAGGAGATCTAGTTTATTTTTAGCGCCAAAGGCCCGGGCGATGGGTTAGTTGCAACGACCACGGGCCCGATGACGCACTCAGAAAATCTATGACGCGTCCGAGATTACGAATGAAGTACGGTCTCAACATAATGGCTCACTAGAGCTTACTGGGTCTCCTATGTGGCGCTCTTCTGCTGAGCCGTTGGACCAAAAGTTTCCGTTCGATGGACTAGACGAATCTCGCAATAGGGCGGAGCGCTAGTTTAGCGATAAATTAGTCTCGAATCTTTACAATTATATGAAAGCTTATTTTCTCCCCTTCTCTGAAATTTAAAACTATTAGGTTTTTTTAAAAGATGCAAACTGGATTTCTTGAAATTAGAGAGATCATTGGCATTGTTCACTGCCGCAAGAATACTTTTTAGTGTTAGAACATTATTCATATAAAATGAATGCACTTTGCACGAAGTCGTCGTATTTTGCTTCCCTGCTATTGACCCGAATGCTTCCACTTTTCTTCTTTTTATTGAGTGTTGTTCTAAGTGACCCACTTTCTGCTGGTAGTCTGTTGCAAAAACAGTTGTTGAACGTACACGGACTGCTGCTGCTGTTTTGTCCACAATCCACTGCACTGGTTTCCCTGGACCCTTCCCTTTCAAGTAGTTGTTTTAAACAATCCAAAAATCAAAATGGAGAAAATTAAACAAAATTACCATTAATTCTGATGTTATTAAAACCACAAGTCTAAAAAAACAATACAATGAAACACAGGTAAACAACCTGAACGCAAACTTTCTAAACACACTGTGGTGCGGCAACCAGACCACCGTGACAGTGGTTGATCCAACAGCTGAACGTATCGCTTCCTACAAAAATTAATAAAGTCTAAAGAAATACTCAACGGACTTGTAAATGTACTTTAGGAAACTCTCGTTTACACAAATTCCAAGGGACATAAATAATCAGTGTTCTTGTTATAAAAATTCGTATTATCCGATTTTATATCCTCATTAGTACGTTTCTTTGGAGAAACCCAAAATTTATTCGTTTGCCGACAAATTTCGTGTTAAGAGAGTTCGTTTACGAGGGTTTACTGTTTTTATTCGAGGTATAATTGAACTAATATAATTATTGTTGTGAAAAATAAGTTATTGAGGATTTACAATAGTTTGATGTCTTTAAAAGGAGGGAAAATCCGTAACACCCTGTTCCTCATTCTTAACTTCGGACGCGCTGTAGCCCCATCTTAAACCCACTCGCTCATGCCTTGCCCTTTCTCACACACACAGGCGTAACTTAGAGGAAACGGGATGGGCAGTTGTCCTCTCATACATCAGATATCTCTGAAGTTTTACAACCCTGTAAAATGTGTTAATATAAAATTTTAAGCATGTATCAGTTTTTTTAAATTACTACAGAACAATTGTAAATAAAAATTAATGAAAACTGAATTGTACAATGTAGAATAATCCCAAAGAAGTGCCCTTTCCATTCCATGTGCTAGCGCAACAATCTTGTAAGCGAAGGCAGCGCCGCTCCGAAAGCCATATGCTTGGGGCGCAGTTGCGAACCGTGAGCGTCGATGTTTGTCTTAGCTGGCTGAATTTCGCATATCCCGTGAGATTTTTTTTTGTTGGGTGTGGGTGCGGGACAGGAGGTCTTGTGTTTCTGAGAATAAGCAATAATTATAATGACAATATAACAACAATAAACCGAGCGAACTGGCTCAGTGTATAGTGCACTGGCTTCGCAGTCGGGAGGCTCGTGGTCGACCATCCTGACTGGGGTTTTCTTGTCTTTCCTCGGTCAAACAGGCAAATGCTGAGATGATTCAAAAATCGCACGAATATGGATTATTATCATTCTATCACCTCATAGTTCACAACCTTGCCTTACAAAGGGATACAGCGTAAAATCTGATCCCCATAATGTCTCACGATAATCTCTCTGCGGGACAGAACATTACTGGGCCTCGACAGAGAACGTGTATAGTGCTCAAAACTGATGATGATGATGATGATGATGATGATAATAATAATAATAATAATAATAATAATAATAATAATAAAATTAATAATAATAATAATAATAATACCAACAACAACAATAAAGCCGGCACAGTGGTTCAGACGATTGCGGCAGCCGTCGTCAGCGCTGAGGCTGCAGGCATGGTCGTATTTACGAGTGTCACTTCACCCCTCATTATTCATAATTCAAGGCGTCTTATCAAGGGATACGAGATTCTTGTCTTATCAAGGGATACGGCCGTAAAATGCTAATCCTCATAATTATACACGTTAATTATTTTGCATGTTAGTAAACCCGACCCTGGGTTTAGCACTTGGAGAATGTTTTATGTCGTTGTTTTGACATGACGCTCTGATGGTTGAAGGACCGAATAAAGATTGAAACATTGATGAGATTACAGTAGTATTACGGAAACTTTATTCGCGTATCATGCCCTGAACAATGTTTCTTAGAAATCCAGAGCATTAATATCAAAGCACCGGGATAATTTTTACTTTATAGGTTATTCATAGTAGCCACATGCCTCGACCCATCACCAAACTCATCGTGTAAAGATACATTGTCAGTTATTCTTTTGTCATAAAAGTATTAAAATGGCTGCAGAACTTGATGCAACACGTGTGTGATAGCGTAGAGCATGTTTCCGAATCGTGACGAAAGCGTTAGTGATATTCGCCGAAAATATTACCAATTTCACAATATTTATGGTGAAGCAGCACGTTATTGCTACAATATATCCCTCCATGCTCTCCGAAAATAATTTGTAGCAATACCTTGACCAAATACAAATACATATTGTAAAGAATTCCCATTCTACTAGCCATTCGACTACAAAGTACTCATAAATATAATAATGTGAACAAATCGCCTCTAATGTAAATATTAACGTGAGAGATAAGTCAAAAAATACCCTTGATGCATAAAATTGTCAAGACAAATGTAGGATGTTGTAATTTGGTGGCTATTAAAGCACAGTAGAATGGATAAAATATCTACGAGGACTGAGAATCGCACCCGACGCTTAACGAGTGTTAGAATAACACTTTGACTCAGCCATTCCTTCGCTCTTTCGATACTCCTCTTATAACAACGCATTTTGTATTAACGAAACTTGAAAAGAACATTACGTTAATGTCAATTCAGTTTCATGGACAAGAATCACGGAAGTCTTTTTCCTCTGTACTACTAATACTATTTAGCTCTCAATGGATGTTAAAGTATTTTATAGGCTCTCCAATAAAATAAATTTAATTTTCATAGTTCGATGTACAGAACAGTACATCGTACAGATGTACAGAACGTAGTTTCGAAAATAAACGTTAGATAGCGCTGTCGGCAAGCAGGGATGTCCAGCTCCATCAACCTCTCGGGCCACGGCAATTTCGACGAGAAACTTTGTTTCCAAGAGTGTACGTATACGGGAAAGTAAAAAGTTGATTTTCTTGACATTTAATACAGCATTTTTAATACTTTTATAAAAGAAAATACCCTACCGTTCGTGATTATTGCCTCACTGCAATTTTTAGAATAATAATATTAACGTATGAAAATATTAAAGCAAAATTTCATACAAAAACTTAGCCATTTATGGGTTAATAAAACAATAGTATTTTAATTACATTTTTGTTACGGATGGTTTACGCCACGGATTTCAACTACAGCTTTTACAAATATTATAACTCGACCAAACGAATGAATGAATAATGAAAGAGGTGATAGTGGCGCGTCGTGGAACTAACAGTGTAAACAAGAGTCTGTACAGTCAGTTTCGCAAACAAAAGTCGCGAGGAGCGTGAAGCAAGTTGTTTGTGGGCGTCGCTATGGGAAATGTGTTCTCGTCGAGATGTGACACTGCGCGGGCAGGTATGACGCCTTATCTATAATATAATTAAATTTTGTATTAGTAAAAATGAAGGTGAGCAAAGAAATATGTAGCAACTGTCACGTTCTAATTTAAAAATAATGACATCAGAAGCAATTGATAAAATACCGATAAAAGACTAGAAAAAAGCTGTCACTCATACCAATAAAATATCAAAAGAATATTGGGATAAGGATGCTTTGCTTGAAAATGCTGTTGACGACCTTGTAATAAGTGTCGGTTCGGAAGGTAGCCCTTCAGAGGTACATTACGCAAGATTTACACTCAGTATTTTATTGCTTTTTTATTACTTTTTTGTATTACAAGAATATAACAAAAATTCTTTCTTTTTATATCGATTTTTTATTACTTTTTGTTGAATATAAAAATTTTGTATTCTACATTCATCTTTTTTTAAGCTGACTTTACGCGATTTGTTAGGTAAGTACCGAAACTTCTCTATCTACAATTTTCTTCATTATGGTGATAGTTGCTTCTTACATAAAAAATAATTTAATTTAAAGTACATTCTGACAAACTTCGTAAGTTAAATGAAACGATTTATACTAATGTTACAGAACCAATTTTCTGCTGATCGAAGGAATTCGATCAAACGTTTGATTCATTCGGCGGATAAAAGTTAACTTATATTTATTCCAATACGAGGTGCAGATATGTTAAAAACAGTTACAGTTAAAAAATACATTGGGAAGACACTAGATTTGCGACGAAATAAGTCGCGCGTTTTCCCCGCAACAGTTAGGCACGGACCCATTTTTAATTTGAGTTCAGTATTCTATCGTATTGGCTGTAAACAAAGACAGTGGCGCGCTCCTGTAAACATCATTTTCAACTTGGTCGAGATTCATTAAGATTATTATTATTATTATTAATATTTACAAGATCTTACAATAACTCTGAGTTCAGAGCTTTTGTTGTTGCCTGCCCATGAAGCTACTCCATGAGATGGTCAGAGCGATTATCAAGAAGGCTCTGACCTTATGCTAATAGTATGTGGCTCACCATCAGCATTAGCAATCGCACACACAAGTTAAAAAGAGATAGTGAACTAGAGGGGAAACTGATTTTTGGAGACAACCAATACAGAGTGGTTTTAGAAATGGTGATTATAGTAGAAACTTGAGTCTTTTTCCGGAACATTTTCCTTCCAATCCTAATGCTATGCCTACTGAATAGTACGAGTATACGGAATAGGATGCACCATAAATACTATTTGGTCGCTATCGAAATGGAATGTTCAGGCGTTGTGTAAATAATTATGCATTATGTGACGTACTCTTTAAATCATGGAATTGTATCTATATAAACTATCGGTCGATTTCTTTTTGTGGGTGAAATTTAGAATGCCCTAGCATGGTGTAATTCTCTTACATCGTGGTACTAATCTTTTGGAAGGATCACTTTGATCGCAGAAAGTATTATTCGTGTCGTTAATAACACATGAATCACACATACACACATGGTACGGCAATTTCGCCTCGTACTTTACTGATGCAAAGATAGTAAGTACATTAGTTTGCTTTATTTTCAAACCAATGCTAAACTGATAGAACCAAAAAAGCCTTTAATTCCAATTCATTGTGCAAGTGGTCTTCAGATGTTTCTTCAATAATTAGATACTATTTTACCTCTTTCACATATTTGAATACAGACAATACTAAAATATTCTAAGAAGGTCATCGTAATTAAAACTAATAACAGCTGAATAATAAAACAATAGTTCTGCAAATTTTAGCCGCACGAAAAAACGCTTTACATTGTAAGCGAAGTAATATAATGGTTGTAAATGATGTTTTGACTCGAAATTGACACATCATGCAGCTTTTGAGTTTTTATATTAACATAAAATGGTAATAAAAAAGACTTACCCAAATGTGTTGACTGCAAAATCTTTTTGGTCAAAATAAAAAAAAAATTAATAATTCTATCTGCACAACTGGGTACAGAAATAATTTTTTACACAAATAAAATATCTATTCACTAATTTGATACTACACCGTATAAACACACGAAGATGCTCGATAACACACGAAGATGCTCACTAATGAAGAGACAATTACATCAAATAATTCAGCTTCTCTGCAGAAGCGAACTCGTCAATATCACATACCCATTCGAGGTAACAACTAAACCACAATGATTAGTCTTTGTGATACGAACTATTGTATAATCATGACGTAATTCATCAGGCAACGCAGTTCCATAGATGAGCAGAAGCAGCCATTAAGAATAACAATGGAACCATTGTTATCTTGACGGCCATGTAATAAAGACCTGACTTTTCATCGTATTTTCTCTATTTTCGTAGCAAACTGTTTGACAGTAAATGTGGTAAAGATTTGCGACGGAATGATTTTGTATTATATGTTGTATAAAAAAATAGAACATAAAGACTTGTTACGTTATGTATTTTCTTATATGCTCAATAGCATTTGCAAACAAAATTGTAGGCATGACACTGTGCAAATTCTATTCGAGCATATTAAGAAATATGCTCGCCTACATAAGGAAACAATGTTAATTTGGTAAGATTTAAAATTAAGTAAATTATTTCCGTTCTAAGACATCTGTTAGTGGTAATACCCAAACTCAAAAGTTCATTTCAGGGATAAAAGTGCCTAAACTGAATTAAAACGCGGATATTTAAGAGCTTGGTATTTCAGATGACAAAGACATTAGTGTTAATCGAATATTAATCCAATTTTGAACGATTATTCACGTATTTTCAGCCATCCAATTTCTGCCCACCGTTATTTCGGGAGAATTTTAAATTGTAATAGTCGTATTTTGGGGTTAAGGAGTTTTATTATACTTTAATGCAAAATAATTCGTTTCTTCCGGAATATGTTTTTTAGAATGATTTTTATTCATTTGTGAGGTATGGCATTTCGCCTTATTAACAGTCTTAATAAATTATTCAATAAGAATGTTAGAGATAAGTGATGGTAGTTTCGTGACTGGCAATTGTTGCCGCAGGGGGGGGATGACAATGCATTGTGGACATCACTGGTCTATATCAATTGTTGTGGAAACTTGTGTGAACTAAAACGAAGTTGTGTTTCTCAGATATTGGTATTGTAAGTCATTGTTGTCTATCGACATCAATTGATAACGCTAACGACATCGATGGCCAAAATATGTAGCTGATTTGCCTTGGCAAATAATTTTTATGAACTTACGACTGAATATTTTCCTATCAATTCATACCAAAAACGCTCGTCGCTACCTGTACTCTAATTCAACTTAATAATTATGTAAGTTAGTGTAGGGTTCCCAAAGCTCAATAAAACGTGCACAATTGCACTTCTCACAGATTTAGACTTTTTTGACGTTCAATAAAGATTGAGAGTTAATTTGATAGATTGGATACCTTAATATTCATTGCGTAATCACCATGCAAGGAATCACACCCTGGTGAAAAGTCTTGTATTAAAATTGTGGAAAATTACCCGTCAGACATTTCAACAATTCATTTATTAATTTTAATCTACTCTGGCTGCCTTGAACATTATAAATATTATCAACAAGAGCTTCTCATTTTATTAACCTATTGAAAGTCCGAAAACGATTTGTGACGTTGGGGAGAAGTAAAATTGCGCTCGCCCCTTACTTCTTGTAAACAATGAAAAAGAGAGTTTTATAATTCGACAGGCAAAAGTGGCATTGTATTTCGCGAGTAGAAGCGTGTCGTGCATTATTTTTAGTTAGCATTGTATACTTTTATTTTATATTAATTTAAGTGTACATTTCACTTAATTGTGTATTATGTCACGTTAATATCAGTTATAGCTGACAGAGTCAGAAGAAAGTACTGTAATTTGATTTTAGTCAGCCACAGATAAAAGCTGTTCTTTCAGGGCATGCCTAGCGAGCTAAAAGTTCATTTTTTAGTACTAGCGCAAAAAGTGAGACAACGCTCAAGTATTCTGATAAATCTGGGAATGCAACAAAGAAAACAAAATACTTTCATCTGACCGCACAAGCTACTATTGATCTTAATGTTTCATTAAGTGATTTGCATAGTTGAATTAAAATAAAACGAGTCAGTAAGGCTGTAATTTCATTTTGATCGAAGAATTGCCACTTAAGGCCCATCAACATCGTGTCGCAAGCTTTCCTTATCGCAAAATAAAATGTCACCTTTATCACTCATATCATTAATATTCTTTGTTGCATTCACACTGTTTTGTCTAATCTCATGAGCATCGTCTCACTTTTAGCACCAGAGCTAGAAAGGTAGTTGTGTATCTACGGCATTAAGTAGATGTGTTTGCCCTGAGAGCCTCTGGCACGAGGGGTTAAAAAACTGAAGACACTGAGGGAGAAAAACATCAAGTAACGCCCTGGGCGCATACAAAACTTTATGGTGTACTAGTTCATTGCTGATTGAAAGGAGAATTTGGAACATTCTTCAGTTTGCCTTGCATCAAAAGTGAAAAGATGCATTGTAATTATCAGTTGTCAATATGTCGCAAGAAAAACAAAACAGTGCGTATCTAATTAACAATTGGATATAATCGTAGTTGGACTGATTTGTTCGTACAAAGTGAAGGAATATTAGTTTCTTCGGGAATTCTAGAAAAAGAGAATAAAAAGTTAATGATAGTTGTTTTCTGTCAAATTTCTAGAAATACTCGTATATCAAAATGATTATGATGTAATTGAGTTATATGGAAAACAACTGTGTGAACTGCATGAATAAAATGGTACTTTTACAAGTAGATTATTTCCCCCATTGAAAGTTATTTAGAAGTTTCATTACACCAAGAAATAACATTTCGGGGAACTCTGTGATTCCCGTTCAATTCACGACTCACTTCCCCTATGCCTGGAAAGTAATGGATAAAGATGGCTGAAATCGGTATTGGGCTGGTCCATGGTCACCTGTGACAGTAAGCTCCGAAACTTGTCCAAAAGCCCTCCTTGCAAATTTGGGCATTTTCGGGGAAAGGAAAGGACTAAAAATGAACAAATCGTAAATGCGTAATTTATAAAGGATGTATATTTTAAGAGACCGTTTTACATTTAATTTTATCTTCGCTGGTTGTACTCTTCATTTTCTATTACATTTGACATAGGAAAAGTAAGTACATTCTTAATAATTTGCGAATCCTCTTTTTAGTCATACTGTCAAATACACGATCTGAAGAAGCCAAAAGTATTATTGATGTATGTATATGCTTTTTGTGACTACTTCTTTGTACTAAATTATTCTTGAGTTACGAACCTCATCTAATTTATTAATTTCTCTTGGCGTGTCTTTACTGATAAGCTTCTAACATACCTGCATTGAAGTTGTAGCAGAATGCTACATACCTTTCTGTCCACCGTTGTCAGAAGTATGTCGTGGAAACAATATTTCTGAAGACCAATCTCAGACAACCAGATATTGGACCAGACCAAAGATACTTGACAATCAAATAAGACAAACACATGAACCTTCTACCGACCGAAGTTCACGCAAGAGACCAATATAGAATATAAAAAAGCAATAGCCAACACCCCTTTAAACATTTCATAAAACCGCACCTTTTCTTCCGAAACAAATTAATACCCAACAATAGAAAAAAAGACCCACTCGATATCTTCACACTCCAATTCCATTTGCAAACCCACAACCATAAGACCGCAACAACCCATAGCCCTACATCCCACAACCACATTCCACCCTCAATAAAATAAACTTATAACTCTGCCTCTCCTTCATAAAATACCCAAACTTCCACAACAAAGCCCTTAACAAAATAATCATGCTCTTAACAAGCCAGATGAAAATAAAATAAAATAAGCATCTATCAACCCAATCAATAAACAAACAGCCCCTCCACTGCAAGAAAAAAATAATTTTCATTCCCACCACTGCATCCTCTCCCTGTCATTGCTACATCCGGAGGAAGGGAAATATTTGTTTAATAATGTTAATTTATTTTTTAAAGAAAGTGGCAGAGCCCACAGACAAAAAAGTATTTGAGTTTACCGAGCTGAACGACCAGTAATTTTTGAAAAAATGATCATGATTTAATTACACCATTGGAGCCTTGACTGCACATACTTTCCCACATTATTGGCAACGGTTTTGGTAATTTTATAACATTGCACCTTTCACCTTACTAACACTTCAGCTATCACGTGAATTTCTTACTAAACGAAGCGCGGGATATACGTTTAGTTACGAATTTTTTGCTACGAAAATTTAAAGCTTTTGATGAATATGGCTCTTTTCTACTGAATTCAGCTAACTCCATCACTTAAAAAAAAAAACTGCTTTGAATGTAATCGCTTCTGTTAGTGAGTTGCACACTTTCACAATTCGCGTATTATGCAAACGTCTGGGTACGGTCCACAAATGATTCTTAATATACGTATATTAAGAAGCGTGCGCTCACTCCCCTGGAAACTTCGCGGACGGTTGGATTTCTCATCTTGTTGAGAAGTCGGCTTGTGATAGTTTGAGATTATTTTCTGATGAAGAAGATGCGTACACGGAACTCAAAATTCTATCGATTCCATTCATAATTACTCCAAACTAACTTCAAATACTCAAATATAACAATTATAACCTCTCTTTGGAATAAATTAAAGATCTAAAAGTGCCCACTTTAAACGCGACGCGCTTAAGATGCCCCAAAACTGCATTGCAGACAAAACGAAAACAATATATTTCTAAGAGAAACACTTTCAAAACTATTTCGCAGCGGGCCAACACGGCGCAGCACTGCCTGGCCAACGCGGGCAACAGACAGGATTCCACACTAAAACGCGGCCAGTTGTTAGCTTTCGGAGAATTCTAGCTCCCTTTTACCGAAGACGCGGTTGCCACGCATTGTTTAACTTTGTGGTGCTAAAACAGCACGTACTTTCTCGCCCGTATTTTCATGCGCAATTACGCGAATGTTGTTTGGAAGGTGATGTGAGCTTCCCCTTACCATTTTCTAAAAGTGGATGGTATCCTTGGCAGGAACAAATAAATAACAGCAAAGGACATCAAATATGGAATCACCCTGCGTCCGTCAATTTGTATTTTCGTTGTCATTTTCTACAGCAGTAGAGCACTTCTCAAACTGTAATATAAAATGCGCACGTTTTCTTGAGCCTGGGATTTCCGACCCTCATCCTGTATTGTAGTTATGTCTACACGGGAGTCGTAAACAGACACTACGAAGCGGCGTAACTAAACAGTCGAGGCGGCGAAGGGATACTTCTCTGAATAACACGTGATGTTCACGTGTTTCGCGAACTGTCACTTTCGTCACTGTTACTTTAGCTCATTCTTATAAAAATTGCTCTCTAACATTAGTTGAATGAAGATTGATAGCAACTGGTGTGGACAAAACCTGTTAATTAGAAATGTTCAATTCCGTGTATAGAAACTATTTTGCGTCCAAAAAACGAGTTAAAGATTTGAGGAGAATGGTCTTGTCAGCAAAATTACCAATCCCCCTACACTTTTCGCATCTAACGAAATGACTCAAGAAAACGTGCGTGGATAATATGCATACAAGGAGTACGTGAACAACTTCCATGGGAAGATCTGGAAGAGAAAATACACACTAAATCTAATATCAATATTTTATTTTCATCAAGTACATATAACATTTAGCCATTGTCGAGGGTACACTCGTCATAAAGTTGCAGGAGGAGATCCATTGCAGACGAGATTCTGCAGTCCGATAAGTAAGGGGGCTAGATCTTGTCGAATTAGTTTTTCTTTAATGAAAATACAATACTTTAAACACTTCAAATAACGCGTTTATATTAATGACCACATCAAACTGTACTGCGTACACCTAAGATCACATATTAAAAGAACACCAATTTTTACAGATACCAGAGGATGAGCCCATAAATGTCCTGAAAGAATACAAACGATACTTGGTTTCTCTTCAGATCCAGTTAGAGCAAGTTAAGAAAGGAAAGTAGACATGGGGAAAATAAGGTACGCTCTTACAGGACTCCACCTCGCCGGAAATGTGTTGCGGCAATTAGTGTTGAAAATTTGCGTTATCTGCTTGCGCGAGGACATTTCATTTCCTCAAAACATGTATCAATTCACATCGTTTAATAACTAATTATCATCCGGCAAAATCTACCGGTTGACCTTGATCTTCGTATTTTAAAACAGTCGTTAGTCACATTTTAAAACCTCGCAATTTTCACTTCACTGACCTCAAACTCGTCAGACAACCTCGTAACTGCGCAACAAAAGGAAGTCATGAACAAATGACGGCAGTTCATTGTATTAATTTTAAGACATTAACATTTAGTATTCATACTATACTAGAAGCGGTTAATAAGACCAGGTGATGACTCCTATAGAGACCACTATACTTAAAGAAATAAACAATTTCCAATTTGGTTGAGAAGAACAATCGAACTACGTAACGATGTAGAACTAAAAGGTAACACCGTGTAGAACGAGTAGCAAAGGTTTGAAGAGATGGTTTCTGATAAATGGTGAAATCCGTCGATTCGTGGCGTATTATAGAGGGAACAATATTAATATTATTATTTAGAAACAGGGTTTCAACAAAATCTTGCGGAGTTTTGAAAAGAAAAATGCGTCATTCCTAACAACACTAAATTCTATTTTGAGATATGAATAATAAATATCATATCTTTACACGATTGACGATTTTCACCTCAAATTCTGTCAGACATTTCTGAAATGCTACAGCAAGGCAGTCTAACGATAAATACCATTTAAGTAGCTATTGCTGAAGAAACCCATACACATTTTAATTTTCTTTTTGTTAGTCCAAAATAGGGCAAATGACAATCTACACATTCATTGTCATAAGCTAAATTCTCTAGTTTCATTTTTTTTAAATTCTGATGTTACTATTTAAATAATTTTGTTAGATACAAACAGACAAAATTAACATACCCTCGCTCAGTTTTTGAACAAGCACACTTCTCAACGAGAACACACAAAATATACTCGTGTAACACCACAATAAACCAAATATTTTATCAAAACCGTCTTCACGAATATTGCAATAACATAATACAGTATGCACGGATACACACTATAAACATTTCCAGGAATGTTTCACCTAAATACATGCAAAATTCATTTATGACTTTTGACTTGCCTGTTAAAAGTTGCGGACCTTCTTTTGTGAAACGCCGCGGTGTAAATACATGTTTTAGTGTACCGGTATTTCAAATTTCTTTTCGCACGAAACATTTCTCACAAACAATATAAAATGTTATCATAAGTTTATGTTCCGGGATAGTCACCTGTTTTTCACTGGAGGCATCGTACAGTTCAAAACTGACACACATGCAAGAAAGTCTGTCGAAACTATCGTGAAACAAACCGAGCTTAGCAAGTTATAACCTCTGAAGTAACGTGATATCTGGAGAGTAATCAGCAGCTGCGCGTGCGTGTTTGCTTGCTTGAAATCGTCGTGTTCTTGGAATCTCGTAGGCATGACGGGAGGCAGTATCAGCCGCCCTTGCGCGGTTGACACTGTTGAGATGCATGGGCAAAAGACGCAAGACATATAAGTGACAAGACGGCTCATTCATTCGAGCCATGTATTTTTCGTTGTTGAGTTCGGGTACAACTATACATGTAAAAATGAGCCAAATATGTCTCATCATGTAGGTTTTATGTCAAATATGCTAAAATCTGTAAAATAGCATATATATGCACATGTATATGATCCGGTCTCTAGCTATTACAATTTAAGTGTTGCACAATAAGCCGTTCCTATATTAACAACAAAAACTCCTTTCTCCAAAAACCTTTTGTAACCTTGTAATCTGCTGGCATTATTTATTAAAAATATCTACTTCTTTCGAAACGGTACTTTCATTTTTAAAAGTTTAATTTGTGCATCGTATGTTCGTATTACAATAAATTTTACACATTTCCTGATGCCTGGTTCATCCAATTTTAATCATAAAATGATACGTGAATATGTGTTGCTTGTGTGAAAAGATTAAATACAGTTGCTAAATTTAGAAAAGAAAAAAAAGTTAAAATACATTACAAAATTAGGTTTAACTTGCTGCCCTGGAACTAAAGCGGTCTATGAAACATTTTAGCTTAAAGCACGGTTATGGAAAATTTGATCTAAATTGGTCAGCATCTATGCATTCTAAAGTGTCACTTATAGGTGCCGCATAATAAAAGTACCATTTTAGTACAGTCAAATGGTTTTAATGTTAGTCAATTCTTAAGTGGTCTATTGTGATTCGTACCCAGCTAGCCAATTATCGTCAAACGAGTTAATCGAAATGATTTACATAAATACCGAAAAAAGAGAACAGTAATTCAAAGCGTTTCACCTATGTTCATGTTAGGGTGCATTAAAACCTTCAAAAACACTTTTTTCAGAATTCTTCCAGAATATCCTGAAAGGAACCGGCTAAGAATTGTGCTAATCGATGTCTTACACAAGTGAATAAAATTATTATGTGGAAAATGTTTTTGGCAGTTTTCATTGTGGTTGTCCATAATTTAAAATAAGGGACTAAACAGCAAGTGAATACAATTATATTGTGACAACCAATTTAAAAACTTAATCTTAATAATAATGGATGTCTTGTCGAGAGGAATCGAATGAGCTTGTTCACCTCTGTGGGTTCCTTAAGTCACTCAAAATGGGTTTTACTTGCTAGAAAAAAATATTAAAATTTTCTGTATGAAAACAATGATCAGTGCCTCATCCGGAGACCCTTCTGGTCTCGTTTGGTTGTCCGGATGCGGTGATCTTGAATGACTGACGGACACAAGTTCCTTGAGAACTAAAATGTAAGGATTATTCCTCTGATTCCTCCAACTGAAGATAGTTGGGTGTATTTATGTATCTAATTAAGCAAGAAAAATGCACTTTAAAATTGTATTTACCCGCACAATTCCGTGGTTTCAATTTAGTATATTGTGAATTTAATCAAAAGCGTGGTGAAAGCACACAACGCTGGCTCTTTGAAATTGTGTATTTATGGCCTGTGTTTACACTCGTTCGATGAAGGTGCAAGATGGTAAATCATGTATTACATCTACAGATTAATAGCTGCTAGTACACGAGAACGAAACCTTCAAATCATTGTTTTGTAAATAGTTAAAAAAATATATAATAGTTGCTCTATAAAAACAATGTTTACTAATAAATTAATCTCTCTAGATTTTTCATTTTCATAAGTTGGCAATACCTAATATTGGTTAGGTTGACTTCGCCGTCCGCACTTTTCTTTCTTGACGTTGAATATTAGTGCAGATTATTTAAAAATGAAAATGAATTATCGTCAGTTTGTACATTTTAAGTTAGGGTGGTGTTATCTCGTACCCCAAGAGAAATGATTACTAGGGGATGGATTTTAATGAAATATTTCCTTTCTTTTAATTTTTAGAACAGAAATTAATTTCGTTATGACAATAGGAAATTACCTAGTTTATGGCTTTTTTAATTTTTCGACAAATAAGTTTTTTTT
>BOPP01000299.1:390703-402842 GCA_017312745.1 Gryllus bimaculatus | reverse complement strand
AAGCAAATGAATTATCACTGTTCTTTGTTATTGAGATCTTTAAGAGAACTTGTTGTACTTTTCTTGCACTTTTGATGTCAGGTGCAAACCAAATTTCTACTGAAAGAGGGAAATTGAAATGTATAACAATATATAACCATACATGTAAAATTCTAAGTTACTGTGTTATTTTGTACTGACTGTGTATTATTAAGGTGGTCGCTAATAACTCTATGTAGTTGATGCGACTGTAACTAAATCAAATCAAATCAAATCTCAAACCCCTAAAACTACTTGATAAAACACTGGTTGGTTACCAAAAAAGAAACCTATTAAATATCTGGGAATATTAATGGACACCAGACTAACATCGACAAACCATATAAATGACAAATCACACAAGCAAATAGAAGACTTCATAAATTGTACCCACTAATTAATAGAAAAACCGTTCTCAAAACAGAATGTACACTAGTGCTGTACAGAGCAATAACTATCCCATTTACATGTGTGCATTGCCCAATATGGTACAACATCATCGGCGACTAATATCAAAAAATACAAACATTTCAAAATAAGATCCTATGTCATGGCTGTAAATGCCCCCAGGTTCATTAGAAACAATCAATTACACTCAGAATTAAAAACAGAAACTATACACCATATACTGCTCAAACTCTCACATTCCTTTTTCACATCTTTGCATAATAGACCAACAACTGACCACTGCAACCTTGGAATTTGGCTATTTGGCAGGAATTTGTTATGCAGTTGTTATTATATGTAAACAATCCCTGTAAAGCAGTTATGTTGATCTGTAGAAATAAATAAACAAAAAAAAATGATTGCATATTACACACACAAAATATGATGACTCCGAAGTTTCATTCGCGAACTCGTCTCTACACGTGCACTTCGTTTGAAAAGAGACCACACAATGGACGCCTAGCTGCATGGCAGACGGTTGAGAAATATTTTGAAAGTGGCTTAAGTTACAATTTTCAATGGTAGCCAACCAAAAATAAGACGAAGGTGTATTTGAAGTAAAAGATGCAATATTTAAACGAGTGGTGCAACAGAATGGCACAGACTTTTCCGTATTAGTTTTCTATTTCTATTGGTCTCGGCTAGCTATTTGGACTTGCCACACACTCTTGCCAGCTGCTATCTACCGCCGCCGAAAGTACATTAAAAAATTCTTAATTTTTCTGCCTTCTAAGAGTAGAATCGATTTATTAATTTAAAAAATATAGAGAACAGTAAAACCTCGTCCTAAATGGCAATTTTTATTGAAAGATTTGGAGGCGTTTCCAAAAAAATGTCATTTACATTCTACTGTTAATTCGAAATTTGAACCTCTTTTCACAGAAAACTATTGAGTTTTCGAAAAACTTCTGCGTTATTTCAAACACTTCCTATCACAAACGCAATAGTGTTTACTAATCGCTGGAAATGTGCATATTAAAGGCGTGAGATATCTTTCAATAGTATTACATCTGAGTATTTTTTTGAAAACAACAAACAAAATAATACATCAAAATTAATTCTATGCAATCATAAACAGTGCAACTAGCACTATCTGTTGAAAAAGGTTGTAGAAAAATTTGAAGTCGTTTTTAATAATATGGTGTTTGAGCGTTTCTGAAAATGGGGAATTTTGAGCTCATTTCACGGAAAACGGTTGAGTTTTCGGCAAACTTTATCTCACATTATTTAAAGCACATATACTCAAACACATTAATGAAAATATTAACAACGTGAGACACAAGTAAAAAACAGCTTCAATAACTAATAACGTAATAATTTTGGTATCTGGCTACATTTAAAATACCCCCTAAGCAAGCTGACGAAATCTGGTGCCCGGACTCCAGTCACTAAAGTCTGTACAATGCGAAGGAATGCACCCATCTCTTTCCGCTATGACTGGTGCTTAAAGATATTTGAAGTCTAAGAGGCTGCGCAATACCTCATCTAGGTCTTTTCATCGCACAATACTTATGTCGTAAGTTGTTATACCCCAGCACATCTTCCATTCCATTTCGTACCTCTCCGTCCTCAATGATCCATTAACACCGTCGCTGTCCTCCCGCACCCCGTCAGGCCACACCCTGCCCAGCCTCTGTCCCTGCTGCAAAACAATTCCTTAAAACGCGGAGACTATTACATTAAAACATATGTAGTAAAAAACATTTGGGGATAAGTTTTTGTGGTGCATACAGACACACACTTTCATTCATATTTATATAATAAATGTATACTACAATTTTTTGCGTATTAGAAAAATAATAAGAGAATATCCAACGAATTTGTGAAGCATAAGCAAACGATCTTCAATTATTAAAACACCTCTAAAGCAAATATTCACGTTATAATTGTTCGAAAAATTTGTGTTACATTTTGGAAATTCAAAAATTTAATGTCCAAGAAAGCATAAATTTAATACTAATTGCCAGCACACGTTTTCGAAAACAAAATGTCCTTCATGAGCAAGCTCCTCTTTCTAGGATCTATTCTAGTTTCTTTTCCTTCTTTAGTCATGCCGTAACAGGACCTGACGAAAACGTGAGTCCACCTGAAAATTTCAACCCAACTTCATGTGCTCATCCTGTAAAAATACTTACAAATGAACAAAATACTCGACCGCCGACAAACGGCGACATGAAAATGTCACGTGACCCAGGCGTGTGATGTTACTGGTCAGTGGCGGCTCGTTATAGTTGTAGGATGCGCTACATCCTGAAAATTGCGCTATTTAAATTTATTTCGTTGTTTATAAATTGCACGTGTTTCATCTGCATATTCTCGCCACTCATAATCGCACCACAATGGCCTCTCATTAACTGCTCCTCAGATTCGAGAGAATGATCCTCACGTGCACTGCAGGTGTGGTGGTTTACTCCGCTTTGTTATTGTCTGATTAAGGGCCGGTTTCACCAAACAGAGTATGAGTTTACTCTGGAGCCAATCATGTTGACTCGAGAGTAACTTCTTTGAGCGTTTCACCAACACTTTACTCGAGTGTAAATCGCTTACACGAGAGTAACTTTACACTGCGAAAATCCGTCGGGTAAAGTACGGAGTAAGCTCAGTTTTCATCGTGCATGTACCTCCAAAGTGTTGTGGCTCGACGATTAGGAATGATAGTATTTGAAGACAATTCGGAATATTATCCACTAGTGCGAAGACGAAGGGTGCAGGAGAGAATGGATTGGTTTTAATTATGACGATCGAGATTTTGTCATGAGGTTATGTTTGACTAAATCAGCTGTTAACTTCATCAGATGCATTGTAAACTGTAAAGAACTTGTAAATTTCTTTTTCCCCAAAACGAAATAAAGGTAGTACGTACCGTATACGATAACAAAAGGAAAAATAATTACAAGACAACAGTACTAAGAAATATTTATTTGGTAAAAACTAACGTATGAAGGATATCATTTGCGCACGTTTTCTTGAGTTCCAGAATCCCTTTCTAACATTTTAACTACAAATTGTTGAAAGGTGAAGAAAAGTTTAAAAAATAAAACAATAAATAATAATAAAATTTAGAAAAACGCGAGATCAGCAACATTTGAAAAACTAAACACTTTCGTTCCTGAGTTACAGAAAATTTATTTGTACCGCCATACGTAAACGAACTGCAATTTTGATTTTTCTGCATTGCTAACAAATAGTAAATTATCTCTAGAGAAGAATGAATATTAAGAAATAAAGACAAAAATAATAAAAACAAATAAACTATGCTAACTCAAATCACCATAACACCACACAAGATAACGTCACGACACCTCCAAGAACTCCGAAACAAATATGAATGATAGAATATAATGAACAGATAATGAATTAATCGAAGGTCTGTGTTTGTCCGCAGTGGTTCCCAGCGTCACCCTCGCTCACATCCCCCATGAATATCTCTTAAATACTGCGCGTTCAGCGCGGAGTAAATCGGAAAGTGTATACTCTAGAGTAAAATAAACCTCTAAAAGCATGGTGAAAAGCTTATATTCTACACGAAAGTTACTATCTTACTCTCGGGTAAGTACTCTCAACTTTACTCGGTTGTTGATGAAACCGGGTCTAAAAGTACTTGTCGCTTAACGTTTTGGAGACTAGATGTTACCACGCACTCGCGCGTCTGGCAGGCTCGCTGATGCGATGAACGTTCAAATGACAGGCCTGCAGTGATGTTAAAACATGAAGCTCCCGATTAGATAACAGTACCTCCCTTCCCATCTCAGGACCTATCAAGTAGAGTACTTTCAATCGGACAATATGGTGAGTCATATTCGGGAGTCACAATGACAGCAAACCACAGGCGAGCAAACTCAAGGAGCTATGAATATTTCCTAGCTCCGTGCTTTGCCTGGCACAGCACAGGCAATACTCTAACGGTTTGTAATAAATAACGCAGTGATCGCAGCTTGTGAAATTGCGGGGAGCTCTTGACTGGCGAAGTGCTAGACGCTGCAGACGGCAATGGCTCGCTTAGGTTGTGTTCGTTGACGGAGACATACGAAGCGTTGAGACCGAAGCCACAAAAACGAATATGGTTGCCAGGAATCAACTATTTGGGCTTAGCTTCTTTTAAATTATGTTCACTATTGTTTTCACAAAATATTAGACATTTTTTATTCACAGGCTTTGTGATGAAATGGTTATCTAAAGCAGTACAGTTTCACAGAATACAGATAGGAAATTATAAAGAAAATATACACATTACTTGTGCATTTTAAAAATACATTTTTTCTAAACGCTTATCCCTTAATTTTGGAAGACCTGGCAAATGAAAAAAACCAACTTCGCATGAGAGCAAAAATAAAGTTTACAGAAGTCGGTACGGTATGCGTTAATATGGGAGGCAGTCAATGCAGCGATGCAGCTTCAGCGCGTGTCGCCCTGCCGGAGCCTCCCTCTACTTGGATTCGTCCCATGACGAAAGGACAAGGGTAAGCCGATCCTTACTGAACGCACTGATTTTTGCTCGTTCTGCGCTCGTTCTGCGTAGGCATCTGATACGTCACGAACCACGTGACCACAAAAATGGCCATTTCGTTTGAAAAGCCACGCCAAACGTTGGCCGGCCATGCTGCCATGGCCCAGTCAGAAGTGCTGAAAACATTTTGAAAGTGACTTAAGTGACATTTTCAACGGTGAACAACCAACAATAAAACGGATGAAGATGTAGTTGAAATAAAAAGAGGCATATTAACAAAAAGTTACTCAGATATATTTCAAGGAATTTGTACCAAAGTGATATTTTTATCTGGTTACATTAAATTTCCAGCCAATATTGTGTGACAAACGTAACATTCAAGCTCATTAGCTGAAGCTTGATAGGCTGCGCCAATAGCTGACCCATGTCTTTTCGGTTCATGCTTACGTTTCCGTTCAGTTGGCGACGGCTGCAGGGGCGTGAGCCCAGCACGGAAACCTCTGCGAACAAATCGGGCGCTCAAGCTGTCGCCCGCGTTACGTTTCGTCGCAATTGGGACGCGAATACACACGTTGGAGCTCTCCAGAGGACTGAGGCATTGGACTGAAATGTGTAATTCGGAGAACAAATCGCGCCACACCACGTGACAGCGGGCAGCAAAGCGCGGCAACGCTGTCTTGACCGAAGGCAGCGAACTGTCGGAGCGCGAGAAACGGCACAGTACACACGATTCCCAAACGCTTTCGTATTTTTCGGCGACGAGCCACCTACTTGGGCTCGCATCCGTCAGCTGTAGTGACGACCCACGCGCGGGCCCGGGCCATGCGCCTTCACCAGTGTGGCCGACGGCGCCTTGCGCTTAAAGCGAGCGGGCCGCCACGCGTCGCACGAGTACTTCCCGCGCTGTGCGAGCGTTGTTGCGCCCAGAGTTTGGCTGATGTTGCGCGAACGTCTTGTCACAGTCGGGACACGCGTACGGCCGCTCGCCCGTGTGGATGCGCGAGTGATCTTGGAGCGAGCACCTCGGTTGAAGCGCTTTGCCGCACGCGCCCGCAACTGAACGGCCGCTCGTCCGTGTGCACCAGCGGTGTGGCGCCTCAGTTCGCTGGGGCCTGGACGAAGCGTTTGTAGCAACGTGGTGCAGCGAAACGGGCCGCTCGCCCGTAGTGTGCTCGGCGTTGTGCCACCTTGAAGTCCGGTGGGGCGGGCGAACTTCTTGCAGAGCGGACAAAGCCGAGATGTGGCATGTCCTTTGAGCGAGCGCCGCTTGCGCCGGGGTTACTGGCCCTTGCCGCGCGCGGGACCTCTAAACCCGACGCTTCGCCCTCCGCCGCCTTGCCACTGCCGGACGCTCTCCGCCCGACCCCACGGGCGGCGCGCCCGGCATTTCATGCCGCCACTGGGCTCGGAAAGGAAACAACGCTTCACGTTATTCATTTCTTCATGTAAAGTTTGTCGCCCATACTTGCAACAGCCTCTGACGGAGCTAAGGCCTCCCAAGCGGCGACCCGACCTTGCGGCCATGGGTTGAGGGTACGTGTGGTTAGCACACAAATTACCTACGCCGTATTCCCGGTCGTCACAACCTGAAACTGAGCTTTTTCATCTGCCCCCATTTAGCAAGAATACTAGGACGTTGCCAAGGAAAGCGCACATGTTACCTGCCCGATCAGGATTCGAACTCGGATCGCGTCATGGCGAAGCGAGGCATACTGACCAGTAAGCTACTTGGCCGGAGAAAGCATAATAACTACCATAACTAAAAAAAGAGGGAAAACATTACACTGGAGTTCAGGATGAATCGTTTACGTGGCAGGTTCAGGCCGATCGGACCTGCTCTTTCTCCTGACAACACAAGTTTTCGCCATCTAACAGAGAAAAAACGGTCATGTTCATTCGAGCGACGGGAAAAGGCTACTTGGATTTGCCTCTGAGGCACCTTTTACGCTCTAGGATCTGTTCACGCAGTAATATTCAACATGGGACAGGCGGCTTTACGTCCGCCCTTGAAGGAAAGAAAAGGGTACAATTATTTTTCGCCCTAAAAATTCGCGGCTTCGATCGGGACTTTTACATGCGAACTTTATATTTACCAGTCCCAATACGCTAACCAGTTGCACCAGCCCGAAGTCTTGACATCCTCCTTTGGTATTTGACATGTAAACATCACCGATCAGTGACTGCAACTTTATTGAACCCGAATTGTAACTTACACAGCCCAGACCTGGGCTTACTCCGGATTCCCAATTTGTGGGTCAGACATCCCAGAAGCACAACTTTACCGTGACACAGAAGTTAAGTGAACTCGTTTTTCAGCTTATTTAAAGGAACCAAAAAAGATGTTATTTCTGGTAAAAGAGGCAGTCAAAAAAGTGAGCCAATTGTATGATGTAGATTAGGAGACTGTATCGCTTATAAAGTATTTGAGTGAGCCTGTGTGTATGTGAGCGGATCCGGTCACTCACAGAAGGACTTTCAGTGTACGAGTCGATTTACTCGGTGAGGAGTCTCGGTCTCTTTGATGTGGAACTGATAATTTATTTTTCGATAGGGCGAAGAATATATCTAAGATATTTCCAAAAAATTTTTTTGCGTGTTTTTGGCGCTGCGCTCTTAGTGAGTAATGCCGGAATTAAAATCCAAAGCCACAAAAATGTATGTAGGATTAAAACCCTGTCACTCAGAGCAATTTTCCCTTCACAACGACATAATTTCATCAAAGATGAAGTAACTGATACCATCTCTATGTGCAACAACTGAATTGCGCAGCGAACAAGTCAATTATAGTGAATGCAGTTTTGAAATTATTCATTAGAAGTGAAGTGCTACATCCTTATTTTTAATAATTTTTGCAAAAACCTAACGTTCCTACGACCCTGGACTTTATGTGCATTTGAGATTTTCAGGCATAAGAGAGAAACCAGAAACTGATAATGCTAAGAATAAAATCATTTCTTATTCGGACTTTTTCATATTTACATCTGAATGTGAACAAACGATTTTCAAATGAGACTAGCAACTTGAGCCTTATTAAACTTAATCAGGATCTTATTTTCAGTTAAACATAGTACAAAATAGATGCATTTTAAAGACTACCATAATTCGTCTACAAAAAACGATTAAGCAAAGCAATTCGCAGCGGCCGAGATCGCTAAAGGCAAGTACGTGTACCTAGCGATGTCGGACCGAAGGATCGCAACGCGAACTTCCGTTTACATCACTGTGGTCGCCGTACTCAGGTGTCCTGAAGTGGAGGTGCCTGAACTCTCAGAAACGAACGGCAGCAATCCGAGTGATAGAGTCTTGTGATGTCACACTAATACCATTATAAAAAAAACAGGACCGCCAGTTCCTCGTTTGCCACCATGATTGGTTGGCTGATTAATTGATTAGCGTTTCCGACCGTCGCTCAACTGCTAAGGCTATAGTCCTGAGTAGTGCATGTTTTTTATTCCGAAAGCTGGCGGTCATCTTCCCAGCTGGATTGATGGATTCGAGCCACCTAAACGTCGGCTTGCGGTTGGTTTCCCAACGAGTATTTCTCACCAGGCAGGCACCAGCCTTAGCCTTGGACAAGATTAAGCTGCCGACATGTGTTGCTAATGTAGTTGCATAAAGTTGTGTGCAAGTGGAAGATGAGAATAGGAAGAAGGAATGAAGGACGATCGTGCGCGGTCGTGCCTGTTTCTGTAGGGTACTGCTCAGAGATTCGCCTGATACTTCATAGGAGAAACCACGGAAATTACCGATCAGAGCATGGCGGCCGCTAGAATCTTCTTCCAGGACAAGCGCCTTATCTGCTAGTGCAGAAATACTGCCCACCGTCGGGACATAGAACCCTACGAGACCTCGGCCAGAGGCACTGCTGAGACATCTTTTGGCCGGTCGAGATCAGCGACTTTTGTCTCGTTCATTCGCGCTGACAATTTACACGATGCGGCGGATACTTTTTATCACAATTTACTTAATGTAATTCAGGCGAGTTGTCATGATTGTGCACAAGCAACCATATAGCATATTGGAGCTGGAAGGGACTGGTCAAATGTCATAGAATTCACCCAGGTATCAGTATTATAAAAATATTCTACGAAATTTCATACCTTAATGTAAAAGCTCTATTTTGCACATGGCCTGGCACCCCAATAGCTCCATATTTCGCTTCACGACTCCCCAACGTTTATTACCACATTACTATGACCTCACCACATATTTGGCGACCTAGTGGCGATAAGTGACAATATTTGAAGAACTGATATGCACTTTATTCGAAAATGAGAATATGTATAAAACGAATTACGTTCAGTGTGAATCGGGAAGGCCTAACAATCGAATTCAAAATATTCATTTTTTTACCTTCCGACCACGGCTCCCCAGTTAGACAATATTTTTCATCACAGAATTATGAATGGTAAATACAATTCCTTAAAGTTTGAAAGGTGCACTTTTTTACTTGTGCATAGTAAAGATAAATAAAATTGATTTGCATGCGAAACATTCTCCTCTTGGAGAAATGAAACAAAAAAATATATAGGTTAAAGGGTTCTAGCCACAAGTTAGCTAACGTTGCCAAAATGAATTGTGAATCATTTTCTTGTTTGAATCACCAACTACGCCCTTCACTTCGGTTTGATATGAGTGTAAAAAAGCAACAAAATGCCCCGTTTTGTTGAGTCCACGCAATCGTCTAACTCACGATTCTGCACTCCAAAGACGTGTTAGAAGCAATTTCTGTGTGAATCGATGTCGCGTTATGGTAAAAGTAATTGTCAAACACATTACTTTTCTGGCATTGTTTGTATTTTATTCGGGAAATATAAATACCATATGTGTTCTTTCTAGAGAATCCGATATGTTATACCTCCAAAACTCGTTTAAGAGAAAAATGTTGAACCGCAGGTCGGTGTTCCACGTGCGTAATAGTGTGCTGTCGCATGGAGAGCGACTTTTATTCCCCTAAGAAGACTTTCCCTTTTAATAATCATTCTCCATAATCGTCTTCTCTCCATTCCCAGCTCACATAATCATCATGAATAAGCGTGTTATATAAAATGATTATGATTGCTGTTTAATTTCCCTTAAACTGAAAAATACTATTTAATTCTCTCACATATGAGAGAGAATGATATTTATTGGTAATGCTGCCAGGTAATAAACGGTGCTTTCGGAGTGGCCACATTATCTCATTCTCGAACATAATGAAATTAGTTTTGGGTATGGTTCTTCACGTAATATTTTGCGTGAAATTATAGGAAACGTGTGTATAAATTTTTGGTTAATATCAATTTTTTCTCTTAAACGTATACATCTCTGCTCCGTATATTCGATGTGTGTCGATTGAAATTATGGAGTGTTGTTCGTGGAACATACTGAGAGTTGCAGATATTAGGATCTACAAAATTGGTGATTCATGCAATCTTTCAATATTTTGTGTGTCTGCGACTTCTGATACGAACCTCCATAACAGAAATATATGATAAAGTAAGGTATGCTATGGGATTTCTCTCTCCCGTATAGAAATGATGCTCAGCTAACATATTTCAAAAAAGGACATGAAGTTTCGAGCCTACGAACGGATTGTATCTTATTTGTGGAGTAAATTGGGATGTCAACGTTGGTCGTTCTCTCTGAAATACTACGGCTCTCTTGATCGTCCTGTGTTAGGGGGTGTAATATTAGATTGATCCGGTAGTTTAGGTCTCGGGCTAGCGTAAGTTAGAATGTTGGTTTTCCTTAACTATTATTCTTCTGAGGGAATGATATTCTTAAGGTTTAGCCAGTATATCGTAAATATCGCAGTTGGAGTTTTCAGTACTGATTTAACCACTCCAGAACAAATTGACTTATTCTTCGTTATGATAACTCCATGTTTGTTATCCCTCTATTTTGAAATAAAGATTGCTAGTCTTTTCAGTGTTCCGCCTTCCAATTTACGCAGTTGGATGCAACGTAGGTGCTGTATTATAATTTCGTCATTATATTATTTATTATTATTTATTATTATTATTATTATTATTATTATTATTATTATTTTATTAGTATTATTATTATTATTATTATGTATTTATATTTATATTATGTTATTTAATTTCGTTTTTAAAATGCGTTCTGTAAATTTGCGTTAAAATTGGAAAGAGTTAGATGACGGTCATTGTTGATTGTTGTTATTCATAACTATGCGGACCAGACGACTTCGTCCTGTCAAAAAGACTGTTGTTAATGTGAAAATTTTATTGTTCCTACATATTTATATAGTCTGGCCAAAAAAATTCTCCGGAACAGAATCGTCACCCTGGTGATTAGGGGCGTATCAGTGTGAATAAGAAATATAATTGAATAGAAAAATATATAAGCATTAAAAGTAAGTAATCGCTTTATTGTTAATCATGTTGTATTCTATAATCGATTAAACAAAATCAGTTTTTTTCATTGTAGTGCTGCTTTGTGAATATACGCATGTTTTTTGTGGTTTTACCTGGCGCATAAGGACAAACAAATCTGATGGTTTTTTCCAACACGGGAACATGGCAATATTACAATTGACCATGTTGAGAAACATGGGTTTTCAGATGTAATACCACACTTAATGTTGCCCCTGGACTTGTTTATGGTCATAGCAAAACCAAGCCGAACTGGAAACTGTAGTCGTTTAAAGATCAAAGCGGCACATCAGTCGGAAATCATTGGCATGCCACGGGTATGAGGACGTCTTCTCCTTTACACTTTCCTTTCAAGTAGAGTTTGCTTATGTAATTGATTAGTAATTTTTTATCGCTAACCGTGGCCCGATTACAAAAGACGTGGGTTCATATTTCGCCAACATTTAAACTGCCGATCCAACTTTTAATTGAAAAATTGTGAGGTGGCATGTCCTTGGGCCAAATCCAGTGAGTTTTAAAAAATTATGCGTGAATAGTGTTACTACATTCATCTTGCGTTAGTAGCCAACCAACTGATTATATCATATTCCTGCGATTCGCCTGTAATTTGTTCTTGAATTTTTAAATTTAAGTCATCTTACATCTATGGTTTTTGCAGCCAATATAGCTTCGTTTGCTTCAACCAGCCATGGTTTCTATAATTTTTGAGAAACATCTGGAAACACCTACATGAGATAAGTTCATCTTTTTGATCGAGTAAACTGACAAAAAACTTTGAGGAACAGATTACCATGCGCCAGTCAACACGTCTATAGGAAATTCGCTATTACCAAACGTTGGTCATTTTTGC